>WOVY01012671.1:0-574375 GCA_013436015.1 Rhipicephalus annulatus
GACATCGACCATCTGATATGCCATTGCCCTCGATTTGCCTCTGAAAGACAGAAGCTTTCAGACGCATTGCGACAATTGGACGATCGGCCACTCTCTGTGCAGATGCTACTGGAACACCGTCATCGCCTTTCGTCGGCTCAAAAAGCAGTCAAAGCTGTCTTGTGCTTTTTGAGGACTACAGGCCTATGTGACCAACTTTACCTTTTGTGTAGTGCCACCGCTGCATACGCGAGCATTTCCGATGGAGGCGGAAATGTTGTAGGCCCGTGTGCTCAGATTTGGGTGCACGTTAAGAACCCCAGGTGGTCTAAATTTCCGGAGCCCTCCACTACGGCGTCTCTCATAATCATATAGTGGTTTTGGGACGTTAAACCCCACATATCAATCAATCAATCAATCAACCGCTGCATACGCGCCAGCCGATTGACTGACAATCCTCCTTTTTTTCCTTTTTTTCTCTCTCTCTTTCTCTTCTCTTTCCTCTATCTCCCATCTTTATGCCCCTTCCTATTCCCCCAGCGTAGGGTAGCAAACCGGGCATGTGCCTGGTTAACCTCCCTGCCTTCCCTCTTTTTGTTTACCCCCCCCCCCCCCACAAACCACTAACGCTGGCGAATACACTGTTCAATTCGTCAGCATTCGAGATTGTCCTGTGAGCTAATAGAAACCTATATGCGTGTAAAATGAACCACATCGTCCTGATTAAGTTGCTGTCGAGTATTAGGAAATAGGAGCCAAAAATAGGAGCAATGCTATTTATTCTTTATATTAATTTTCTTATGACCCCCACCAAGGTGGTCTAGTCGCTAAGGTACTCAGCTGCTGACGCGCAGGTCGCGGGATTGAATCTCGGTTGAAGCGGCTGCATTTTCGATGGAGGCGAGAATTTTGTAGGCCATGTGCTCAGATTTGGGTGCTCGTTAAAGTACCCCAGGTGGTCTAAATTTCTAGACCCCTTCACTATGGCGTCTCTCACAATCATATCATATGGTGACCCCGCCGCGGTGGTCTAGTGGCTAAGGTACTTGGCTGCTGCTGACCCACAGGTCACGGGGTCGAATCCCGGCTGCGGCGGCTGCATTTCCGATGGAGGCGGAAACGTTGTAGGCCTGTTTGCTCAGGTTTGGGTGCACGTTAAAGAATCCCAGGTGGTCGAAATTTCCGGAGCTCTCCATTACGGCGTCTCTCACAATCATAAGGTGGTTTTGGGACGCTAAACCCCACATAGCAAGCAATTTACTTATGAGCCTTAGAGCACCCAATATACTTGTGTTTATGTCGTGCATCTGTTCTTGTGCGTTAGTGCGTACGTGCCACATGTACAAGGGGTTGTCGAGTGAAAGGGTAAGAGACACCGTCACGATATAATCATTAACATAGATGGCAATGCCGCTATAGGAGAACCTAGCAAGGCATCTAGGTATGCTATAAGAGTTTCCGCCGTTAATCGGAGCATGAGGATCACCCGCATGCGCAGTAGAGCACAGAGGCTCTCAGAAAAGGCACCGTACAATTGGCACGGCAGTGCGTGCGAGGTCAGGATGGTGTTCGCATTGCAACATTCGATGATTGAGGAGCATCGTGAAGTTGTGCGATTTCTGACAGTGGAAAGTTTTAAACCGGCCTCCATTCATCGCCTGCTGTTCGCATGCGCTTGGTCCCCTGAGAAAACACCTGAAAGGGAAGTGCGTCAACTCGGACGATGAACTCATCACGCTACCAAGTAGTAAGTCTTGTCACGCTCACAGGACTTTTGAGAACAAATAATCCTTCGGCTCGTTCACCAGTGCGATCTTTGTAGTGAGGCGCAGAGCAGGTGTATTTTTAACACTGACTTCATTTATACTCTCAGTGGCATTTTGATCCTTTTAGTTCGAGTGACACCCCTTGCACAAAAAGGAACCGCACTGGTGGTGCTAAGACTAAAGAAATTGCGTGTAGCTGGGCAGCCTGCTTTGTTTCTCGTCAGGCTTTCGCTTTCTTTCCTCCTCTCTTTTTTTTTCTCTTTTCCCCTTTTGTTTTCTATTTTTTCCACTGCTTTTCTCTCTTTGCTTCTATTTATTTCTCTCTCTCTCTCTTTATCTATATTTCTTTATATATCTCTTCCTATATTCACCTTTCTTGCTTTCTCTTTCTATTTTTCAATTGCTTTCACTCTTTGTTTTCTAGTTTTACGCGTGGTTTTGCCTAGGTTACGTCAAGCGACAAAGACATGTGATAGCCCGGACCACTCAAGTAATCCGTACTTTCAGTATCAAGGCGCTCCAACAAAAGGAAAACGACTTTTCCTCTGCTCGAGCGCACTAGATGTGATACTGATGGTTATGCCATTCGTGGTTTCGCCCGCGCTATGCCAAGATAAGACAGCGTGCGAGTATTCAACAGCATATTAAAGCCCGGGTCCCTCATGTTCGCCGCACTTAATATGCTTCGGGCCGGGCTTTGTCGCGTTCATATTCTTCGCGTCTTCGCTTTGACTGCAGCCCGCAGGACAACTTGCAAAACATACTCTATGGTCTTCAGATAGCGACACTCCGATTTTCGGTTCCACTGTGTGGCGAATGTTGCGGTTCTCCGCCTATCAGTCACCCGATAGGCAAGCCACGCAGGCCTCTCGCATATTGCTGTCACAAACAGTGCAACCTCAGCCAAGTCCTCGCGAGGAATGCGAGACTGCGCGCGCGCACTCAACACTGTTCGGGCATCGCTGAACCACAGCCGTCGCTGCATCGACATTGTTTGAATCGGCTCGTAAAAAATAAACAACAAAAAGTGCATTTCATTCTGTATACGTGCGCGTGTTTGCGTTTATTCGTCTGGAAGACTTCTCTTTCCCACGCAGTGTTGACTTTTTGTGGCGTCGCTGTGTTAAGCGTGAGGCGGCGCCGAAGCGCCTTTTTTTTCTTACTCCCTTATTGCCGTTAACGACCCTGTGTATATATACAAATAGGTCGGCGTCGCATATGCGGCAACATCTGTTTCAAGCATTTGCATATCAGTCATCACCGCGGAGCCACCGTGAGCAAAGGGAAAAAACTGGGGAGACGAGGGAAAAAGGAGCGCGCATAACTGCTTCCCCTTTCCTCGCACGCCGCTCTGCATATAGGCGCGGTGGAAATGCGGCGCCCCGAGGAGATGGATGAAAACAAATGAGGACCGTTTCGGGAGGGAACTCAACGCACAAGTATCATCAGTGGTTAAAAAAGAAAGCGTCAGTCGGCGCTGGATGGGACCCAAAGCCCGACGGAGATAAAAAGGGGGAGAAAAAGAAAGGAACGTAAAAGAAAACATTTATTTACGTTTTTCCGTGTTCACTTACGTCCCTCCCTTTTAGCCCCGAAGCAATGATAAATGAAGCGGTGCCGTTTTGGGTGAAGATAATGCATTCTTTCTTGAACGGCGGCGTTCCTCTAATCTTTTTTTTTTCTCTTCACCATCGTGTACTCTTCCCGGCGGCCCTTCTTTCCCAACAGAACAGTTCGCATTTCGTGTTTTCGCGTTATTTGTTTCGGTTCTGAGTGGTAGCTTCTGCACAACTGCTTGGTGCTCGCTTTTCTGCGCTTTCTGGAGAAGGCAGTGATGGCGTACGCGCCGTCATTTTTCATTGGCGGCGAGAGAGAGAGAGACGCAGTAGTGCAGGAAATTACTTTTAGATTTCAATCAAAAACGCGCGTTTGGCTCGACCCTAACGCTTTTCTGTGTGCATCTCCCCCCCCCCCCCCACCCTCCCTGTTTCGTGCTTTTCTCCTCACGCGCTGCGGTCGACTCCGTGCACAAACAAAAGCGGCGGCACTGCGGAGGAACCTCTTCCATTTGGCGAAAACTGGGCGACAAGCTCCCGCGCGGGCACAGCGTTCAAACCGCAGGGAAACGAACGCGGGGCCCTTGGCTGACGAAGGGTGAAGGGGGAGAGCATTGAAAGGGTATGGAGTAGGATCCGGTGCGATCAGATGCCTTCCGTTTCCGAAACCGAGCATCTACGGCACTCTATTCTCCCGATGTGCGAGCCGCAGGGACGAGTGGTCTCCGTTTCCATCTTCGTCTGATGCCATCCCGCGGCGCCCTAATATTTTTATATTCACTTTGCCAATATCTTTGTTTCCTTTTATTTTTTTGCTAACGTCTTTCTTATGCTTTACGATTGGTTATGCCAACAACAAAAAAAGTGGGAGGGAGGAGTAGGATGCTTTAATTTTTGATAACGGTATACCAGTCTACCTACCTGAATGTTCGTGCGGATGCAGTGAATGACTGCACTGTATACCTGGCGAACAACCCTTTCAGGTACCTCTCTCTATTTTTCTTGTTTTTTTTAATTTACAGCCTGTCCGTGCAAGGCTTGATACGCCGTTGTATCGATGTAGCCTGCGGCACAGAACCGCACTTTAAGAGAACGCCGATTCCCGCACTACGTGGCTTGTGGACTGCATATGCGCTGATAAAGATAGGGAGGAGCACTACTGCACAAAAGGAAATATTCCCACTTGCGCTTCGAGCAGCGTCGCCATCCCAACCGTTTTCATGTGCTTACAATATAGCACATTATCGCATCTTTTTTTTTAGCCGAAAATTGAACGCGATTTGAGCGCATGACGTGCACGTCGGCGAGAAGCGACAAGATTGGCGACGCTGCAAGTTCGTGAACCACGCTGCGCTGAATGCGAAAGTTTGTGCACTTCCTGTCTTCATATACACGCTTTCCACTCCCACCCCCCGCAAGGAGAACGCCGACTTCGTTGCACAAACCACCACGGCAGCTTAGCGAGTAAGGTGTATACAAACTGCTCAAGCTCTATGATTGGCGTCGCGTTTCTGATCCCGACAGCCTTATTTGGAAGAGACGAAAAGTTGAAAAAGAAAAAAAAGCACCAAAAAAACATTCTTTTACCTAGATTTTGGTAGACGTTAAAGAATACCAGATGGTCAAAAATTAACGCCGATTTCCAAATTAAAACAGTCTTGGTAATCGTATTGTGGTATTGGCACGTTAAACTCCAGAAATTATTAATACATTACTGTTTACGCAGCAACGCAGGTGTGACAAGAGACACATGTCTAGTGCGTATAATGTGCGACACGTTTGACTCTTCTTCTCCGCATTCCTGGAACTAGCGAAGGTGCAGGGGATGAGAGATTAAAAAACAAGCAAAGATTGAGCACCGCATAGGTATTGTTATTTTAAAAAAAAGCTGAGATGAATAAATACATGTAGCGGCGTGCCCTGAACTTTTAATGGTGACGAGTGATGAGGGCCTGGCAGATAACAAAGGTAGGGCACGTCTGGAACAAGCAATGTAGCAGATGGCATCGAATTGGATATCGCTTAGTGTGCTAGGGTACCCTACTATCGTTGATATTATTGTCGCTTCATGGTGGTAGACGGCGTGTCATATCGTGCAGTCCTAAACTCCCTGAAAAAAACTAAAGTAGCGCCAACCTCACCCCTTCCCCTCTGCCTCCTCTCCCAGCAACCACAGCAGTGCCTCTAGGGTGTCCACCGAATAACTACGAACGCTACGAAATGGCCTCCAAGATTGCGGGCGCGCGGCGAGAAATACGCCACGCGCCCGCTATCGCAGAGGCCATGGCTACGAATGGGAAAGCACGCTGGCGCACTGGATGGGCCAGACGCTTGGGCAGCTCGGGCACTGCTGCGCCGTGTGCTCATCGAGCGGCCGTGCCTCGGGTATGCTGAAAGGGCACGCCGGTGGCGTCTGTTCGTTGAACGCGCGCTCGCGAAAGTGGACAAACAATATGGCGTTTGCTATACCTTCACAAAAGCTATGCACCTGAGGAGACAGGAGCCTGCACATTGACACGAATGCCGCTACTTCAGTTTTTTCAGGGACTTTATGCAGCCCAGCATGTAGGCTCCTCAGTGCAGCTGACGCACGCATGTTACTGCCGAAAAATCTGCAGGAGTATACACTTCCTGAACCATACGCAGTAAAGCTTACTGCTTTCCTACATGATTCGGGATTGGAACAGTTGTGAAAGTGCGGTAGCATTATGTGTCGCATGAAGCGGAAAATTTGGCGTCCGTTCTATGTCCATTCAAACCATGGAGTTTATTCAAACCATGGAGGAAGAAAACAACTGAGAAGAGGCCCTGACGTCACTCGTTGTGAAGCCGTGGTGAAGCCGGAAGTCGGCCATATTGACAGGGCAAATTCTCCTCTCTCGTTTACATCCGAATGTGAACCAGAAGGCGCGACTCTCCGGCGTGGAAAGCACGTGGGCTACGCAGCGCACGTGTCGTGGCGATCCAAAACCAAAGGAACGGGGCTCAGCAGTCTGCCGTGGGCCAGTGCGATACCATTGGCGAAATAATTTTATCTGACTGTTAAACAGTGAGTAACAGCTTCTTGACAAAGAAGCAAGCCCAAGAGAACGTGAGCTAGATGCACTGATTACTAGTGTGACCTTGTGCACAGTGACCTTGTGCCCGGTAAATTGACACTCGAACGTGGTTGCTCTTTTGCCGAAAGAGGCGAGCATAGCAAGCGACGCAGGAAAGGTGTTTTAATACGCACGCGCAAGCTGCTACTGTACACATGTTGAACACGAAACTACATTGTGCACGTGACGTCTTCAGCACAAATGTTTCGTCCGTCGTCACAACTAGGAACACTGTACAACCTTCACTGACCTGCAAGGAGATCAACGTGGTTCCGTTTTGTCATGGTACTCGAACGCAATGTCGCCTAGCACTTCAATTACTTCATCCGCCGCACGGCAAATTAACATATCCTCTCATTCCATGTACTTTTGAGGCCCTGTGGTTAACAACAGGTTTGGAAAACGTTGCTACTAGTACAATAAACTACGGAAGAGCACTGCGTATAGCCATCAACGAGGGAAAAAATCGCATCATATCCACGTTGTGAATGATGATCAGTGAAGCGAAGCGTCCGTCCGTGCGTGCATCCATGTGTCCGTACGTCCATGTGTCCATCTGTATGTTCATTCATCCGTCCGTGCGTCTGTCTGCGTCTGCGTGTTCATATGTCTGTCTGTCTGTCGGTCCATGCGTGCTTGCTGCCATTCGTCCATCCCTCCCTGTGTCCGCCCGTCCGTGTATGCGTCCATGCATCCGATCGCGTTCGAGAATGCAGATGGCAAGCGGGTAACACTGACGAGACGCGAGCCCAGGAATCCGAGCGCAAGAGTCTTCAACGCGCCCGCTGCTCTGATTTGTTCGTGCCCCACGAGCGATCCGCCACGTACGGTAACTATCCAGGACACTCAGGGAGGCACTCCTTCCTCGCGTACTTTTCCCTTCGTTTCCACAGAATAACCACTTCCCCCTCGCGCACCCAGGCACAACCCGCGCAGAAACAAATCTAAGAGTAGCTATACAGCGCCATCTAGAATATCCTCACTCAACTGCAGTTTGTATGTTCTCCTATGAGACAGCGCCGTTTAATAAACTGTTCTAGAGATACTGCCTTCCCTTTTTTCTCGTCTCTTCTTCTCTCAGTTACGCCACACGCAGGACAAGGTTATACTAAGAGGTGCTTCGTCCCTAAAACATGGATGTTATACGCCCCACGTCAGTACGAGATCTACGGAGGCGCAGATGCCACCACCATGCCGCCACCGCTCCCTGCTAGACCAACTACACTGCACAACACGTAACCATACCAAAGAGAAATGAGAAAAAAAAGGAAGGCAGGGAGGTTAACCAGATGCTAGTATCCGGTATGCTACCCTACACTGTGTTTGGGGAATAGGGTCCATACCAACGCCGCTATTGTGCCCAGTATATATGGCTGTCATGACGTCATTTCCACCACACTTTCCCTGCAGCACGCCGGGTGGCCATGCCCTCTCTTCTCGTTCTTCCTCCGTGATTCAAACCCACGTGGCCTGAAACCGACCTTACCTACTTCAAAAATTTGGGTTGACTAGCGTTCAAGTGCAACCCGGCCCACCCCCGAAATTCGCCTTTCCCGCTATGAGCACATGACTTTAGAAGCAATCCCGTCCTTGGACGTAGTCACATAACCAAGTAAGAACCTTGGCAAGGACAATGACCAAGCGATAGTGTCATGTGACAATGTCACGTGACACGCGCGTCGATATAGTCGGAACACCCAGACACACCATGTAATGTTTTCGCATTTTGTCCATATAGGGAGACTTCTGTGCACACATATCGTAAGGGGAATATTTTCTTTTGTAGAGGAGTGCTCCACTCATATATTTATCAATACTTTAGTCCCTATGCAATCAACAAGCAACCCTTTCATACACCCTTTCGTACATCAGAGTTAACATTGCAGATATAGGCTCGGGACATATCTTCCACTGTTCTGTTCTGTTCTGTTTTGCTGTGAAGAGGTCGAGGTCTGTATTGCCTCGGCTACTCTATATCTGTCAGTTGTGCAGTGAAAAAAAAGAATAATAATGAATGGTACTGAATAATGAACAAAAAACATAATATCACACTGAAACCAGTTGAAATGTCATGCCAATGTACAATTTGCTTGCAGCAGTTCACACAGTCATATGTTCACACGCACACCTTTCTTGTCTACTAAATGCGTTTCAACCATGAAATAGTTCAAGGTTTTACTGCCCATAAATTGATTTCATTTGCGTTTTAAGGCTAAGTGATAAGATTTGTTGGACCTTAGACACAAACTTTGTTTTGTGGCATTTAATATGCTGTTCCAGATTCCTTAGTTTGATTCTTCTGTTATTCTATTCACGGCCTTTGAGTTGGCGGGCGGGCGGCGGCGCGCGCCCCATCTCGGAGGTCGTGTTTTATTTACTACCAGTTGAGACGCCTCGCGCTGGCGTGTGCTTATGGCTCGTACAATCGTTTACAACCACGAAAGTGAACCACAAGTACGCACGGAGTTGCAAATATTACTAATCGAACATCCTGCATAGCTTGCTTCAACAGCGTTGCACCTGATGTGTGAAACGAGGTACAAGTGGCCTTGTGACTTTATTTATTTATTTATTTATTTACTTATTTATTTATTTTTGCCTGAGAAGGATACCTCGCGCAACTGTTAGTTGACTTTTTCGAGTAACATTTTTTTGAATTGGTGTCTTGCATTGAAGTGATAAAGTTTACTATTCCCGCGCAAGGAACGCGTAGCGTTAGATAAGGATCACCATATGGCTGTTAAATGTGTACGATATATACGCAATGCATCTCGGCTAAATTCACCCAAGTTTAGAAAAGTATACTTGAGCATGCAGTAATGAGGACGAGAGTAAATTAACGTTGGCGTGTCATTCGGTTGGTTGAATTACCATTTCTTTTCCCATCTCTTTTTAGTAGTAGTATGGTTTTTCAATAATAATTATACTCTCTGCTTTAAAAACAGACTTCTTTAAAACATTGTATTAAAAAGAATGAAAATATTATAAACGCAATCAAGGCAGGCCCACAAAGTTTCAAAATGCTGACATCAATATTTATATAAGCGTTTGATCACAGCTATAGCGCGCTTCTCTATTGGTCTAAAAAGTGCAAAAAAGAAAAAAACTGTGCGTAAGCGACGTAAAAGAAAAACGAAATGGCTGACTTAGTGAACTGGAATCAGTACTAAAATTTGACTGCCTTAGGTGATTGGCGGAAACAATTTGACTAACAGTTATAGACAATCATGCTCGAAACCTATATATGTCCCATTACTACACTGGAGTATTCTAGCTGGCGAAATTTATTACATAGAGCAGTGCTCGTGATTTATTGCCCACTGAATATAATAGCATAAAACAGCGCACGCATAATAAATTAAGGGTGTACCGTTGCACAACCGGCGCTTCAAGGTATTTCGCATTGATCTTATCTTTCGGGCCAGACCACATAGACCTATACCCCCGATAACATGGCCTGAAGTTGAGAAAGTTTTCGCTGCGCTCTTGTACTAATTTTTTATGGTGTTCTGCTTCACTCCACCCTTATTTCATCGTCGTTCGAATCAGAAGTGACGTTGTTAGCTTCCCATTTCATCGCTTTTTTAGTGCGTACGTAATACAAGTGCGGCCGCTTCTATAAACGGCGTAATAAGGAAATAATTTTTTTCAAGATTATTATACGTGCCGAAACTAATATATGATCGTGAGGTAGGCTGTAATGTGGGACTCTGGATTAATATTCACCACAGGGCAGAGGCGTAGACAGAAAACTCCATTCCCCCGCCCTCCCCATCCTCGAAATGACACTCGATCACATCTGTCTGTCCGGCCTCCCACTTCAGACGGATGGGTGCTCCCCCAGCCAAAAAAAATAAAAAAATCATGCAACGCCTCTGCCACTGAGATTCGTTTATGTACACCTAAATAGAATCGAAATACGGCCTCCGTGGCGGGAAACCAAACCCGTGACCTCTGCTGCGCGACACCCGCGTTCTATGGTATAGTCGATGTGCATATAGCCGTGCTCTTGGGGGGAGGAGGGTTGCAGTCTGCCCCACACGTAAGGAGCAGCGTTCTCTGGTCATGGTCACGCAGGTCATTTATGGTAATGGTGGTCGATGGCCCCTAATCTTCCAATGCAACTACTCCTTACTTCTCATATTTATTCACCGAAAACCGTGGATGAAAGGCAGGCACCTCCATGAGGTTCCTCATCGCCTCATTTTCTCTCTTTCTCAATAACTCTCTCTCTTTTTTTGTCGTGCTTTGTGAAGCACGTTGTCTCTTCAACAATGCTAACACCTGGATGGTAGAGGCGGGAGGGTGGTGATGAAACCTTGCCGCTGCTAATAAACAATCCAGCGCGCACCTATAACGATGGGTGCAATATAATGGAGTTTCGCAATACAATTGTGGTTGTCGTCGCATATTATATTCCTGGACGTCATTATACCTTTCATTACCTACGTATGCGGTGATTGTGTGTAGAGAGAGAGAGAAACTAGAAAAAGGAAGACAGGGAGGTTAACCAGATGCTAGCCTCCGGTATGCTACCCTACACTGGGGTTGGGGAATAGGGTGTTGAAAGAGAAAGAGAGAGTTAAAAATAAATAAGAGAAAAACACTGATACACACGCACACACACAATCAGTCCACTCAGAGGCATTCCGACAGGCCAGTAGTTCACAAGAAGCCCAATAGCGCTTGCACGGCTTTCTTCTGTGACGATGAGTCATGACGATGACGCAGTATTCTTTCTTCTGACAGCGGCTGGTCATCTAACCTGTTTAGCTTATTATAAAGGTGTTGTCTTTCTAGGATTATTCTGGGCAGTCACACAGGATATGTCGAATTGTTTCTTCATCTCCGCAGTGTGCACAGTCGGCGGTGTCGGCCATCCCTATGCGGAACGCGTACGCATGGCTAAACGCGACTTCCAACCATAGTCTGCACAGAGCAGTAGCGTCACCTTGTCGAATTTTTGTTGGAAGCTGTAAGATTAACGTTGGATCAAGGGATCGTAATCTTGCATGCGTAAAGAGAGGCTTTCCAAAGAGCCATGAAGCGTTGGCGAGCAAGCATGCGGAGCCTCCTAGCAGCGTCCGTCCTTGAGAGAGGTATTGACTGGCTGTTGTCTTCTGTATGGGCTGAACGGGCAGCTTGATCAGCTCGTTCATTACCGATAATTCCACAGTGGCTTGGCAACCACTGAAATATAACGTGGTGCCTTTTCTCTGTTATATGGTGTAGCATTTCTGCTGTTTCAAATGCCAACTGCTCATGTGGACGACAGCGTAGAATTGACAGAAGTGACTGCAGTGCCGCCTTGCAGTCGCAGAAAATCGTCCACCGTTGCGTGTTCTGATCGTTAATGAAACGCAGTGCAGCGCGAAGCACTGCATGCTCTGCTGCCGTTGTTGTGGTTGCATGAGCTGTCCAGAATTTGATGGTTGCGGCGTGCGTTAGAATAACGACCGCCGCAGTTGAGCTGTTTGGCAGGACGGAGCCGTCGGTGTAGACGTGGGAGCAGTCTTGGTACTTCTCGTACAGCAGAAGTAAGGCGAGCTGCTTGAGGGCTGGTATTGAGAAATCTTGTTTTTTCTGGATGCCTGGTGTTATCAGGTTGGTGACTGACTGTTTGGGGCACCATGAAGGAATTGAAGGTCTCCCCGCGGGCGTTAAACCAGTTGGTAGGGAGTCACCATGTGCAGTTATTGTTCGACAAAAGGAAGTATGAGGTCTATCCGCTGGTAGAGAGGCTAGGTGGTGATGGGGAGTCCGGCCCACATGCCTTATGTGTGTCCTCAAAGCTTCAATATCAATATGGGTTTGCACGAGGTGGTCTTTGGCTTGATTGATATGTGGGGTTTAACGTCCCAAAACCACTATATGATTATGAGAGACGCCGTAGTGGAGGACTCCGGAAATTTAGACCACCTGAGGTTCTTTAACGTGCACCCAAATCTGAGCACACGGGCCTACAACATTTCCGCCTCCATCGGAAATGCAGCCGCCGCAGCCGGGATTCGAACCCGCGCCCTGCGGGTCAGTAGCCGAGTACCTTAGCCACTAGACCACCGCGGCGGGGTAGTGGTGGTCTTTGGCTATGGCTATATTCGCCATTGTTGAGGCACCCTGAGGCAGACCTAGACATATTCGAAGCTCCTGTGCTTCAACGCTTTGTATCATGCGTCGACTTGTTTTTCTGGCGTTTGATAATGCAGGCAGACTGTATCGTAAAAAGCCAAGGAAAAGCACCCTGTACAGTCGTAACATAGCATTAGGCTGCATTCCCTAAATCTTTCCAACGAGAAACTTGAAAAGATGGCATATGCCTGTCAATCGCTTTTTTCAAATACGACACATGAGGGCTCCATGATATGTCTCTGTCGACTATGACATCCAGAAATTTGTGATATCCACGATATGGTATATTTTGACCGTTAATTGACACTCTGTAATTCGACATTAGTTCGCGCGTAAATGCCAGAAGAGTGCACTTTCCGGAGGAAATTTCCAGGCCTCGATTGCGGAGATACAAAGCAGTGGCAGTAGCAGCTCTCTGTATTCTCGCTCGTAACTGCAGGCGCGTTACCGTAGATGTCCAGATGCAGATGTCATCAGCTTATGTTGATAGATAAATATTGTTTGGTAGGTGCGTATGCAGAGCGATTAGTGTTATATTGAATAGCACGGGGCTCAGTACACCACCCTGAGGGACGCCACGACAATTGAAATGTGCAGACGTGTTCACGGCCTCCGTACTCACGAAAAAGGATCGCATTTGAAGATAACTGCGTATCCACCTAAACATTCGGCCACCCACTCCAATCTCTTCTAGTGCGCCAAGGACGCCTTCATGTGTAACGTTATCATAGGCTCCTTTGACGTCAAGGAACAGAGAGGCGCAAAGACGCTTATGGCCTTTCGCGTGTTCAATGTACGTGATTAGGTCAATAACGCTATCGATCGATGATCGACCACGTCGAAAGCCCGCCATGGCATTTGGGTAGATCTCATGATACTCCAAGTACCACTCGAGACGGCCGAGAATCATTCTCTCTATCACTTTACCTACACAACTAGCCAATGCGATCGGGCGATCGAGGAGAGTTCCAACACTCTAAGCCGAAAAAGACTAAAGTGGGGTATGCCATTGGTCCTTTAGGGGTCTAAATGCGCTGCCACAGATTTTGAACCAATTTTGGACTAACTGCGGGAGTAACTGCAAGGGCTCAACTGTTACCCCAAGCACTTACTCCACTTGGTTTAAATGTTGGCCCAGTAGAATGCTCCAGTGGGACTAACAGTTGAACCGTCTGGACCAATGGCAAAAAAATGGCGACACTGCGCTTCTGCAGTATATTTTATGTTTATTCCAATTTAATCTGCACTGAAGATCATAGTATGTTATTCATGCAACACACACACACACATATATACATACGCACTATTATTTCAAAGTAAAACACCGTAAACACTGACGGCCCGCACTGTACTACAGAGAACAGACTCTCGGGTATATATAGCACAGTATTTTGACCTCCCATCTAGTGCCAGTGGGCGACTTTTACTCGGCTTAAGAAAACAATAAATATTGACACCGTAACGCGAAAATTTACATGGGCTTATTCGTAGCACCGATGCGCATCGATCTTTTAATATGAATCCATCTAATCTTCAACATGCCTCCAGCCCGAGAATACGAATTATCAGCTGGTAATCGATCATGTCGGCCGAACCAGCGTTCGAAGTGCTGGCGCACGAGTCTGCAAACAGAAACATAGCAGCGACGCTTATGCGGGAAAGCCGGCGAAGCAGCCGCAGGCGCCCCGCCGATGCCATACCGTGTCGGCTTGCCGACGGCGTCGCTAAGCTTACGACGAGTACGGCTCAACGACCACCGGCGATCGCAACATGCGGCTCGCGTGAAATTTTCGTCGTCGTTATTTTATAGTCCCAAATGAACAATAGGTAAGTGCCCCATGTTCGCTGTGTCTTACGGAGTGATGAAGATATCTGTATACTTACAGCGACGAGACCGTTCGCAGGCACGGTTCTTTCATCGTGCTGGTAAGGCACAACATGTGTACCACTGGCCGCACGATTAGTCGTATCCGCGATCGCCTACACGATGGATTTTTGATAACGATTGTCGCATAGATAAAAAGACGTAAGTTTGCCTGAGCTATTATTTTTGTGAACTTGTACGCGACGTTTCCTTCGCTTGTGCCGGCAATGCACTCACACCGGCAGCCCGCTTGATACCGATGACGTACGAAGCCTACTTTTCCTATATATCGCTTTGAACTTGTGGTCACTGTGTGGGTACACGACCGCTGATGAACAGCTTACCTTTATTAGCATTGTCAGTGTTCACCGTGGTTCGAACTTATTCAGCACATTAAAGCGAGTTCTCGGCATTGCCGGTGTTTACGGAGACTTTCACTTGGCTTCGGCTCGCCCGTGCCGGCATGGTGGAAACGCGAGGGCCCTTGCTGTGTGCCCTGACAGCGTGTTGTACTACTTTCCTCTCATAACATCTTCTATTCGTTTCATAGTGCTTCACTTTCACAGTGGCGTATAGCCTATTTACTTGTTTTCATGATCGCCGACCACGCCGAGCATTGCAGTGCAGCATCGACAGGAGGCGATCGCGGCGCAGTTGCCCTCCCCGTTGGTCCCTTCATTGCCGGGCGTTTGTGCAAGACACGCATTGTCACACATTTAGTCCCTGTTGGACGAACCGTTCGTCCATTGGTTTAACGACTGCAGTTAGTCCAACTTTGCCGAATTTCGGCTTAGAGTGAATGGTGATTTGCCAGGTTCAACCGACGTTTGATTGTTTTTATGATTGTGTGTATGGTTTGCATGGGCTCATGTGCTCGAAGCGTTGTATATAACGCAGTAAAAGCTATTTATGTATGACGGGTGTTCAGTGTATTTCCGAATAAATGCACGCACAAAACACGATGTCAAGCGTGAGCATATCTAAGCCTCACCGCCAAGCCGCATTGACACCTCAAACTGTGTGAAGTGGCATGCGCCGTTACGTGGAAAGAGGCGCCATTGGTTACACTACAAGAGGTGCATGGAAACTGAAAAGGAATGTTTTTCATGTGTCTTGTGAGCCTTGAGTCGCGCTGTCCTCCGAATTCCGATAAGTATTGAGGAATCAAAGAGTTCAGAGAAATTCTGTTTCCTTCGGGAGAGTGTCTAGCTACGTATACTCTTGTGCTCGCATGTGTTTTCTAACAGCTCAGGGAAGTGTTTGTACAACGATGACAGCTTATGCCAGCTTGAAAGCTCGTGTCCTGTCACAACACGTAACACGAGGCAAATACCTACCGTGCGCATATTGCACGTATTTTTTGTTCAAATAAGAAAAGGTCGCGAGAGAACTACGCCTTGTCCTGTCAGGTCCTTATTCCCCCCCCCCCCCCCACTTACCCCGTTTCATCACGATCAGCGCACAAAAAAGCACATAAAAGCACAAAAACACAAGAAAATGCGCCACACAAGTGCTGTTTAACAACTGCGTGATGAATATATGTTACAACTAGCCCCATTTGATACTTTTCTTCATCTCCCCCTTTGTCGCAATGTTTTCGGCGTGAACCCTTGGCGACGATAATAAATTCAGACAACGTTTTTCTTGTTTTAGGCATTGAAACACACTTTACATCAATTTCCCCACGAGTGAAATTTAGCCGACATGTTAAGACATCTTTCTGAAGAAATGGATATGTGACAAGACAAATAAGAATAGTTGGAAAACAGAACGATTCTTCTTTGTCTGACATCTTCACAATTGTTATATTGAACACCACTGAATACATATATGCTCCAAAGTGAAGTACGAAATATGTTGATGCTACAGTGGATCTGCCTAAAAGCTTTCCTTCATACTATCCTGAAATAATACACCAACAATACTGAAATGTTTACTCACAGTGGGATGTCCACTCACAGCATACTGTGAAATCATGCTGTAGGGCTGGATAGCGAGGGAAAATAATTTTCAGACGCACACACACACACACACACACACACACACACACACACACACACACACACATATATATATATATATATATATATATATATATATATATATATATATTAGGAGAGAGAGATTTCGGGTTGCTTCTCCGAAACATCAAGTCTGCCTTGAGCTTCATGGTGAGACTGTTACAATTAAGTAATATATGATTTAATGAACCACACAGATCCTTTTTTATGCATCACATCGCTCACAGCCTCTCTTCTGAGAAATGCACCCGCTAACCATCTCGAGGCTAATAATTGAGTGATTTGAGTAGAGCACCGCAGTCGAAAGAATGTGAGTCTATGCAGTTCTGAAAACGAAACATATATCTTGCGAGTCATTCGCGAGACTACGCATTGTTTAAAAGGAGTGTTCTAGTCCTACAAAAACATTACGTTTCGCTCTTAATTGAACACGGCGTCGCTGCATCACAAGCTTGATGATTGATATCTGGTGTTTAACGTCTCTAAACCACCATATGATTATGAGACACACGGTAGTAGAGGACTCCGGAAACTTAGACCATGCATCAAAGGCTTGCTGACAAAAAGCTCCTATAATTTTCCTCTCCAGCGCTTCCCTTAAAAGATTAGTTCCATCCGGATATGTTGCGTATCGCAGTCTTCAAGCATTTTTTTAGATATTTACTCGAAGTAAGTGTTATGAAGTCATAGATTACGAAAGTTTGCGTATGTTTACGCTACCATTACTAGGTCAATCGAGTGCGTGCAGTCACGTCAAGAAGTTATTTATAAAACATAAACTTATTACTGTAGATACGAAATGTAAAAGAAAGTAATGCATGCAGGAAATTTAAACCTATGCTTTAATGTGTATTGGCGTGTTCTCATTCTTCTTCTCGCTGTCAGAGCTCCATGTGCATTACCGGTCTAGTACAATCCACTCTGAAATTCGCGTTCTTTTTAGACCCACGACACGCACATAGATCAGCATCTGCTGAAAAAAGTGGTATACAATGAAAAGTATATTGCGTATACGCATTTTTTTTCTTCAGCGGTATGCATCTCATTGTTGGAACAACTGCACGCACGAACTCGGCCGCCTACGCTAGCAGAAACAAATTAGGGTAGTGTTATGCCCTATGGACTTGGATATATGACCTTTGCCGTAGACAGAGTGATCAAGTTTATCTTCTGGAGCGCGAGACTACGTACTTTTGTGTGCCCTTCGGGTAGTTTTGTCCGCCTTTCCACCCAATGTTCTGTAAAAGTATAATGTTAGGAATTATTATTAGAGGATGCTACTGATAATATTTATGCGCAAGAAATCTAACTATAAGCAGGTACTTACATCAAATGCGGAACAACGAATTATGCGTGTAGTATGATGTAACATGTCACATAATATTTGATGCAATATTTAATGTTTTGTAGTTTGGGATGTTAAACCTTACAAATCAATCAATTCATGTTTTATAGTGTAACGTGATGTGATTTCATGTACTGCAAACGTGGAAAATTATGACGTTTTTTTTTCTCTTTTTAATTTACCGCAAACCAGTGACTGCAGAACAATGTATGAAGTTAGACGACACGAAGTTTTTCGAATGAATCCTTAATATATATGCTTCTCCGTTTCCTGAGCTTTGTAGGCATCTATTCAGATGCTTGATCTACGATACATATATATAGCTTTTTAAATGTTTACCCAAGATTCTTCTACGCTAACTATTTCAAAGAATTACGATGCGGCGTTACGCCACCATGTACTTGACATAGGCGGCTGTGGCTACATGGAATACACATGAAGGACAGACCTTTGTTGACCCCCGTATGCCGGCATTTGTAGAGAGACTAGAAAAAAAAAGAAAACTAGAGAAACCTCCAAAGTGCCAGCCGCAGCGGTACAGTGCTCGACTGCTGACGCGAATGACGTACGTTTGATCCCGCCTGCGGCGGTCGCATTTTACTGCAGACGAAGATCTATATATAGTAGAGGCCCGTGTATAATTGTGCGCGTGCCTCTTTGAGTTAGGTATCCGTTGAAAAATTCCAGCCGATCGAAACTTCTGTGGCCCTGCATTACGGAATGCCTGACCATTATGTCGTCGTTTCGGGCACGTGAAACTCAAAAAATCATTTATTGCTAAAATCCCGTTGACCAGCGCCTCACTTCGTCACAAAATGTGTCAATCCGTCGCAGTGCGCCTCTCTTTGCAGAGTATTTCTGACGTTATAATTCATTGGGTAGTAAGATACAGTGTCGCCAGCGGTTAGGAGTGTTTGCACTGTTGTGTTGTCGACTGAGAAAAGAAATTATAGAGAAAATCCAGGATAATTTCTGGCCCAAAGAGCTGTTTTGGTCAGTAATACATAACATTGCGAAAAAATGGGGGGGGGGGGTTGAAGCCCCATAAGCCTCCCCCCACCCCGCTACACCCCCGGAGATGGAGGAAAAGGAGGGAGAGGGGAAGCAGGAAGCCTAACAAGAAGCGCGAACTGTTTTCTAGCGTATAATTCGGTACGAGACTGAAAGAAGGAGAGGGGTTAAGAGATGAAAAGAAAGAATCGAGGGCTGGAAGTGTGCTATTATTGCAAAGCACGTCCATTTGTTCACTGCGCGTGCCCTCGCCATATAAAGGCAAGTCAACTCCAAAAAGGTGTAGAGCAGTTAATGACTGCGTCGCTTGGCAGCCTGCGAGGTGTAAGCGCGATGACCCAAGGAACTTATTTTAGGGAAATTGTTCATCGTGTAATTTATTTACCACAGTCTTTTCAATATCGAGAGAGAAATACGAGAAATAGAAAGGCAGGAAAGTTAATAAAGGTTCACGTGGTTCACTATACACTGTATGCACTGGAGTCAGTCACAAGAGTGTGATAGCAAAGGAAAGAATAAGTGATGCTGTTGTACACAACAAACCGTTCATCGTGCAATCACAGACGGTCAAAGAGGCTCGGGTATTCTGCTAAGAGTAAAAAAAACAGCTTCGAAATAGTTTTAAATGCGAAGCATTTTTTAGCGAACTTCGGTGACTTTGAACGCATCTATTTATCTAGTCGCTTACGTTTGGGTGCTCTCGTGGTCACCCCCTTAACTCTGCGTTAACCAAAATTAGCATGGGAAAGTAAGATGGTTTGACGAATATGACTAGCTGGTCAAGACATGAATAATGTCACAATTCCGTCGCGTACGTCGTCAAACGCTTCCCGCTAGGCAGTGGCACATACCCACGGGCAGGTATAAGCCGCTGGTATGCGAGTATGTGCCGCAGGTGGTTGACACTTAGAATCTACCCAGGAATGATGAGAACACATATGGGCAATTTCAACGCGCGAGCGTTAAGAACTTCCTAAATCGGTAGCGTCGACCTGATGAATGCAAAGAATGAATGTCTGGGTCCCAGCTGGAATCGAAACCACCAAGCATTCTGCGTGGCAAAGAAGCATTTTACGACAAAGCTATGCCAAGCCTCGAAACAACTTTTCAAATAGACGCTAATCTTCGTGAAACGTCAATAGGGGTTGCAGTGCTGCCCATTCAAATTTATAAACTTTACATAGGTACTCCTTTGATGCAACCGTCACGTCACGTTAGCGTGTATTGTGGTTGGTTGCCATGCGCTGAGGTTGATTTATGTAACAGTGTCCAGGGCGAGCATCTTCGCGAGCATCAGCACTTCATATCAGCTTCTGGTGTTGCTAATACGCATGTTCCAGTTGGGATCGTTGCGCTAGTGCGAACAACTGGTTATATAAACATCTCCAACTCTTCAACATATGTCTGTGCGTGCAACATTTGTGCATATATTTAGCGTCATTTCATGATGTGTCGCTCAACAAAAATATTTCAACACGGTCACGTTCCCTCGGCATACTTATAACGGCGATCCCCAGGTACGTGGGATCTGCCGATTTTTTCTGTTTCTTACGCACCGTGGCAACTCGGCGTTTATACGCATGTGGCGCTTCTAAGCTCGAAGGACGCGGTTTTGATTATTGGACATGGTAGCCATATTTCGATTAGTGCCAAATGTAAGGACGCCGGCGCACTTAGACGAACGTGCACACTGAAGATCACCAGATGGTCTAAATTACGACGGAGTACCCCAATACGACGTGCTTTACAATCGCATCTGGGTTTCTCCAGAGAAACGTTTTTGTTTTGGTGCTGCAGGTATAACTAGTGATTTTTAAAACTTTAATAATGACTCCTTTTATTAGTTACGTGGAAAGTGCATATTATAGTGACAGTATAGTTTAGGCAATTTTTATACGCCCCTCTTGAACACGTTCAATTTTGTCATGTTCGCGAAGCGATTATGAAAAAAAATCTTTTATAGAGCAGAATGAAAGAGAGAAATGAGCTGTTTTTGCCAATCCCGGCGAAACAGAAACGTTCAGTATTGAGTACATGAACTCGCGCGCAATTGCTCACGGTGAATCTGTGGGATACTGCATAAAACAAGGACATATTTCAAATAGCACGAAGTGTAGAAAAGGACGCTTCCTGCGGAACATCGCATTAAAGCCCTACCACATGGATTTCCGAATGATTTCCGGCTCTCGCATTGGTTAGCTTTAAGCGTCTGCAAGCGTCGTTGAGAACATGGCAGCGAGAGTTTCGGTCGATGCCCACGCCTTACCACGGCGTATTATGGCGGGAGCTGCGGAGGTTGCAGTAAAAGCAGGATGCGTGAACAGATTACATTAACTATATACACGGTCTTCAAGGAAGTGCTCTTCGTGGCAAAACTATAAGCTCGCAGGCTACTTTACAGGCCACGCTTTCAACGTTTCCATTTGTGAGCATTAGAACAGGTTTTCTCTTCTCAGGCTAGGAGCAACTTGTGTAGAACTCGTTCTATGACTTGATACGGCCATAGCAAAGATTATGGCTTTGTAAGGCATCATCGAGAAAGTTAAGCTTATTTCCTATGCGAAGGCACCACCGGAGATGAGGCCACGCTAAACAGACCACGCTAAACATACGCGGTGACGACTAGAGCATGTCGTTGTTTAGAACTGTCAATGAAACTTGATGCGTGCCGGTGACAAAAATGTGCTTCTTGGGGTTTGGACATTAGTTCAGTAAACAAAGAAGAACGTCGGTGTTAGAGCTCACGTACACCGTCATCGGGGGCAGGTAAATGCAAGACAATGTGTCTTGGCACTATAGAGATACTACCAGAATGACTCGAAGTCACGCGGACACGCTGTAAGCAATGGGGACGTTATCCCCCTGTAAACGTAAAGACGAGCATTGGCGTTCGACTTGAAAGCTGAAAACGCCCAGCAATGCACAGTAATGATTTTTCTGAATACATTCGCAAATATACCCAATAAGATGACAACCGCAGCACCAGCAATGCCAAAGTTTCGGCATGTATGAAAGAGACATGTACATATTCGTTCTGCTGAATAAATTATCATTTCCTCACACAATACTTCCCAGTTTGCAAATCACAGCCTCAAAAGGTGATATTTGTAAGCGCTAACCACATGTCAGGGCAAGTTGCGCGAGTACAGATGGGTAGAAAGTTTCGTCATTCCTTTTCCTGGAAGGTCCAACCAGAAAAATGTGTCATAACTTATCAGCCACGCAGTTTGTCTGGGTGTCTGAAACTATCGTCACATGTGTCATAGGTCGGAAAGGACTCGTAAAAGCTCGACACTCTCTGACTCGGGACTCGTGTTGCGAAGCCATATGGCGCAAGCACCCGGCCCAGTTTCATCGCGTTATGACAGCATACAGAGGTGGCAGTAGCGATGGGTGAACGAAATTTTTTCGCGTTTTCATTTTGAACCGCTCGAGGTGCACTGGCGGAGGCCCTCAGGAGAGCAAGTCAGCCACCTCATGGGAGTCCACACGGTGCGCACTGCGAAAAGCGATTCACGAGCGAGCCGATCCCATCGCGTATGCAAAAACAAGCGCCGCCGCCTTTGGATCCTGTTTAGTCGGGCTTGGCGGTTCCTTTTGGCTCGCCCGGCAAACCAGCCATTGCGCCTAAGGACCGACTATGCAGCCGCGGCTTGGCGGTGAAATCCACTTAGATGCGACGCCCTGCACGCGCGGAGCTCATATGGGGCCGCAGTGAAGAGCCTCTTTGAGGCCGCACACGTGGCGCCGCGTCTCACAAATTCGAAGCACGCGCTCTTATTGGATGATGGCGGTTCGGCTCGCTCCTCATACGCGACCATACAGTGCCTAGCGCGCTGAGTGTCAAAAGAAAAGAGGTGCCGGCAACAGTCGCGGTCGGTGTCTAGCAGATGTTTTATGTATGTGGCATTTCGATTCCGGCGCTCCTTTTCGCACAGAAAAGGAGGGGGGGGGGGGTCTATAGGGCTCCGCCTCCCCGAGTTCGCACACAATCCAGAGGGTGCAAGAGGACAATTGGATCAAGCGGCCTTTTTCCTCTCTTCGATGGTGCGGGGGTCGGACTGAGCACAGCAGCCGGTAGAGCAGCCAGGTCGAGGGAAGTATACGCCGGCAGGCACCAAGAGAGAGGCAGCCGCCTAGACCAGACCAGCCACCGCTGATTGGCTGGACGCGTTTAGCGTAAAACAGAGCGCGGCACTGCAGTGAGGAACAATCGCAGACGGGACAGCGAAAGTACCTTTCCCAATCAGCCTAGATGCGGGGCGACAGTCCTTCCTTCCCTGCAACAAGGCGGGGCAGCACATGGCAAAAAAAGAATGGCGTTGGGGGGTGGGAGAGGGGCGCGCACTGCGTCCCGATCGCTAGCCTCGTCGTTCGTGACACGACGCTCAAGTCTCACTTCTCCTTCCTCGGGGACGCCTCGTAAATCCCATAAACGGCGGCAGAGGGCTCCGTTTGGCGTCCTGTACGCGATGTCAGCCAGACTGGGATGAACAATCGGCGTCCCCCTCAGTGTTGCGTAGCGAGAGCTATCTTCGCGGCGCAACGCCTACTCGTCTTCCCTCACCCTCCCACGAGTTGCTTCTACGTGTTCCTAAATCACGCATTTCTGTCGTCGCGGCACAGCATAAACGCGATTCGCCTGTTTTGAATTCGGTGCGCGGCGCCGCCGCCAGGAGAGAGGAGCCGTGCGATATGCAGCGTGGTCGACTGTTCATGGGCGCACTGTCGCGGAGGGTGAACGCTTGGCGGCGGTGTATACGCGAACGCACACCGTGTAAATTGGCTCGGTCTTTTGCGACGTCGTCGAGGCGGCAGTTTTTGCGAGCGGCCCTCGGGGAAATCATGGCCTGCGTAAGCCGCCAAAGGGGCTGGCGAGAAGGGGGCTCGGGATCTTTTATGCGTTTGTTATGAGACGGCGCTGGAATAAAGATTGCGATCGCGTCCTCACGCTGCGCGCGCCCCCGTAGCCTTCTGTGGAGCTGTGCGCGCAAAACAGATTGGGTACGGGGATTTCGCGTTACTCTCGAACAGGCCCCCGATAAGCGAGACCATGAGCGGCGGGCTTAGCGATTCCTCCAGAGCGCCCAGATTGCCGTTCGTTGTCCCGCGCGATGAGCGCGAGCGCACGCACTCGTCTCTAGTCAGCGGCGTTTAATGCAAGCGGGCGCAAACTTTTATGCCGCGAGGGCTCTTTATCCTGGCTAAGGAGTTCGCAGCGGAGACTCGTCGAGTGCACTCTGAGAGAGTGAGAGAGAGAGATTCCGAAGTCGATTGGGCTGGGTCTCAGTGTCACGGCTTGTTGTCTTTCCTCGTGCTCGGCTGAAGTGAAATCATGCGTGACGTGCAACGGAGGCACCGTTCGCGTCGCGTTGTGTCATCTGGGCCTTCGCCTCGCTTCAACGCAAAGTCAATTAGAGACAGCGGACAAGCGATACCCTTATTAGAGTTGTTCCTTTGGGGAATACGCTGATCCACTGAAAAACAAAAGAAAGGCAGTAAAGTAACCGACGATGCGCAGCCGTCAGTTTAGGGACATCCAACTTAGCTGGTCAGATCCAATTGGCGCTCCAATGGAGAGCACGACTTGGCGTCGTTCATGCGGCATATACGCCCCTCCACTAAGGTTGGGTGGATGACAGCACAAGTCACGCCGAAAAAAAAGGGCATTCAACATTTGTATTAACTGGTGTGACGTCCTTGGAAAGCTGCAAAAAATTATGACGCATGTGGTCTTGAAGTAGGGGTGAGGATGATAAGCTGATGGCAATGATAAAGTTCAGCGGCCAACCAAAACGGAGAGAGTTTACAATTATTAATAATTGTTGCGGTTTTACGTCCCGAAATACTATATGATTCTGGGGGATGGCATAGCAGTGAGCTCCAAAAATTTCGACCACGTGGGGTTCTTCAATGTGCGCCTAAATCTAAGTACACGGGCATTAAACATTTCCGCCACCACCGAAAAAGTGTTTATGATTGGCAACCATGTCCTATACTCTGTTCAAGAGTATTTGGGTCCGTTACTAACTGGCACCCTTCTCATGTAGAAAAGAAGTCACCAATTAATGAACCTGAACGGAAACGCATACGACAGGACTTCATGACTTACCATTTACCTATGTCTAAAGCTAAAAGTATATAAGCATCACACTCTACTGGTACTGACATCCGGGGCAGAAAATTGGAGCAATAACAATCAAACTCTCGAAGATGGCAAGGACCATGCAGAGTGCAATGGAACGAATGAAGGAAGGGAGAGGAAAGAAGGGCAGGGATGTTAACCACTCCAGAAGGGTCGGTATGCTACCCTACACTGGAGAAATTGATAGAGCAGTTTTAAATGTAGAGAGAGGCAAAGGGAGAGCACGCACGCACAAAGTCACACGCCTGACATAACGCCAGGAATCATAGGCGTAACATTAAGGTGGCAGAAGTGGATGAGATAATTCACAGGGGTAGCACATATCCTTTTCGCAATTTCAATTACTAAAACAGGCGTAGGAGGGTTATGTGATGAGCATGGCAGATAACTGATGGTCTGTCAGAGCTGCAGAGTGCATGGATTTCATGATATGGGAAATGCAGCCGATGACCACAGAGAGCTAGGTGGTATGATGAAATTAACGATTTTTCTGGCATAAAATGGAATGAGCTTGCACCATACATGGTAAACTGAAGATCATTTGGAAAGGCTTCGTCCAGCTGGGGAGATAAAACAGGCTATTAACGATGATGATCTATGATAGTTTCTCCTAACTAGCCACCGAACAGACGTACGTTATCAACACACTCGCTCGATAATATTTCCAGACTCCCACAAGATCTTGAGAAATCACCGTGCACCTGCGTCCTTCTCCCTTTATAGTTAAGCAATACACTTCACATTCGCTTTATCGACATGCACATTAAACATGCGCCTGAAAAAGAGTGCCGGGGAGAAGCGCGAGCAAATATCGTGTGAACAGCCTCTTAAAGAATTTCTCACGAATGGATCAATACGTACGTCTGACTTGAGTTGATTTTACTTTCTATCGCAACGTGTCTTTTGTTTTTGTTCTATTTAACTTCGTAAACTTGTTAGGTCTAAACATGTGGTTATCACTCGTTAAATTTTCGATGTATCACTTTCTGAGGTTCAGATTCTTAGCGCGGTGCGATCCAATAGTGCAATATATTATTAGCATGTCGCAGTTATAACCAGATACGTATATGACTGCAAACAGTGTGGTGCCGTTGTTCAAAGGAGAAAGATTGGGTGGAGGGTCGTACGACTACAGCCCATAAAAGTTGGAGTAATGCGATTTTGCCGGTACACTGCACAGTAAATACACCATTTCCTAATAACATTTTATACATTCTCAAATACTGCAAGTTGTTATTCGACTAATACATATAACAAAGAGTCCTTCGTATGTTTTTTTATGTCTAAGTAGTTACGCAACATACATAAACTGGGTTCTTTATCGAAACCGAGACATCAATGATATATTGGTGAATCAGAACGAGATACTTTTTGTCCGTAGGTGTCTCGTGTTACTCAAGCGATTTCTTGAAGTGCGACTAGTTCATTAAATATTTACCTAAACTATATTGGCTACATGTGACCAAATAGAGCCGCCAAATGTGTTGATGCGACATGGAGCAGGGGAAGATGTTTTTTTTTCTTGTAAGGAAAATAAATCGTACGGAAAAAGTCACAATTGCACCGCAAGTACGAACCGATGAATGCAATAACAATAAATTGGAATGTTATATGAAGTAAGACTACACTCTAAAAACCAAAAGAGGCTTGGGCACTCTTTTTGCGAGAGTACTTTCTTGTTTCATATTTAACTCTTTTCCACAGTAAATTACCCCTTGCTCAGGCACAGTGCAGTGATTACCCCAGACCGGGTCAAAGAAATTTTCGGAACCCTCCACTACAACATCTATAATGATCATAACGTGGTTTTGGGACGTTAAAATACACGTATCAATCAAATCAATACGTTCCGAGAAGAAATGCGCATTTGCAGATTTCATGCAGATGCGGTATTTCAGTAACATGGTAACGTGAGAGGTGTGCGGACGAACTGACAGTCTCTATTTATTACAGCAGCACCTTGGAACCTTGCGCGGATCAGATATCGCCATACATTGTTGAAAGTGTAATTTTTTTTACTTCTGCCTCTCCTGAGGCGCAGCCGACGCAACAAGTTAGATTGGTTTGATTTGATTGATATGTGGAGTTTAAGGTCCCAAAACCACTGTATGATTATGAGAGATGCCGTAGTGGAGGGCTCCGGAAATTTCGACCACCTGGGGTTCTTTAAATGCACCCAAATCCGAGCACACGGGCCTACAACATTTACACCTCCATCGGAAATGCAGCCGCCGCAACCGGGATTCGATCCCGCGACCTGCGGGTCAGCAGCCGAGAACCTTAGCCACTAGGCCACCACGGCGGGGCAAGTGAGGTTGGTGCAGCAGTAGTTGTGTGCCCGTGACCAATGCATTCTATATATCATGCAGACCGCAGCACCGCTTTATTCAGAGGTGACATTCGACCACAGTACATTACAACGAACGTCCGAGCATGGAGACCATCCTGGAATAAGCTCCCCCAAGCATATATCTCCCATTGCCCCCGTCCTATTAAACACATGGACAAATAGAGGCATTCATTCATTCATTCGAAAATTCATTCATTCATTCATTAGAACCCCAGGTGGTCGAAATTTCCAGCGCCCTTCATTACGGCGTCTATCATAATCGTATGGTGGTTTTGGGACGTTAATTTCCACAAATCAAATTAATTCATTCATTCATTCATTCGCAATTGTACGAAGAGAAAGTGTAATAATAATCTGAAGTTTCACGTCCCAAAGCCACAATATGATTATAAGAGAAGCCGTGGAGAAGTGTTCCAAAAATTTCGACTATCTGGTGACCTTTAACATGACTTGACATCGCAGAACTACCGGGCGTCTATCATTTCGCCTCCATCGAAATGCAATCGCCATCGGCGGGATCGCACCCGCGACCTTTGGGTCAACAGCCGAGCACCGTAACCACTGCTACACCGTGGCAGACGGAGGAGAAAGAGCACCAAAAGTGTTTAGCGAAGCATACCAACAATTGTGCATTAGTTAAATCAGCACCGCAAACCAAGCACACGGGCCTGCATGTCTACCTCGTCACTTGCTCACTCATTGGGGCGAATATGTAGGGTAGAATAGATAAGATTTATAAATTTAATATACTTTGCTTGCGAATGCCGAATGCATGACTTAACGCGCCCAAGCGAGATATAGGGAGAGACACACTTTGACAATATACTGGAGATGCTAGCGTAGAAATTTCAAGACACTGCTGCCCCCTTCCTCTGTTCTCCGCCTCCACAGTGGCACCCCTGGAAGATGGGGGACGGCAGGCGTGCTCACAGAGAAGTACAGCTGCTACCTTGCTATATTTAAACGGGTCGTGCAACACTTCCTCAAGTAATAGCCGAATGGCTCCATTACAGGAGGTTATTGCCTCATGAACCGCAACCGCAACAAAAGAAAAATAGAATCTGGCCAGTACGAGCAGAGTCGTAGAGATTGGTTGCCCAGTTTAGGCGCTTTCTCTCTGTTTTTGTACCAGCGAGGGCGTTAAAAGCTACGGGGGAGGGGAGGGGGGAATGAAAGGATGGGTATATAAGGGGGAAAGAAGCTACATCCGTTCTTCTGCTCATCATGACCAAGAGCACTTTTTTAGTTATTTTTTAAATGCTAAGTATTTTTTTTGCGTACTGCAATTACTTTTGGCGTCTATCAGCGTATCTATCTATCTAGCAGCCTATGTCTGAGTGCTCTCAGGATCACCCCCTTTACTTGGTGTCACAAATGAGCGCTCAAGAAAGCGCACGCCTACAAACTCTAGCGACAGCGACAATTACCACGCGCCGTTCGGATGCGCCAAAAGCCAGCGTAAAAAAAGAAAACAAGCCTGTAAGAATTCCTCGGGTGCGCTGCCTCTACCCCTCGAAAAGTGTCAACGTTACGCTGACCAACTTCTTCGCATCTATCACCGAGCGAACACCAGAAGCTTTACTCCCTGGTTGCGTCACGGTCGAGGAGAATTCTCGAAAAGTCTCGCCCCTTCCCCAGCTTTGGCTGAGCAGCGCGCCGACGAATCTTCCAGATGTGAGGGTGAGCGCATATAAGCGAGCAGCGGATGGTGGTGATCAGGAGATGAAGAGTGTTTGCCAATGTCAGGTGAAGTACTTGTGTCTTCAGTGACGAAGCAGGAGATGAGGAGTGTTTTGCTGCCAGCGTGCGACGATCAGGAGCTTAGCGCACGTTTACTGCCATTGAGCGAAAACACGATCTGCAGTCGCAGCGCGTGAGTGGCCGACGTGTTAAGGCCATTTCTCATGACAAAAAAGAAGCGTTTTTCTGTCCGCGAATTCACTCGCAGCGTAAAAAAGGCCAATTTGTTGGATATTTTCGCTCTGATCGCAGCGGCGGGAGTGATTTTTGGTCCAGACCCATCGAAATAGTGCTGGGCTGGCCAAGCCGTTGAAATACAGTCGACGTGTTTGTTTTAGCAATGACCGATGCTGTTCATTTTAAATTTAATTTAGATTGGAAAGCGTTCTCAAATGACAAAACACAAGTACTCTTCCTTACCATTCATGTAAACTTAGTGCATAACGCAGAAATTGTTACATCATATTTGAAACATTCTAATGTGTCTGCCACAATGAACGGTGGCAAGAAACGTTTCTCGCCGCTCCAGTCACAGAGCGAAAACCGAGGACCGTTCGCGGTCCATGTGAAATGAAACCGCTATTAGCAGCGGTTCCGAACAGAGCGATTGGAGCAAACAGAACGCTTTTTTTTTCATGGCAATCGTGGCATGTGAAACAGGTTTTATTGGCGAAGAAGTTTTCTTATTAGAGTGCGGACATTTGATGACCTGAGGTACCCGGAAAAGAAACTTCGGGAGGAACGGAACTACAATGATCGCTAAAATTTCAGTGTTTTCTTGAAGAGAAGCAATCCAGCTTTGTTTCAAGAACTTTGGACTAAAATTGTTTGACGAATATCTTAGTCGATAAGTGTATTGATTGGTTAATGCATGAGACCGAACTGTGGCGCGTGTTGTTGTGTCAATTGTTTTGAGTGTGTCTGGTTGTGCTGTGTACCCGTTGTACCGTTGTTGTGTACCCGGGGCCGGGCATGTGCCACAGGTGATAGACATTTTATATCTAATTGATAACATTTAATATCTAACCAGGAACGACGACAACAGACAAGGGCAATTTTAACGCTTGAGAGTTAAAGGTGCCCCTTAACACTTCTTGATCATGGTCAGAAAACGCTGCCTATTGGTAGTAGAAGCTTCCTAGAACACTCGAACAAAATAATATAGCACAGCATATGGCCTGGACCAGCAATAGGTTATCAATAAATAACATAGCAATTAATTATCAGTCAACTAAAAATTGCTTTTTTCCCCAGAAATGACGAAAGACCCTCAAAGATCGCGCGTAGAAGGCCATCTATCAGCCATTGGCTGATTTCAACGTGGCGCGCACGGTTGTTACAGAGATGGCCACGCCAGGCCGCGACTTGTCCACGCGTGCGCACGCGAACACACGGCGAAAGATGCTTATTCGTAGAAAAAAAGGAAAAGTGCTCAAAGTCACGAGGCACGCGTGACGTATTTTCTTTGCCCCTGCCATCCCTCCCTGCTTAGCCTCCAGCGCTTTCGCCGGGACGAGATGAGAGAGATTGTGATTGCAGCGCGCGACAATTCTTTGTAAATCTGCTTTTACTGGATGGATTCTTAGTTTTTGAGCCGTTGAAGTCGTGAGGCCATAAGCTCTTTTAGTGAATTCATTCCATGGTTACGCGAAAAAGTGTTCAAGAGCCCCTTTGAGAAAAGGCTGACATAGGCAGCGTTAACTGGAGGAATGCAAAGAATAAATGTCAGTATCTCAGCAAGAATCGTATCCTAGGATTCTGCATGGCAATCAAGTATTCTACCACATAGCCACGCCAGATCTCGGGAATACTTTGCGAATAGGCCCTAATGTTCGTAAAACGTCGATTTTGGTTGCAGTACTGGCTCACAAAATTCATAAACATTACATTTGTACTCCTATAATACAGCCGTCATGTCGCGTTAACGTCAGTTGTAGCTAGACGTTACCCGCTCAGGCTGATTTGTGTAGCAATGCAGAGGGCTACCACCTTCGTGAGCTCTAAGGCCAACACCAGGGCTTCAAATCAGCTTACTGCTTCTTGTGTTGCTAATGTTCATGTTGCTGTTGGCATTGTTGCGTAGCTGCAAACAACTGCTAATATAAAACAGATGCAGCTGTTTAACCTATGTGTGTCTGTGGATTTGTACATATATTGAGCACGACTTCATAACGTCTCACACAATAAAAAATTGGCCCCGTATCTGCATGTTAATCTGCAAATGTCTTCGAAAGACAATAGTCTTGCGTGTGGAGAGAGTGAGCAAAACATTTAATGTTGTGCGCAATAAAATTGGGGAAACGGTATTCTGGAGGCGCTGCGTTAGAGTACCTAAAGCGTGCAGCGGAAGCGAACGAGCGCATCAAGTCATGTCACACGTGAGACATGAGCGCCATCTGGCAGTTTTCTTCGAAAACGAAGCGCGTGGCTCTGAGACAGGTGTGCGTGCCCGTCTCAGAGGTGATCAGGTGTAGATCTCAAGGCGACGGGTAGGTGCCACCTCCGTCTCGTCTTAGCAAAGCGTTGGGCACACTCGCCTTTTCATGCAAGCATTGCATGGTCAGCGCAGCGTGATAAGCGCTACGGTCCTTAAAATTACTTATGTATGCCTTTTCTATTGAAAGACGCGCGTTCAGAATATATACGTGTTGTTATGGTGCCCCAGGCATACGCAATAGTTGCTTTTCAATTGACCATTGCACAAGTATGAAGGCTAAATCTTGAGCAACATTTGTGGGCACTGCGGATGGGTCGGCCGTTTCAAGTACCTGGTGCCGTTAAGAGTGGACAGACAGACAGACAGACAGACAGACAGACATACAGACAGACAGACAGACAGACAGACAGACAGACAGACAGACAGACCAAAATTTTTGCGTCGAAGGTTTCCAAGAAAGGCTATCGTCTTTAAAAATCTAAAATTCATTCACTTCCATCCGCATGCTTCGCATAAGACTGGTTCCAAAGGTACGAGGGCTATATCGTTTTTTTTTTAACGCGAGGCTGATTTCCAGTGCGATCGCAAGTGAGTGGACATGTCACGCCATCCTATGGCGGCTATGGTAGCTAAGCAGCTCACGGTGCTCAAATCATCTACTGGCCATGGACTTGGGGTTTATGGCGCAGTCATTTGGGCTTACAGCATTATTTGTCGAGAGAAGAGAGAATGATTTCTATCATACTTCAAGAAAGAATTGTTAATTGTAGGTCTCGTACTGTGCTACCATATTTGTCTCGTATGATTTCAGGAGCTTTTACTATAGCTTTCAGGCATCGTTTTTTACCACACTCAAAAAGTATTCCAGGGCTCCTTTAAAGATATAGGTACCGAAAAGCTACAACACACACACTGGCTACTGAAAAACTACATAACCTACCGAACATAAATAATATAGCGAATAACAACATCAAGTGAATAAATCAATCTGTAAAATATGACTACATCGAGTGAATACATCAATCTGTCAAATAGGACTTCATTCGCTATTAAAAATTTGGATGTTATTTAGGGATCAGGTGATATTTTATGTGCAGGGTTCATGAATATAGTTTTTCTTGCACACAGCAGGGGTACTTCACTTATGTAATTTCAGCAGCTGTAGCAGACCTACGAAACTGGGAAAGCTTTTTCGAATAAATTTTGCCTAAAAGAAAACAAAGTAATGGGAAGGTAGGGGTGGAGTGTAAGGTTGCTTTCAAACAAATGAATAATGGTGTTCAGTGCCAAAAACCGTGGATATCTACGTTTACCGAGTCTCTTGTGGCGACCACTTGAACGTGTTCGGCATTTGGACATAAGTAACATTGCGACAATCGAATGATATAAAACTTATAGCCTATTGTCTTGCGACAGACTTCGTAAACATTTCCAGGATTATGCTCAAGTGATACCCATTTTAAAGCGTTTTCTTGGAACTTTGGTGCAGGGTGAGGAAGGTCTTCTTTTCATCCTGGTCTGGCGAAAAAAATTTCCACTATTTCTTCTTCCCGCCATTGATCATCTGCACTTGTTATCTGCCCTTTTAAGCCCATGCTAGCATGCCATTGAGAGCGATTCATAAGCATTCGCCAGTGTTCTAGTTAATACTACCATCGCACGTGCGATCGTGGAGGCAGCTCTTTGTTCTGAACAATGATCTCCGTAAAATGCGCCGTTATGTACATTTGAATGTCGCGAAACGCAAACACTTGCGGCTAAATCTTTTCCCAAACACGTCTCTGAATCGACGGAAAATGACGTTCACCACTCTCTGACCATCATTTTCCTGGGAACTGTCAGATTCGCCTAACACTCTTTTTTTATCGGTTAACTGACTTCCACTTTGCGAAAACCTGCTGCCAGTCGTGAACCAAATAAACATAGCTTACATGGCAACGCAGAAATCATGGCTGCTAAACTTGATTGTCTCTATCGTGTGTGGGTCAATCATAAATATCAAAATGTAACATTACGTAGCACTTTAGCTGCTTAGCTTTATTTTGGTGTCTCTGAGACTCGAGCTGGTGTTTTTTTTTTCTCTTTGTTTAAAGTGCATGCGGGCGTGCAGGGGCGTCACTGAACAATTGCCACGAAATAACATATTGCTTTACGTAACCAAGAAGGGAAGGATGTAGATATTCCTGGGCGACCTGTACAACAAATTGCTTATATGTAAACGCAAGAGAAAAAGATTGAACGAGACGAGGATAATGAACGAAACGGGTCGACGCATCAAGAAAAGCCATTAGAACGCATTAAGTACCTAATTTCTTGACTTCCCGAATACAGAACACAACAAAAAGATGGATAAATTCGCAACACCTGCGGCTAGGGGAGGTGGCCCGCAGCACGCAAAAGTGGTGTTGGGCATAGCTGACGCAAGGTGTGTACGTAAGACTTGTCGTGGTCGTTACTCGGTGTGCCGCGGCGTAAATAAAGCGATAGCGACGTGGGGCGCACCACACGGGATCCCCGAGCGAAGAGCTAAGTCTAGGTGTTCGTGTAATTAACGGCAGCGCACCAGACAATTTCACCCGCTTTATGAACGTTTGAGGAGCACGCATTCGTGCACCCGGCTGCCAGTGGTGCAAGTACCACGATCCGTCAATGCGAGCCTCACGCTCTGGGAGGTCGACGAATGTGGTCCTCGCGGTAAAGCGGGGCGTGGGGTGCACTAAGCGTGTAACTTACGGCGTTGCGTGCAGGACATTAAGGAAATGTCTGGGCAACAACATCGTCGCTGGGAGGGACGAAAACAAGGTTAAATAACGAGTTGCAGCTGTCTCGAAGGAGGGCGCATTCACGCATCTGGAAAGAAAATGGCGGAAGGCGTAAATAGCGGTCATTAGACGAGCCCTCTCGCACACTGCAGCGAGCAGAACCGCAAACAAACAATTAGTGTAAAGTGAGCTGCGGGGCCTTTTGCAACATTGCGTTTCATCGCCTTCGTCGTCGGTGCGTGGTGGCTCGAACCCGACTCGCATTCAGAGGCCCTTCGATTCGGAGAGGGGGCGAAAAAGGAAAAATAGAGAGAGAGAGACTCGCTAAACGATGACGGTGCAAAAAGAAGAAGAGGACAGCAATAAAAAAATAAGAAGAAAAATGGCTGCTGGGATCGAAAGAAGAAAACCAGAGAGGACGGCCGGAGGAGCGTTGCTGAGTCATTTCACGTACACAGCCAATTAGGCGCGATTCCCGTCGCGGCAAGCATTTAAACGGCATCATGCATTATGGATATCGATTAAATACAAACCTTCTCCGGCCGCGCTCGCCAGAGCAGACAGCATAACGTATAGCGTCTGGCTCGACTTGGGGGCCGAGACACGCCGAGGGCGCTACGGGAACGACTCACGAGGAGGGGAGTACGGAAAGAGTGAAAAGGCACGTCTCGAATGGCGGGGGAAGAACAGGGGACACGCGGAGAAGGAATAGGGCACACGCATTCGAGGAGAATGATGTGGGAGACAGCGAAGCGATATAGCGACGGCATAAACTTCGCCCTGGCGTGCGGGAGAATAACGACGACCAGCCGGGAGGACGAATGAGGAGGAGGCCGCTAATTAAGCGACATGATTGAGTGCGCGTTTTGGGGCGCTGAAATTATTTAGGGGGGGGGGGGAGGCTGTGGCCAGCGCTGCGAGTCATTTTCTTGGTTAATGGCAAAGAAAACCTCTCCGCCATCCACTCCGCCTTCCTTTCTTATTTTTTATTTTTTCCGTTCTCGGAAGTTATTCTCATTCTCTTAGTGTTATTTTTTCCCCTTTTCTCTTTGTGAACTTTGCACATTCTTTCTCTTTTTTTTTTCCTGTCAGCGTTCCCTTTGCCATTGCACGCTTGACTGCGGAACTGGGACGCCTTACTGCTTTTTTTGCGCGGTAATCGGCATCAAGAGGCCCGAGAGGTGAGGAAAATCGCTCGAACGCACATTTTATCCACCACAAGCCGTTATTGCGAGCGTCCCGCGTACGAAATTCTCTGTTAAAGCTTTACTGAGACTAGAAAACTTGAGCCCGCATCACGTTCAGGTGGTGCGCGCTAACACCTCGGGCTTAGCGTGCGTTCTTTCCCTGACAATTAAGGCCTACTTACCTTGAACGCTCGAGAACAACTGACGAGTGGTGGCGTCAAACAATAGATCAATAAAGTTGCGTGCGCATTAAAGGCTGGCCCTCTGCACGATTGATATTCAAGCTACACTTTACGGATACATGGTGAATAAGACAGTTCCAATAAATCAGTGTACGAACAAAACCATTCAAACTATTTTGTCCCTTCGACGCACAACAGCGAGCTTAGAGTGTATTTAGCTGGAAGAAGGTTCCTCGGTATTGACAAGAACGCAGGGCCCCGGACCTTGCCCAACGACACAGTGCAAAATAATACACTGTGTGCATACCTCGAAAGGTGTTTTTTTTTGTCTAAACGATGCAGATGTTTTATGAAACGATATATTTGTAATTCGGAAAGGCAGGGATGTTGGCCTGAAAATGAATATCTCATGTACTACCCCACAGTGAGAATGGGTAAGGGTAGACGGGAAATAATTGTTGGTGTTCAACGTCCCGAAACCACGATATGATGGTTATGACAGACTCCGTAGTTGAGGGCTCTGCGAATTTCGGTCATCTGAAGTTTTTAACGTCCACCTAAATCCAAGTACACGGGGCCCTTAAGCATTTTCACCTTCGCCGTGAATGCGGTTACGGAGGAGACACAAGGGAGGAGAAGGAATGAGGGAAGAAGGTGAATAGACACACACGCGCGCACGCCCACGCACGCACGCACACACACTGGACTGTCATAATCGTTTAACAAGGTAAGTCCGTCGCAGAAACTTCAGTGGCATCTTCGTTGCTTCCTGATTTATATGAAGATGAAGTTTTCCAGTATTACAAAATAATTTACTCGGACAGCGGCTTGTCGTCAAGGCACGCGAACACTGCTGAGAAGGTAACCTGGGAGCTTTATTGAGGGCAACTACGCACGATATGTTGAATGGTTTCATCGCTGCCGCAATGGTCACATACAGCACTGCCTGCTGTTTCTATGCGGGAAACAAAAAGGTTTGTAAAGAGGGAGAGAGATAGAGATAGAAATAGAGAGAAAAGACAGGCGGTAAACGATAGTTTCGGATCAGGGCAGTGCAGATAGAATTTGACGCCTATATGCGAACGCGTCCTGGCGGTGAAGGCGAATATTCATGGAGTAAATTGGGCGTGTTCCACATGAATCTTGCAGCATCACGCGAGAGCGTACAAATTTTCGCTGCTGCGTCGCTTATCGACAATGAAATGAGCCCCACCCCGTTGTTTCATAATAATAATAATAATAATAATAATAATAATAATAATAATAATAATAATAATAATAATAATAGTATCATAATAATTTGAAATATTAATAATGTATCTGATTTTACGCCCCTAAACCTTGTTACAATTATGAAATGGAGAATAGTGAAGGGCTCCAAAATTTTCGATAATCTATTGTTTTTAAGGGAATATATTTGAGTGCCAATGGACAACACACAAGAAGAGAGGACAACTGTACCAGCGCTCACTAGCAACTGGTTTTATTCGCCAAACACATGAGAATATGAAGTTCAGTACACCACAGGCGCGCTTGTGGTTATATTCCCATGTGTTTTCCGAACAGGACCAGTTGGTAGTGAGCACTCGTACACTCGTCCTCTCTCCTTGTGTGTTGTCCATTGGCGCTAAAACCGGTTCCAGAATGAACCAACCCGTCTAATAAAGCATTTTAATGATGTTCTTTAACATGCACTGGCACCACAAGGTACCTGAGTCTCTACCACTGCACGAGTATGAAGTGGCTTCAGGCACACGACATGGACAGCTCCAGGTCATGCTCGGTGCCGCTGAGACTTCGTAATGCTCTCCGGGATGACCACGTAGTCTAGAGCACCGAGGCATTGAAGCGCCTTGTAAGGTCTGAACTTTGAAGTATCACTGAAGTTTTCCACTGAGTACATGTCAGCGTATCAGCGTCCAGATCCAAACACGGTCACCGGACTGGCATTCCACGACGCGTCGTCGAAGATTGCCTAGCGGCGGCCGGGGGTCACATGCTGGTTCTTGAGGCGTAAACAGGCTAGTTGTCGAAATTGTTCGGCGTGCTGAAGGAAGACAGTAATGGCGGGGTTTTGTTGCGTTGGTGATGTGGGCAAGCATGGCGTCGCGCGTTGTTGCCGGGTTCCTTCCGAAGACCAACTAGTACGGCATTATCTGTGTCATTTCCTGCACATCCGGGTTGTATGCGAAGGCCACGGAAAGATGGCATCGCACGTATTTCTTAGATGTCGATGTACATGACTAGCATGTCGGTAATGGTATTATTCAGACGCTAAGTGATGCCGTTGTCTGTGGATGGTAGACGGTGAACCAGCGGTAGCTGTCCTGGCTGTATCCCAAGATCGTATGAAGTCGACAGTGAAAACTGTATCCCTATCGGTCGTGAGAATCGCTGGGGAGCCATGACTAAGGACGATGTTCTCACACGAAGAACCTGGCTACCTCGAGGACCCTGCCTTTTGGCAGGGCTATTGTTTCGGCATAGCAGGTGAGGTAGTCGGTACATACGACGATCTATTTATTTCTGCAAGTCGATGTTGGGAACGGCCCCAGTAAGTCCGTATCAGTTTGCTGGATAGTTCGCGAAGTGGTTTGATCAGGTAACGAAAGCCTGCTGGTCTTGTCGGTGGTCTTCTACGCCACTGAAAGTCTCGACATGTCCTTACGTTGCAAGCGGCGTTGATGGCAAGGCCAGCAGTATTTTCCCTATATTTGTAGCGCTACCGGCCTCGACGGGATTGCACGGTGAAGGAAGAAGAGGTCAGCGGTGACCTCCTCCGGCGGAGCGGCGGGAAGGCTGGCGTGAGAGGTGCAGAAAAAAAGAAAATGTTAGCTGTGTTGAGACTCCAGCGCTAGAGGGATGTCTCGAGCCATTTTCTTACGTGTGCTCCGCATATTCCTGCGAGCATGTGGGAGAGACCGAGGTGCCGAGCCGTCAGATCGCCGTCTAGAGCTGGGAGGACATCAGGTTGCAGTGCTGAAGGCACGCAGAGAAGGCAGTTGGCTTGAAGTGGCGAGAAGTTCTTTACAAGAACGCAGTTTCGAAAGGCAAGGGTCAAAGGCAAAGGTGCGCTAGGGTGCCTTCGAAACAACGGTGGTCATGATTTAGAGATCCACAGGGCCTCCAGTTCTTGTTTACCCTGCTGTCGCTCAGCGAAGTCGTCGGCACTTATGGTTTTCAAAAAGGATTCATTATCCTCGTCGTCCTGTAGCAGCGGGTTGACAGCGGCACGAAACAAGAAGTCGGCATCAGAGTGCTTTCGTACAAACCTGTAAACGATGGTAAAATTTCCAACTCTCAAAGTCTCAGACTCCATTTTGCGAAACGGCCTCAGGGGTCCTTCCAGTTAGCTACCCCAACGCAAGGCCTGGTGGTCACTCACAAGCTTGAAGGACCCAGATCATCTCGCAAGATGGAGTCTGAGACTTCAAGAGTTCGACATGACCATCATCCGGACGTCCCCACCTTAATAGAGGCGTTCGGATCATAAACGGAGCAGCATCTCTACCAGATTTCACGGGGTCGTGACGTCACATGGGCAACATTCGGGGTGTCCAAGATGAAACTTCATTTGGCTGAACGTATGGCCGGTAAACGGAAACTAAATCAATTAAGCAATGTAGGCTGTGCAATGATATAGGCGGACAGAAGGTTGGCCGTCGATAATCTGTCAAACGATGAAAAGCGTCAGTATTTATATACATGTATCGTCAAATATTCCCGTGTTATCGCTTGTGGCCACGTAGGTTCCAGAACGCACTTTAATGCTCGCATTGTTCTAATGTTCGCATCTCGTCGGAAGGTTCAAAAGTTATATAGATGTTTCACAGTCATGACTCGGGTGTGGTTCACGCAAGGCGGCCTTTATAACGCATGATGGGGTGGTAACATAAACAAATAAACGAGCAAGCGTGGTAATATTTGAAACCTAGTGGCTGCTTTTGATATCTAAACATTAGGCCAACTGACAAATTATTTAAATACAGCTATATCTCGCCAACGTTGCCTTAATGAGGCACTTCAGTGCATCCGCTGTTGTGATCTGCACCTGTGTATAGGGCAGCGGCATACGTTCACTAACGCACCATAGTTAATACTAGGAACTACACGTTTCTTTTTGTATTCCAAGAAGCCCTCATAAAGGGTACGTCGGCTAACACGCAGCAAGTTAAGAAAACAAAAAGCGAAGTTTGTTTTCGGGCCAAGCCTTCTGTAGTTCGAATCTGTCTGAAAAAAACATCGTCTTGCGCTCGTGCTTTGTGTGTGTATGAGAGAGGGAGTAGGCAGAAAGAAAGAGCTTGTAGATCGACAGCAGCTCTGGCAAGATTGTTTTCACGACTGACGTTCTGGTTGACGCCAGCAAGAAAGTGATTCCGTGTGAATTCGAGTATGAGCGTCCCTGGGCTTCTGCCAATTTTACAGATAGGAACGTCATATAGAACGTCGGCAATAGTTCGTATGAGCCCGTTTAAGAATACCGGAGAGGGCAAATATATTCGACCATACGCGCAAGTGAGAGTGGGTGTGAAGCCATCGAAAATGTTGCTGAGTTGGCGTGGCCATCGACTTGTTCAATTGACGACATAAAAAAAAAATCAGATCCCTTCTACTATATCAAGTTTGAAGACAAGCCAAGGTGTTTAGTTTAATTAAATCTAAAAAAATTATATTTAATTATCCAATAAAGACAAGTGGCTATCAGCTATCAAGACCCTGGATATCAGGGATGAAATGTGGCCTGTCCAGAGGGCCCACGATGCGGTGGTCTGGCTTGGCCTGACTGTCCCAACGTGGGAGTGGCCCGCTGCGTGTTTAGTCGTGTGCTTCAGGACTTGTAATAAAGTTTCACATCCCATCATCTATTCACACCACTATTTCTCTTGCGACATTGTCAGTTGCCGCTTGAGCCCCGCCACGGTGGTCTAGTGGTTAAGGTACTCGGCTGCTGGCCCGCAGGTCGTGGGATCAAATCCCGGCTGTGGCGGCTGCATTTCTGGTGGAGATGGAAATGTTGTAGGCCTGTGTACTCAGATTTGGGTGCACGTTAAAGAACCCCAGGTGGTCGAAATTTCCGTTTCCCTCCACTACGGCGTCTCTTATAATCATATGGTGGTTTTGGGACGTTAAACCCCACAAATCAATCAATCAATGAGTTGCCCCTTGATACCATGCTGCCAACGGCTGTGCATGTGGTCGACCCACGTATGTGCACCGGGGTCCCCTTTTCTTGGGACACTAAACGACCTGGTTTAGATTTACAAACTGCACTCTGGATTTTGCTACATTGATTTGGCGAAGTTTTCCGAGGCTTTGTATGCTGGGTCTATATGAAACCCAGAGATGACAATGTACTTCATTTTTATCAACTAGAAAGTACGTAGAATCCCGCAGACACCTTGAAAATCTAGATACGTCATTTGGTGCGGAAATCTCAACGTGGCTTCTCAACCCGCATTATCTTTTGGCACGTTTTTTTGCTTACCATGGCATCGCGTCGCTGTAGAAGTGGTGTTTTCGTGATTGTGAAATTATACTTTACTAATACACAAAAATTAGTTTTCCTCTTCAGCATCCCTTTATAGGGCCCCTAACCACCACGAACTCAAAGGCGAGATGGTATGTCTGCTTTCTCGCCTTCACTACCCTTCCCATAAGCGCTTGCTTCTCGTCGCCAGTTATCTTCATATAAAACACTATGAAATGTCGGCACTAAGCGGTGAGCCAGTCCGGAATTCGCACTCCTCGGCTACACGCTGTTATCTCCCCTTGCCAGACAACGAAGTCAAATCAGTTAATCGCGCCCGATAGTCACGACTATGCAAGGCAGAACGGTCATGCGACTGATTTCGCTTCGTTGTCAGCGTTCGCGAATGCGCAAGCCGAGATATCAGCCTGCAATCGAAGAGTGCGAAACCTGGCCGGATCATCGCTTAGTGCTGACGTTCCACGTGTTTTAAGGAGAAATGAGACGCGAGGGCGAGATAGCGCTTGTGGGAAGGGTCTAGTGTAGGAGAGACAGAAAACTATGCTGTCTCGCCTTTGAACTTAGTGTGTTTTAGGGGCCTTTTAACGGAGCGTCCAAACGTGTGGGGGCGCCACCACCAGCCGCAGGCTAAAGCCCCTTTTTCTTGAGATCAAGGGGCTTTACCGCAGGCTCCGCAAGCTGCAGTAGGCTTTCCACCGGTGAACTAACCTTCCCCTTCGTCGCGCGAACAGTTCGCTTCGTGACGATTGGAAAGAGCGATTCGCAGGTCTCGGGATCGAATCCCGGCGATGGCGGCGGCGGTATTTTCGACGAAGGCGAAAAGGCTGTATGCCCGTGTGCTCAGATTTGGGTGCACTTTAGAGAACCCCATGAGGTCGAAATTTCCGGATTCCTCCTCTACAGCGTCTCTCATATACGTATGGTGGCTTTGGGACGTTAAGCCCCACATATCAATCATCAACGATTGGAAGCATGCCTGCAGACGTCAACGAAAGACGAAATAGCACCACTCAGCGGGCACTGCGCCCGCACAAAACCTGTTGTAGCGACGGGCTGGTGGTGGTGTCGAAAGGAAACCGTGGCAACCGCGCGCTCTAATGGGTCCTTTAACAGTAGAACCCAGGGAACAATGGGGATGGATAGAAACGCGAAGATGCGGCATCCACATTCAATGCTGTTTCGCATTCACTTTCAAGTGATCGTAGGATGCTGATGAAAAGTTGCAAGAGCCATTCATGATACAATCAAAAACCATCTAGCATCTTTTGATAGCGACCAAGGTTGCAGCGTTGTGAAAAGAGGTGAGTTGACGGTTTTGTTGGTGAATTCATTCGCATTGACCAACTGTGATACCTGATGTTGGCTTTTAGAAGTGGCCACAGTGCATGACGCTGTTCTTCGGTGAAGCAGCACAGTTTTCCCTGTTGTAGGAAGCGAGGATAGGAAATGCATTGGTGAGTTGTACTTGGCCCGCTAATACACCGGTTGTTTTCACTGTGGTAGTAGTCGGCATCGTTGTGTAAGACCTTGTGTCTGGTGAATTCGTGTATTCACCTCTGCTATCGTGCATTTCTCATGAGTGTTTTCTTGTATTTTTTCAGAAGACGATGTTGTTTTTTGGTGTTCGGCTCGGACGCTCTTCCTGCGGCATACCGTATCATCTCACGTGATGGCGTAACACGGCGTGAAGGTATAACGAGCTATGGCACGAGTTCGTTTGTTGTCCTCTATCCCCTGGTGACCTCGCGACCACTCCAGCATAACTTGTAATGGGATATGTTATCGTCAATATTTTCGTGGTAACTGACGGTACGATGTGGCAGTTCACTTTTTCGTAAGCAAGTAATGCTCTCTAACTTGACTCTGAATGACTTCCTGTATGAAATGTGTGAATATGAGCTCAGAGCGATTGTTCGAGTTTCGCTGGCAAGTGCACATAAAAAATATCTACGGGAGACGAGCGTACTGGGTCGAGACTCCATAGTTCAAGTACATGTGCCATTACCTTGGCAGAGCTTCTAGACATCACGTGAAAGGCAGAGAAGAGTAGAAGAGCAGTTTGCCGCCAATGGAAGCCGAATCTATGACTTGCACATGGTGAACGCTTCATCGTACTGATTTAGTTACATTCAATGGGGCTTCCGTGTCTCTCCATTCACGTTTTCGAGGACATAATGCTTTTAATTTTGCCTGAGGGTGTTGGCTAGCCACGCTCGCAGTGATTTCCGTCGATATTAAACAAAACAGAAGGCTACAGCGGACAAGCACTCTGTATACGCTCCAGCTTGTAAACTGCCTCAACGCTCCTGCTGTCTCTCCCAGATATTATTATTAACGAAACATGCAGATGTACCTGCCAATTGGTGTACAAGTAAGTTGATCAAAGGACCGTTCTCGCCTTTGTTGAATTGGTATAGAACATTCTTTGCGTTACGTTCAGGCTGTGGGTTCGGTTGTCATTGAAAAGCATGTTTTTCCGCCCACTATTGGTTTTTCAGTCTTTATTTCAAATATACAAATGATAGTGAATTCGCCCCAATGGACCGGCAGTAGTGAATAGCTTCTCTATAATATAATTACCATGATGCTATCGTATAGTAGCATAACATTTAGCCCTCGGCCGAAGAATATAAAGGTGCATCCATTGTTAGACACTTCTGCCTTTGTTAGGTGCCTTATTGCGTCCGTTTTTGTACTGAACTGCACTTATGTGTGCGACAGCGACATGTATTCGCTCACGAGGAATGGTCTCTTCTATATTCTGAAATGTGTGATACGCGATTCCAAGAACTTATTTATACAGCTATAGGATGTTCGTTAAAAACAGAATGCGATATAAAAATAGAAGTTGAGCTCTATATACTATTGTACGGATGTTCGTGAATGCGCTCTACAAATTTTATTTTGAGAATGTGGTGTTTCTGAACTTAATAACGTTTCACCAACCCATTAGTAAAGGGTCTGTAGCAACAGAGTAATACTGCTGGCATCTCGATCATGTTGTTTACAGCTATGTGTCGGATTCATTCTCAAAGAATTTTTCAGTGAGCAGACAGAATGTAAAAAAATAATATACTTTAACCTTCTTGATGATGCTCATTGTTATTTATACGGGCATTCCAAGAAAAAGGAAATGCCATGTCTGCACGGAACACGCAGCAAAACTCCATTGTGAACTGGAGAAGCGCTCTTTCTTAGAAAGAGCGCTTCTCCAGTTCGAAATTCCTTTTCAGTGACTGCTGAAACTGCAGTAACGAGACCCATTACGCCATAACCAGCGTGATTTCGCAATGAAAAAAGAAGGAAAAGTGCTCAAGGTCACGAGGCACGCGCGACGTGTTTTCGTTGCCCCTGCCATCCCTCCCTGCTTAGCCTCCAGCGCTTTTGCCTGGACGAGATAAGAGAGAACGCGATTGCAGCGCGCGACAATTTTTTTGTAAATCTGGTTGTACTGGACGGATTCTTAAAGTTTTTGAGCCGTTGAATTCGTGAGGCAATACGCTCTTTTAGTGAATTCCTTCCATGGTTACTCGAAAAAGTGTTCTAGGGCCCCTTTAAGAAAAAGCTTACAAAGGCAGCAAGCAGTGAAAAACAAAGTGTTTTTCACTGCTTGCTGCATTGTTATCGAACTTGACTTATTCTCTAACGGAGGTCCCCCCGACAGTTTTCTAACTTCGGGACCTCCTCTGTACTGTAGAATTTTATTCATGTAAATGTATGCATTCCTGAAATAAAGTTTGATTGATTGACAGAACGTATGCAAAGGATAAATGTCAGTATCTCAGCAGGAATCCAATCCTAAGATTCTGCATGGCACTCAAGTATTTTACCACAGAGCCACGCCAGGTCTCGGGAATACTTTGCGAATAATCACTAATGTTCGTGAAATGTCGATTCTGGTTGCAGTACTGGCTCTCAATGTCATAAACATTACATATGTACTCCTATAATACAGCCGTCATGTCACGTTAACGTCAGTTGTAGTAAGCCGTTATCCGATGAGGTTGAATTGTGTAGCAGTGCTGAGGGCTGCCATCCTCGTGAGCCCCAGCACAAACACCAGGGCTTCATATCAGCTTACTGGTTCTGATGTTGCTAATATTCATGTTGGTGTTCGCATTGTTGCGTAACTGCAAACAACATGCTAATATAAAACATATGCAGCTGTATAACGTATGTGTATCTGTGGATTTGTACATATGTTAAGCGTAACCTGATAACGTCTCACTCAATAAAATATGAAAAACACATTCACCTTGCATCCACATGATTTGCATAACATCGATTCCCAAGGTACGAGCGACCTGTCTTTTTTTTTTTTAACGCAAGACTTGTTTCCAGTGAGATCGCCAGCGAGCGGACACGTTGCGCCATTCCATAGCGGCTGTGTTAACTAAGCAGCTAGCGGTGCTGAAATGATCCATTGGCCATGTACTTTGGGTTTATGGCGCAGTCATTTGGGTTTTCGCCATTATTTGTCGAGAGAAGAGGGAATGATTTCTAGCTTACTTCGAGAAATAATTGTACAATTCAAGTCACGTACTGTAGCGTTGCAAGTAGTCAAGTAGATCCTATCCTCCGGGAGCGGTCATATATATATATATATATATATATATATATATATATGCCACATATTATTTTTTGAGTTACTGCTGTGGTGGCACTGCAGACAACGCCGGCGCACGTGTAAGGCCAACAAAAAAGGCTTAAGTTTAATTCCTATGGCAAACCGTCATGGTTGCTGTCGTCAGCGGCTACATCTGACAGTGCCCGAGCCAGTAACAGGCACCCGACGCTGTCCTCGTCTCTCACAATGGCTCGGCGCAACAGAGGAGTGTTCCTCGACGGCTCGTGCCCCTCATATGCGGAGCACGGCTTCTTTCTTCGGCCAGCGGCGCCATGTGCGCTGTGCTTGTGTGAGCGTCTCTTGCGAGCGCGCCAAGCCCTTGAGCAGCGGCGGCAGACGGAAATGATTAGGGCGATTCGAGTGGTCGTTTCATTCTGCTCGCGGCCTGTATAATGGATGAAGTGCCGTCTGAGCAGGGCCGCGACGTGCTTGTCCCATCGAAGAGCAAACAAATGGCGCGACGCGTTTCGTTTTCGCGCGCTCGCTACCCCTGCGTCTGACGTTCCATTTATCAAAAAAAGGCTGTACGTTTAATGAAGAGACGAAAAGTTCTTCGACGCCACCGCAGCGACGACGGCAGTGATTATCTCTCGCGGCCCCCACCACACATGTGCGTGCGATGACGGCTGCAAGCGTATGCCTTGATTCCCTCCCTTCAGCCGAATGCATACAATTATTTGGAGGCCGGATTCGTAGCGGCGCTCTTAATTAGGAGGAGGTCTCCTGGCCCTATCAAAATTAATGCGCCGTGCACTGAAGGAAATTAATCTGCTCAGCGCACACGGCGTGGGAACGGCCTATCACCGAATGGAAACATTAACGACTGCAGCGGCCATGCGATTCTCTCTCTCACACACACGTCCTTTCATTCACTTCCGAGCCGGGCGCTTGCAAGCTTGGCAAACCGGTACGCTTCTCATCGAGGTATATGAGGGTCGACGTAATAATTGCCCATTGAAAAATAATGGTGTAATTGTGCGGAGAACCATGCGATGTCTTTCGCGTTGCGAGCTTACAAGTGTTATTACAGATACCTAAGCACCGATGATCGATAGGCATTTCGCTCATAAGCCGCTGAATTTGTTTCTTTCATTTTGTTTTGCTTTTTGTTGACACCGTAGATGAACGCCATAGCCTATTACTTCCTGACCGGTGGGCAACGATGGTATCACGTGTTATTGGTTAGGTTCTCATGAAATTATCTTCCCGATGCATAACGAAGGCATTTCGAGTCAGGGTATTTCGATGCAATGTCCTGTTACTGATGACGCCAGCACAGAGTAACGTTAGGCAGCGTCAATAGGGAGTTTTGGGATAACGTTTGCAGGCGCTCCGGGCATAGCGGGCATAGCGGGCACCATATGAGTTATAGAATAACTTTTGCTCCTCCTGGGGAACAACCTGGGGACTTTTGCTGCCCCGCAAACTCAAATGCACCAAAACTACACATTGCCTCGATACCAGCACTTCGCGGGCCTCGCGGGCCGCGATCGCCGCACGCTATTTCGGATTTTCTGCGGGCGGGCCGCGAACGCGAACGGTGGCTCGCGTACGACACATGCGTGGTGGCAGCGATCGCACCACAAGGGCTCGCGCTACGCTATTCTAAAACTCTTTAGTGTCTCTGAAGTCGCGCCTCGTGATGTTGCAACGCTCAACGCTTTGGGCGAGTCTGTTACAGCAAGGCCCTAACCGGATGAAATACTGGCTGCTCTCGGAGTAGCGGCAAACATAGAAGCGGATTTGAAAACTAGCGCGGTGGGTCAGCGTTTATGAAGCGTAAACAATATTGGCGCGGTTCATGCACCGCCGGAGAAAGATGGAGACCACCGAAGCGGCCCTGAAGGGAACGCGGGAGAGGCGCTGCACGGTCCTGCATTGCGAGAAATATAAATAGCCGATCGTTTGCCAGGATTTACTGGGCGCCAATGGGAACCGCCAGCGAGTATCTACATCCTTCGTCCCTTCGAGTAGCCCTCGGCGTGCGAAAGCAGCGTTGCGGTTGGGAGCCCGATAACTCAAATGGAGCCTAACACCAACCTCCTTTCGCGGCCACATAAATAAAGCGGCCCAGTCGGGGCGCGCGCTCTTCGGAAGCGGGGTTAATAGCATATAAACGGCCCGTAGCCGGGGTTCGGCCACTTCGCGGGCGCGGACGCAGATGTTCGCCGTTTGTTAATTCCAAGCAGGCGCGCGCATCGGCCGATTCTTCTTATGCCAGCTGCCTCTCACGCCTCTCGCTTCCTCTCCTTAGCCGCGCAGCGCTCTACCGGAAAGACCGAGTGCACGCTCTCATCGATACGCACTGCTTCCGGAGCTAACCTTACTCCGCCTCGCAAGTTATAGCGCGTCAGACTCGGCTACAACAAAGACTGGGAGTCCTGGCAAAACGCGTTGGTTGATTATACGAAATTCATTGTTCACATTGTTCGTACACAAGCATATCTGTCTCGAGAAATTTGTCGAGCAGAAATGGCCATTCATTATCTAAGGGTATATAAAGGCGCTTTTTTTCATTGCGCATGGGTGCCTCACAACACCTGCCGCTGTCATCTCTCGAGTCGTCTCTGTTACCATCATTTAACTATGACAAGAACTCTTAATTTACGCATCCCGTGATGATTGTTATTTTACATTGAAATCCGCGTGTGAGAGCCCAACGCTGATTGTTGGAGATAGTCTTTCTGCTATTGCATGTAGTATGTACAAATGCTATAGTATACGGAACTCAGTGCCCCGCCGCGGTGGTCTAGTGGCTAAGGTACTCGGCTGCTGACCCGCAGGTCGCGGGTTCGATTCCCGGCTGCGGCGGCTGCATTTCCGATGGAAGCGGAAATGTTGTAGGCCCGTGTACTCAGATTTGGGTGCACGTTAAAGAACCCCAGGTGGTCAAAATTTCCGGAGCCCTCCACTACGGCGTCTCTCATAATCAAATGGTGGTTTTGGGACGTTAAACCCCACAAATCAATCAACGGAACTCAGTACGACCTTCTGTATCTCAAGTGCTGCTTTGCAGCATGTTTCCGAGTTGCGGGTACCCAGTTATAAGTGTCTGCTTATGATATTGTGGGAGAAACAGTAAATTAAAATGTACACCAGAGAGTCCTGAAGTATCCGATGACTACGATAGACCCTACAAGTGAATTCAACAGAGCGTAGAAAAATTACACCATATCCGGCTAAGGGAGCCATAGGGGCATACGAAACTGCGCTGGTGTCCACTTGTGTTTCCATTTGTATGCTTTCGTATATGTTGCATTTCTGTGTGGAGTTCTGTATATGTTTTTTACCGCTTATGTTATCCCCCTTCCCATTTATGTGTATTACTGTGTATGGGCCCCCAAGTGAACACCCAGCGCTGCTAACAGAAAGCAACGAAGCGAGCGAGCGCAGTATTATATATACGAGCACACCACTGTGGCGGAGAGATAAATGGGAGAGGAGAAGCAAAGCGGACGCAGCACTCTGCCACCTCGTCCACCTCACTTCCTCCCTCGGTGACCATCCGCTCCAGGCCACTCCCCCCCCCCCCCCACACACGCATGCACCACCACTCTCCCCTCTCGTCGCGCTCACGCGAGGCGAAGAGGGAGAGTAGGCACATGCGCAGTAAGGTGGTCACGCCGCACACCATGTGGAACTCCACCATAAGCTGCTTCTCATATAAACTGCCAGGCCTGCGCGGATGGCGTAGCACAGTCACAGCGAAAGCTAGAACAGCGGCCTTTCAGAGCCTTTTCTAAACACCAATTGGGTAACTGATGCAAGGACACTTGCTGGGTGCCCACTACGACATTAATAATAACGATTTCTGGGTAGTAGACACTTCTTCGCTGCGCTATTTTTCATCCTTCTGAGAAGCGTTGTATCCGATAAACATTTGCAAGGAATTTTGTGCGACAGTGTTCATGAAGTGGCTGACGAGAGAAATTATGCTTGAAGTGGGTATGCGCCACAGTTAAAAGCTGAAGAAAAACAAGCTTTTATAATAAGTTGGAGCATTGGATGACCCACTCGTTACGCCATTCGCATTGTGGGATGCCTCGATGTTCTTTTACTGTTATAAAACGCTTTTACTCATATTAACACGATGTCTTTCCTGACATCAAGCCTGCCTAAGGCAAGTGAGCGAACAAGTCTCAACCACTGGCGTGCCTCAGTGGTAGTATACTGGGCTGGCACGCAGGCAGGTAGACAGACAAACAGACAGTAGACAGACAGTATACAGACCGTAGATAGATAGTAGATAGATACTATAGATAGAAAAGGGCTCGCATTTTAATAGGATTTCGTTCAGTTACGACATCTGCTGACTTCTCTTTTGCTTGTTCTAGCAAGCAAAACCTTAAAAATACCATAGGGGTCTTAAGACCCCTGTGGCGTTTTAAAGAGCAACTTTTTTGTTCTTGCCAGGCTGCTGTCCTAATGACTTGGCGTGGCTAGTACCAGCTGTATTGATGATTATCTCAAAAGATATGATTGCGGGTATATGTGATTGTGATATGCATACGTCCCCGAACTCACTCATGAGTCGACTCGCTCAAACTCAAATCAAGTCGTGAGTCTGTACAATAAACTTCCCTTTCTCAATCGCTGTTTGTGTTTTATTGTCTGAGTGCGGTGTTAAATAAATTCAGCAGGTCCCACGTACCTGGGAATCGACCTTGTTCGAAGGGAAGGGGGTGAGTAACCAGGTGAAACCAGGTCAGTATCAATCCGAGTGAGTTGAGCCGAGGAAAATTTTGCTGAGTCTGAGTCTGAGTGAGCCCAAAGCACAATATATATATATATATATATATATATATATATATATGTATATATATATATATATATATATATGTATATTGAGTAAGTCTGAGTGAGCTCCATTTTCTTCTGTACACTTATAGATCTATCTATATACTCACCTTCAGCATTACTAACAGCCTTATTTGAGTGTATAGACATGTCTATGCGCCAAAGCAGTGTCGTTTATACACCATTTCAATATTTATTCATCGGAGACGTGAATTGCATAAGAAGTGCCTTGATGCCCCCCTCCCCCATCTGTTAATGTTAATTCCAGGCTAACGGAATCGTGAGTCGACTCACTCGCACTCACTCAGACTCAGATCGAGCCTGAGCGAGTGTAAGCCTGAGTGAGTCCAGTTGAGGAATATTCTGGTGAGTTTGAGTCCGAGAGAGTCTGGCTCAGGAAAATTTCGATGAGTCTGAGTTCGAGTGAGTCCAAAGCGCGAAATGTTTTTTATAAGTGAGTCTGCAGTGGATCTAGGGTGATTTGTGTGCCAAACGCCGCTCGCTGCCAGATAACGATCCTATTGAAGACGACAATCTTTCTTGCCATACGAGAACGCAGAAATTTTGGTCTGCCTGTCGGTGTGTCCACGATTCAGCCACCGGCCAAAGTTTAGGCACTTGCTAAACGCCCAGCCATCTTGAACTGGTGGCTGCGTTCATATTCATGAACATTGTCGATCAAAAAGCAAATATTGTGCATATATGAGGCGCAAAATCAATACATAAGTATTAGGTGCATGGTGTGTCTCGCTACAAGAAAATACATAAATACGTAATTCTAAAGGCCCTAGTGTTTCTTACGCTGCGCTTAAATTACGACGCTATATGCACGAAAAAACGCTCTGCCAGTGATATGGGGCTGCCATTTGACAGTGGCCCTGAGCTCTGCACAAGTTCATGTTTCCTGACGGCACTAACAGATGGCGTCCATATCTCACGCAGCGCCTCCTCCATTCTATCAATGCCAACCAGATGAAGCTGATTCAACATAATGGAGGCGCTGTCCGAGGCAAGATAAAACATAAATGGCCGCTCAGACTGCATAAGATTATTGTGTTTTGACGACATCATAATAAAGCATGGAGGTGCGTGGCCAATGTTTTAATCCTTGTATGCTCAATGACAGAGTAGTGCGACTAAGGTTATGCGTAACAAAATAATAATCACTACATGAAACGTTGAGAAGTATGCCAGCGCACATGTGTGAAGTATACCCACCAGTTAATTGAACGGTTCGTTGTATTCAACGAATTCCGTGTTTTATTTCAATCATATATCCCCTTCCCCAAGCAGAGTAGCAAGTCAGCGAATTTTATATGCCGGCTAAATTCTCTGCATTTCAATAAACAGTTATCTCTCTCTTAGTTTTCGTCTGTTTATCGGTTATGTATGTACCCGGTGTATGTTGCTCATCTGGTTCAGTATCTGTTTGGTATGGGAAGGTGCCAGCATGGGCGTCGACAGGAGGGTGCGAAACGGGCGCTTTCCCCATCAAGTTATCAAGCACTTGCCCTCCCCCAAGCTACACCAGTGCTCTCCCACTCCCCTAGTTGATGATACAACGCTGCTTCGCAATCCCCAAGAGACGACCACCATGAGTGCCACCTCTTCGCTATTCATGCCAAATAGTCAAGTGTTTATGTGCGAAAGTTTATAGCTACATAATCTTTGAATGCTGATGTGAACTATCAGCATTTAAGAATTATGTGGCTATAAACTTATCTATGTGTACATCAATGTCTGAATCACACTCAGCAAGCGTCATATATTCGAATCTTACGCTGACAGGACTAGACGTCCGTGGCACCCGCTGCGTGGAAGAAATTTTCGCCCAACTTGCACATTAGCATAACACGCATTTGCACACCGGGTGAAAAAGCGGATGCGGTGCAGGATCGGCCAGGGTCACCGTGGGAGCAGGAAGCCACTTATCCGCAGCGGCGCCTGGAGAAAAATGCGCGCGTGATTGAAATAAGACGAAGCCTCAGTCCATTAAGCAAATTACCCATCATTCGAACCGCTATCTCGGCTCTGCAGCAGCGCTGATAAGGAGCCACGCACGCAGGCGCAGGGCCTATCGCAACCGGCCTCACCGCCCTTGTTAAAGGCACGGAAATCCGCGTAGGCCTACATTGCGTCTGTCTGCACGTTGCACTTCTCTCTGTTCCCCGCGTTTCGCCTCATATGACATTATTCGCGTCACGTTCTTCACGTGCAGATAGGTGTACGACGAGTCCTATTCGCTCTAAGCGCTTTGAGCTTCTTTTTTTTTCGCTTGCCCACACCATTTTCGCTGTGGCAGCAGTTATTTAGTACGATGTTCACATTTCTTTCTGACAACTGGAATTGATCGGGGTTGCAAACACACATGGAGATAACTCTGCACGACGTTATTTATGTCAGCAGGATGTGAGTTCATAATTATGCAATTGAGAACGCACACTTCGTTTCGCAGCCATAAAATCAGATACAGAGTGCCGCATCTTCCGGCGCTGTACTAGCCGATACGATTTCCAGTATTACAACAGGACTGTTTGCGTAGCACAAAAATAATCACACAGGACAAGGGAAGCGACGAAAACGGCATGACAGTGTACAGTACGTATATAGTTGTCCTGCTGTCGATAATTTTATGTGGTGCGTTACCCCACTGTTCAAGGATACGTCTCGTAGATCTATCTTATCGCATAATATGGCAGCATCGCCACCCTTCACAGCGTAAATAGAAGCCCCCCCCCCCCCTTTTTTTTTTCGACCCATCGCAACTTTTGTTTTTAGCAAGGTATTCACGCTGAAGCGTCATGAAACAGGTCTGAACTAACTGGATAGCCGTCTTCGTCGTTCGTTTGGACTCTCAACTCGAGACAGCAGTGCTTTGTCGACGATGGTCTATATGAGTACCTTTTTTTGGAATATTTTTGCCGTGTCCACCAGCATAGAGGATGGTGCTGCTAGCGATATGTGGTGCAGCGAACAAAGTGTCAGTCATATTCTTGTTCTATAAATGATGCCGCGATGTCCAACGTGCGTGGGCACTCGAAAAACCCAATGCTTAAAATAGTTCCTTAAAAAGCAGCTGTCTAATGACAAGCTGCTTTGTGAGGCACTACTGGAATCACGACGTAAAGTGTCATCAGTGCATCACATGGGAAGTCGTTCAAGGTGCCATTAGGGTTTTAATCGAAGAGATTATATTGCTCGCATTTCAGCTTTTCTGTTTTTTTTTCGAACGCCTGCTCATTTTATCCGTTATTCTGTCCATCTCTTTTATCCCTTCCTTACCCTTAATGTAGAGTAACCAAACTGAATGTTTTCTTTCGGTCAACCTCATTTTCCTCATCGGTCTCTCTCTCACGCGCTCTTCAAAGCTGCTCAAAAATGTTCTCCACTAAGAACCGAACCCTGGACCAAAGCCCACGCAGGGCAATGTGAGTTAACCATGAGGATAACACTTTGCAGTACCAGGGCGTACTAACGACAATTAGAAGGTAAGGAAGAAGGATTACAGCAAAGTGTTGCCGTGTGAATAAACTAAGAAATGAACGATAAAAAATGTACAGCGAGCTGAACGGGACCAGAAGTAATAGGCCATATACAATATGATTTCCAATAACACAGCACAATGCCGTTGGAACTATGTAAGATTTCTTAGTTATAAACAAAAGGAATGCTGTTGCCTTTACTATATAGTAGGTACCACTTCTGTCTGCTCTCAATAGGAGCACACAAAGTGGCCCAATGGGCAAGCCTTTTAAGCTGATGTCATGAACCGGGTGACCACTGACCCTTTCTGTTCAGTCGCGAATGTGATCTCCTGCCGCTCTTCGGTAAGTTCGGAGGGCCCACCCTGGACATCTTAAGTTGTATTCTCGACTATAAAAACTTTACAGTAAATTACGTTGGTCAGCACAGTATGTATTACCATTGATGGATTGTTTTTACCACGACTAGGCAATGTTCCTCAAGAACGAGGTGATTCGGTGTACACTGCAGACGCGTATTGATGAGCTCGGAGAAATACGGCTGGTGAAACATTACTACCCACACCTAAACCGTTGGATAGCATGCAGGCTAAATCAAGCTCAGCGAGCACGTTCGTTCGTACGTAGCAATTTCTCTTACCACCGTTCTTTTTGTTTGCCTGTTTTGTACGTCGTGAGTGAAAGAATCATGACTGTTTAATGGCCAGCCGAGGATTTAGGGCCTCCATTACTCTTTTCAATGCCATCGCTCGGCAAGAAACGCGTTGACCGTTATTCTGCGAGAGCCGTTCATCACCCAGCGCCTCATCGATCCTTATACCTCCCTCTTTATTTCCGAGTTGGTTTCTCTTCATCATAGTCATTTTGTTGGTTTTCTACACAGCCTACGCACTATATTGCAGTTTGCACGGCTTTCTTTTGGCTCTCCCTCTCCCAGTCTAATAGCAATGCACAGTGATGTATCACGAGAGCGAGGATGGTAAAAGGGCGGGAGGGGAGGGTGGTGTGTATAGATTGAGAGAGAAAATTGCAAATTGATTTTTGACCTGCAAGTATATTTTTCGAACTGATTAGGTGAAAAATCACGCACGGCATAAAATTTCGTCTATCAGACTCGTAAAAAAAAGCTACAAAGAGTCGTGCATCTTGTTGTGGCTGGGCGCAGACAGCGGATGTGATAATAGCGCAACACTGCATCTCTTCTCCAATGCTATAGCTGGCAGCAGATAATCATCAGACAGCGACGCATGTTCACTCGCATAGTAGAGCTTCAAAACAGTTCACATTACTCAATGGCCTTGAAGAATGGTGGTCTTGAACAGTGCTCTGCAAATGTACGCTTCAATACCCCTTGATGGCTCCAGTGGCTATATATGGCGTTTTGCTTCTAAATACCTCACTTGTTGATGTGAAAGCATGATGAGTGCAGTGAAATGAAGTGTAAAAAAAAGTGCTCGAGTATCTTGTTTTGGCGCAAGCAAAATAGCTCGAACAAATATAACTTCTACGATTTGATGTCTCTGCTGGCAAATATAGTCCTGTATTGTTCGGCAATATTACATACAGACTTGCAGCCAATCAGTGTAACGTGTACTTGATTTTCTAACAAAGAATATTTTAAGCATAAGTAAACGCCATACACTAACCCTGTCGCCAGTTCATGTGCGTCTCAGCTGTACACCTTAATAATACTTATTCACCATTGTATATTTTGTAGGAAGCTTAACATTCTAGTTTCGGCACTGATAAAAGCAACAAGTACATATTTTTCTCTCATTTGAAAGTTACTGCCAAAAAGTTAACATTGTCTTCACACAATGACAATCCAAGAATTCAGGTACACAGTTAATTATTATGCTGCTGCTTTCCTAGTCAACAAACTTGTAGTCTATCTCCTATCCTCGTTCGCGAAGTTGCCCACGAATAATCTTTGTCGTGAATGTAATCTTTCATTCTTTCTCCATCTCTCCTTCTGTCCGTGTTCATCGTCGCTACCTTTGCATTTACTGCTCCGTCTTGTCTGCCTGTCCTTGCTTCCTTCAACGTGCATGTGCGTTCTCTCTTCCTCGTTATTACTGTCCGTCTGACTATCAATCCTTGTTAATTGTCCTTAATTCTATCTTTTCTTCTGCCCCTTCTCACCTCACTCCTTCTGTTTGTCGTTCTGTCTCTGTATGTATGTCTTAAAATTGCCTACCAACACGCAGCTTTTACTGCGAGCATAATTGTATGAGGTTTTATTTTGTTCCTGAGTTTTGCTGAAGCAACAGGTAGCTTGGGGGCTCATGTTGCACAGACTTGCATCTGCGATATTGTGCAAAGTTCATATAGTAGTGCTGATTTTGTCTTCACGCCTTACGAGATAATATTTTTAAAGACAATAGTCTTTCTTGAGGACCTTCGACGTGAAAATTTTGGACTGTCTGTCTGTCTGTACGTTTGTCTGTTTGTCCATCCTTAACGCTACCCCAAACGACACCCCAAACGGCGGACCCCATCCTCAGGTCCTACAATATTGCTCAGTTTTTAGCATTCATCCTTGTGCGATAGTCAATATCAAAGCGGTTATTGTGCATATCTGAGGCACCATAAAAACATGTCAATATTCTGCATGTGTGACGTTATACTAGAAAAGGCATACATAAGTAATTTTTACGACCGTAGCGTTTATCACGCTGCGCTGATAATGCAAAGCTTCTACGAAAAGGCAAGTGTTTCCAACGCTTTGCTAAAACGACACGGTGGTGGCACCTACCCGTCGCCTTGCGTTCTACACCTGATCGCCTCGAAGACGGGCGCACACGCCGCGCGCTTTGTTTTCCTAGATAACTGCCAGATAGCGCTCATGTCTCACGTGTGACGTGACTTGATGCGCTCGCTCACCTCTGCTGCACGCTCGAAGCACTCTGACGCATCACCTCCAGAATACCATTCACCGATTTTCTTGCGCAGAACACCAAATAAACGTTTTGTTCCCTCTCTCCAGAGGGAAGACTATCGTCTTTCGACGACATTTGCGGTGTAACATGCAAATACGGGGCCATTTTTTTTACTTTTTCTCCTTTTAACTTCACCGTACTCCGCTTTTGTCTTTTCGTACGTCTCTCCCGGCTAGAGATGCAGGTGTTTGACACCTGCATCTCTTGCATTTTTGATGTTGCACTTTATGCTTTCTGCAATGCCTATGAATGACAGTTGATCATAAATGATTTGCGAAGAGAAAAGTTTGATGAATTTTTCTTTCTTGTATGCTTGCGCCAGCTTCGTCGCAGTTGGCGGAGTGGATTGATTCTGAAGTCGGAGACTAGGGCACTGGTATGTTTCGAGGATCCTGTTGCAAGATCAGACAGACTTGTGCTACATGGTGGCCTTAAATGGTCATGGAACCACTGCAGCTTGTATTACTCTCTTTCGTTATTGATTCTTCTTTTCTTATTATGCGTTACGGTGAATAGGCGTTGACAGCGATAAAGGCGGCATGGCGTTCGAGCTCTAACCAAGTTGTAAACAGTAATGAAGGACAAAGTAAACAGTTTCTCCAGATCCTCCGCACTACACGAAGCGAAGTTACGCGAAGCAGTCAGCAAACAGCTAATTTTGGCACATTGCTCAACTTTGAGCCAAGAGCTACGAAGCGGATTGGCGTGTTTGTATAAAAACTAGCACTCGAGCGCATACCTAAGTTTCATCGAGGATAGATGCACGCCCGTGTGCGCTGACGTGTTTATTATAAGCAGCGTTCATTCGCACATTCTTCCAGGGTCGAGTAAGTTATGGTGTGGCAGAATAATACAGATGTGTAGTACTCACGGATTAAAACAAGACATCAAACCTTTGTGTATAACGACTCGTATGCATAACTACCACCAAACATGGTCTCTAAAGATAATGTTGGCTCTCATGTACGCGTTCATATTAAAATTACATCGATGTGAGCAGAAGTGAAGCCGGTGTAAACAAAAGTAGGTGCGTTACTTATGCTTAAGTTGCCTTGTTTTAATCCTTGATTACTATTAAGTTGCCTTGTTTCAATCCTTGATTACTATACATAAGTAATGCTTATTACATCGCCAAAAGCGCAGGTAGCAAACACTGTATAGCTGCAGCCAAAGTTAACTAGCACTGGCCAACATGATACAACAGCCGACAGACAGCATAGATTACCAAATGCTAGCCGAAATCAGCAAGCGCTACGCACAATAGTGACAGACAACGATACCCGGATGAAGGCCACATTTTGCCAAGACTAACAAGAGCTATAGCCAACAGCTAGCACCCACGAGTTAGAAAATATTATGCAGTGCTACTCAACATTAGCCAAAATTAGGCCACCACTAGCCAAAATAAAGGGGCACTAGCGAACAATGTAACTAACCAGAGCTCAGCCAACATTATTCAGTTTTCTCACTCACACTCAGCCAACACTATAGCCGCCATGACACGTAGCCGACACTTTGCGAACCTCTGTTGATTGATAGATTGATATGTGGGGCTTGACGTCCCAAAACTACCATATGAGAGACGCCATGGTGGAGGGCTCCTGAAATTTGGACCACCTGGGGTTCTTTAACGTGCACCCAAATCTGAGCACACGGGCCTACAGCCTTTTCTGCTCCATCGAAAATGCAGCCGCCGCCGGGATTCGATCCCGCGACTTGCGAGTCAACAGCCAAGTACCTTATCCACTAGACCACCGCGATGGGGCTGCCAATCTCTGTTGGTATTAAGGGAATTAATACCGTACACCCATGAGCAAAAGTATACGGACCATTTTCGTCCGCACACTTTTGCCTCCTGCTAAATTTAGCAGCAAGCCGTTCGTCTTCGAGCCCATTTATCTCGTGAATTGATTATTCCGTCAGAGTAATGCTCTTGATGGCTATTTCGTTAAAGCAGTGCTGTCGACAGCCGATGGCAGGCTAATAGACGGTGTGCATATTGATTTTGGCACGTGCATTCTCTCATGGACTGCTCATCAGGCGTTCATTCCAAGCATGTGTTTGAGGCGATGTTATTTAGGTAGTTTAGCAATTAATGGAATGTACTTTGTGTTTGTGTGTAGTGCTTATGTTTTTTTTTTTGCGCTGTACCGAAGAACGCAATTTCCACTTATATTTCCTTTGACTATACTGCGTAGAAAACTAGGTGGCCTGCATTGCCACGCTACTTTTTTGCGGACAGCGAAAGAATTTTTGTGCCTATCCTGAGTGTAACAAACGGATGAGCACTACAATTCCTAACGCAGAGAATGAGCAGTACACTGGTGTACTTCGGATGACTTTTCGATTTCCTTCACCAGATTTCGCTACGATGCGCCTTGCTTTTATTTTATTCTTTCAAAGTTCGTAATATGGGTTTCCAGTTTGTCCGGTGCGCTCAGTTTTCTCATATAGCTTGGATAGAGACCTTCAATTTAGGTGACTGATATCTCAAATGGCGTGGTGCTTTTTTTTGAGTGGGGGGGATGGAGGGAGTGCTTAGAGGAAATTGTCACGCCCCACAACTTTTCCATTTAGGCTACTGCCTTCAAGTTAATTAAAAAGTTGCACAGAAACTTCTTATTGCTCATTTAAATGTAGATCAGTTGTGGCAAAGTACTTCCACCAAGTCATTAAGATCATATCTCCTTATTTGTGTCATTACGTACTTGACATGCACCTCATATGATTCATGTCATGTCTTGCCATTCATGCTCGTCATGCCCTGCTAATTCGGGGCGTGTACCAAGTTAACAAAACGACACCATGAAAGCACAAAGACGTAGGCGGCAAGACAGACAGACACACAGACAGACAGACAGACAGACAGACGGACGGACGGACGGACGGACGGACGGACGGACGGACGGACGGATGGACGGACGGACGGACGGACGGACGGATGGATAAATTTTTGTTAAGAAATGAATCGCACCTAATTTTCCTGAATGGTGTTCATAGACGTCTGGCGTCATCATTAGTCATCAGTGACTCGAAGTAGACGAATAACAAAAAAAATATCAGAATATTAAAACAATTGTCACAAAAAAGCACCATTAACCAGTACCATTGGGTACACAGGGTTTTCTTATCTTCATTTAATGAATAAAGAATTTGCGTGTTCTTAGCTATCAGTTCGCGCGTTGTCTGCTGCATTGAATCGGAGCAGTTGGGCTATTTAGCCATAGTAAAATATTCCTTTGAAATTTCCGCACTCTTGTGAATCCTCTGCAATAATTTCTTTTCTGTGCTTCAATTTACAGTTGTGACGTGCGGTAAAAATTAGTATTCCCGGTGCCCTGTCTTATCTCATCCAATTCACGGCTATGTTCAGTGATGTAGTGCCAATGCCTAATCCGAAGAGCTTGTTATTGCGATAGCAATTATATGGACAGTCTCGGCTGTTTTTTTTTCTTTTGCTTTCTTTTCTACTCCTCACATGCCTTCCAAATAGAACACCTATACTAAACATTTGTGTCCTCATACAAGCCTATGAGCAGATGTGGCACTGAAGCAGTATACTTATGAAAAACATTCTGGGTGAAATTTCTGTCAATTGCAAGCAGTCAGGCAAATAGCACGAGACATACGTTAAGGTGCTTGAAAAGACAGCTTGAAGGGCGAGCGTAGGAGCTAGATGGTTCTACATAGTTGACACTCGCGTGTGCTTTTCGTGTTCATTTCAGACAGCGCGACGCAAATGTCAACTATGCCTTGAGGGCACTGCAGGGCATTCTCTTTTTCTACAACAGCTGTTAAAATGAATTCCTATACTGACGACGTTTGCTTTTTTTCTTGCTTTCTTGTATTCGGGTATTATAAACTCAACTTCCCATAACAACAGCTTGGACCAAAAAGCCTTCTGTTGTTCTTTGAGTCCGTGACTGTGGCAAGTTTTGTTTTCGAAGCATCTCACATCTGCATGTGGTATAATAATCTATTATGAAGTTTGCACACACCGACAGACTTGTATTGAAATAAACAAGTGTAATAGTGGTAGTACGCCACACTTTACAAAAGTTACGGAAAATACCAGCTTTTTATTTTGTAATGATGCCGGGACTCCTTGGGGTCAAATCGGAGCCCCATGACGAGTGTTCTCTTTGGCGACATACTTGCATAGTTATTCACTAGGTAAAAAATGCATTGAATAAAGCGTAGTCTCAATCCAAAAGCTTCGTGTTTTTATTGCTTTAGATCTCACTTGGTCAAAGATATCATGCAAACCCAATTGCTTTTACAGCCGTTGCTATGCCATGATACAGTGCTAAGTTAGTAATGGTTCGTTCTTCACATTTGAAAATTATTTTTAACGAAGCCTTGATTACTACCTAACTACAGCATCTCTAATTCTAGCATCTTCATTAACATTCGATACATTTGCTTAAACGCCCTATAGCTTGCAGCCTATACACAGCATTATTAAGGGAAAATCTCAATAATGCAATTGTGCACTCGCACTTTGTAACTTCAGAATTCTTCCAATGCGTGATGATTCAGTGCAAGACGACGTGCGTAATACTAAGCCAGGTATCGGTAAGAGCAGAAACAGAGATTTTGTGCATATCTTCAGTTTGATATTGTTTGTTTTTGTTGATCATTCGACCTTCTTTTCAGTTTTTCTTTTCACCTTTGTATTTGGTACCGGGGTTTGCTTCTTAGACAAGTAATATAAACGTTTATATAATTATTTCCTTTTAACAATATTCATATTCTTTCTATTTTCCCTTGAGATTTAGTGCCCCTTACACCCTTTTTGAAATCCATTTGCTATTGTTTTTTATAACGTCGTTTTTTTTTCTCTGTCGGTCTCTTTTTTCGGCTCTGTCTCAGACGTACGACGGCATAATTTATCCCACGACAAGTAAATACGGATTATTTCCGAATATTTTATAGTTCATTTCTTCTTCCCTGTCGTTGCTGTAGTATTGAAAGCGTGCCGTTTTTTTTTTCAATAAAAGAAATTATTTGCGATTTTGACCACGCAGAAGTTTCCTGCTGCACCCATTTCGCATCAGGCGAGTCGCACGGTATACACACCAGGGCTATTGTGAGCACACGGACACGTCGGCGTTCCGTGTCACTCCTCCGCAAAGTAACTGGTACGCAGCTTTATGAGGCTCGAGGGCGCCCTATTATCGAAAGCTGCGAAAGCGTCACGCTTTCGCACTTCACTCTGCGTTGCGCTGCTGTCAGCAGTAATGCTAGCAACGGCGGCGACCTCTCTGCGCACGCCTGCTGCTAGAAGGGAAAAAAATTGAGGGAAGCCTGCCAGTCAGTTGTCTGCGAGCACTGCGCGTGCCGTTCACGTTGAAATGGCAGGCAGACAGGCGTTCGGCGGTCGGATTCAAGTCATCCGCGGCTGACAAGCACAAGAGCGACGCCCCTGCGCGCGCTTCAGCAAACAAAGCGCCGTTGCGCCGAGCACCTGCGGATGGATGAATCGGTCGGCGCGACGCACGTCTGCTCCGGCTGACCCGGCGCCGCCACCGAAGCTGCTGCCATGACGATCACTGCTGTGCGCTGCTACAGCCGTGCAGCGCTCCTGAAGCTACACTCTAAAAAATATCGAGTAAAAATGGTGTCTTTTTGTCCCACAACAATAATCGTCATCAGGCTTGCGTGCGCTTCCTTTCTTGAAAACTAGGCGTTGGCCACTTTCCTATCGAGAATGCAATGTAACTCTGATAATGGGCATGTATATCGTGACCGGAATGTACCGGGCGCGGGGCGATAGCGCGAGGATGGAACGCAATATAGATGACGATTATTGTTGTGGGACAAGAAGACACCCTTTTTACTCCCTCTTTTATTAGAGTGTAGAGCAAGCTTACTAAATTGCACTCGTCCGTCTTGGGGGTAACTTTTTGGATATACCGCGAAAAGGTTACCCCCCCTCCTCCTCTTTATCACAAGTTTTTCAGTTTTCCGTGAGTATGTACACACATACAAACGCATGAACGAATATACACAAAGCTTGGTTGAAAGCTTCCCCCCCCCCGTTTTTTACACCAAAAAAATATAGCATTCTTGCTACATTCAGATTTTTTCTGATACAGAAACTCGCTGCAAGCGCGAAATATAAGCCATGCGTTGGTTTATATGTCTATTGATGATCGCATTTCGTAACACCCCTCTTCATGCAACTCTGTCCATTCCTTGTCTCTGTGACCAAGTGACCAATGACTGTGACGAAGTGAGCGTGACTTCATGCAAGTCAATGAGAACAGCAAGAAAAAGATTTGAAATAAATCTAGATAACGTTAAATCGGCTTACAGTATATATACTTCTCTAGTTTCGTTTTCTATTATTATCGACCTTCGGCATCAAACTGTGCAACCAAGAGTGGCCATCTTGTAGGATAGTTTGATTGCCACGACGGGTAAACGACGATGTAACTGGTCACTAGCAAATATGCAGTCTGTTTTTCTTTCAAATGTCGTCGCAGACTCACGGAGGACTTCGCGCCATATCTTAGCAGCAAACTTCGTGGTTTTACTCGTTTCTACCCGTTCAGTGTGGTAGGCAATTCATGCTTCCTGCGCAGTTGTGCCATCTGTGAGCGCAGTGATTTTCCGGCCACGCAGGCTTTGTCAAATCTCTGTTCTGTATGCTTGAAAAGCGCTCAGCCGCATTTTCTATCGTTTGTTTTCTAACTGGTACGTGGTGTAGTTGTTATGATCAGACGGCTGCTACGTTTCCCACACGCATGTGGTATCCGTCACTCTGGCGCATGTTATTTTAGTCGAACGCCTGATATGGCTCGTTGGTAAACAAAAATTCTGTGTCCTGCAGCTTCGACTGGTGGCGTAAACACGAACTGTATCATGACGTTAAATGCAGATGGTGTCAAATGTTTAAGAGCGAAAAGTAAAGTGAACTAAAGTATGTGGTAAATAAATCAACGGGAATTATACTGAGTAAGGATTGAATGGAAACTGAAAAAAAATGACTTTTTAGTCATTTTAGTCAAAGTATATGAAAGCGGGTGAAAGGTGAATCGATGTACGTTGAAGGTAGTCAAGTGCAAATCGACAAATTGTGCATTTAGTTAAATCAATCAAGAGCTATACAAATTAATAAAGAGTGCGTTGCAGAGCGCAGGCTCTCACCTGTGATCCTTCAAGCGCGAGCTAAAAAAAAAAATCGCGTCCTTTCCACTTTTCCGTTCGAGATTCGTTAGCCACGCTGCTGCGCTGCAGTGGCATCAATAAAAGTACTTGCGAAACAATTTCATGTACGCGAAGGCGGTTATCTGTTCAAAATGGCGTACTAATGCATTGGTTGGTGCAGCCGTGGCGCCTTACGTAGCGTTCACAGCCTCTTATCAGACTGCATGCAACTGATGTGCTCGTACTCTGCGCGAAGAAGAGCAGCAAGAGAACGGCGGCACTCAGCCGCTGTCCCGACGGACCGTGGCCAAAGGGCAGGCGTGCGTTGGGTTGCGCCTTGTCACTTCCAGGACCCGCGGCACACGTGGCGTCCGCCGATTGACGGACAGGCCACACAGCTGTCAGGGGATGTCGCACGGCGCGCCGGCTTCTCGGCGGCGATGGATATGGCCTCTTTCCTTCTTTTCGCTCACTGTCTGTTTGTGCGCGCAATTGTTGCGCAGGTGGACAGGAGGACTTACCAGGAGCGGTTGTTGCGATGTCGAGCCTGGCGGTGAGGGGTGGTTGCAACAATGACAACTCAAAGCCACGGGATGTAACGAAACGTATAGGCAATACAGCAGTCCCACCTTGTTTGCCAGAGGATAAAAAATTCTCAACTTTATTGTCTGGCCGCGGAAGCATTGTTGGAGCGGTTATTTTTTTTTTTCGCAGCTCCCTGACCAATATGAATGAGCACTCGAAAGAGTTGAGCTTGTGACGATTCCCTAGTTTTCACAAAGATTTGTGTTTTCCCGGAAAGCGTTCGTTGCACCATGTTTTGCTTTTAGTTTTTTGAAACCGAAATTTTAATACAAACTGGGAACTAATAAGGAGAAAAACAGAACGACGGCAAAGAGACAAGGACACGAAGGATCTATGTCGTCGTTCTGTTTTCGTGCCCTAACTATCGTCATGTCATACCAACTAGCTCTAGCTGCCACACTTTTAAGAAGACAAAGTTTATCTTGTTTCTCTGCTGCTCTAAGAATGACTCTTCGTACGTCGCGAGTGCCGTCGACAGAGTGCCAACAACTCATTTTGCATCTTCAGAGAACGCAAGGTTAAGGTTCATGGCTGTTCGTGGACTCCCTTTCGTAAGAATTAACAAGTGAATACGATATCCTTACGTGAGCAGAGAATAAGTGCAATGCTTAACAAACTGCGACCGAGGTAGGCTCACGTACGAGAGTACGAAACCAAATGCGCTTACTTTACCAAGTAAGTACAAAATAACTAGGTTATCGTTCCGTAGTTGGTGTAGGTTGCGGCTGCAGAGGGCTACGTACCAGAACGGTGCGCACCGAGTATTGAAAATGGGAGTTTGTAAAAATGGTGCATTGCACTCGAGACACTAAGAGAGATTACCTAGGTGGAAATAAAATAACCATATCATTTTTCTTTTTTTATTGCCAACAATGTTCTATATTAAATACGTGGGAGGTTTTTTGGGCCGAAATTTAGATACGAATATGAATATTTATGAGGCTCGCCGTAGTAGAGGTCGCCGTAAGTTTCTACTACCTGAAGTTTTTTTTAACGTGCACATAAATCCAAGTTAACTGGCTTCTAGCATTCCGCATTCATTGAAAATCGATCGCCGCAGTGGAGATCGAACCAGCAACGTTCACTAAAAGTGGGGCAGCAATCTTTCTTTACGCTGATATGCTGCTGTCTGTTAACCTGATAGGCTTCTAATCAGGCTGTTAACCATGCATTCAGAGAATAGTGCCTTATAAAACATTTGTGTTAACAGTGGGTCAACGATGCAACTCACAGTGAAGGCGAAAAACCATTATTTCTTCCTTCTTGAACCGCTTGATATATGAAGTTACTGGAAAAGGGAAGAAAAAAAAAGGGGGGGGGGGGAATCTAGTTATTAGCGTAGGTGTTTGCTCTATTTCTGTATAATGAAACGCATGGAGCTCACGAGCACCTGTTTTCATGATAAATTTGTTCAATACTAATAAAGTCGTTTACTGCTATTTTATGTAATTTTCAAAGATTTAAAGGCGCGAATTGCTAGATATCAAAGATGACAAATAAGAGAAGAAAAAAAGCTGAGAGCTGCATTTTGAACTATGTGCAAAAATAAAGGCGCAGTATGGCGTGTATATCTGTACTGCAAAGATCCCGTTCTATAGTGCAAACATTGCAATTCATGAAGCTTTGGGTCATGTTCATCGTGTCTTTCAATGCTGTGCTAAGCTCACTGATTCATATTTATTTATTTATTTATTCAAAATACCTTACAGTCCCACTGAAGGGCCTTGAGTAAGGGGGGCATCAGTATACAAACAAAATAACAAAAAGGAGAAAAGCAGACGAAAATATACATATAAAAAGATTACAAAAATCAAGGTCCAACAGCCCCGCCGCGGTGGTCTAGTGGCTAAGGTACTCGGCTGCTGACCCGCAGGGTGCGGGTTCAAATCCCGGCTGTGGCGGCTGCATTTCCGATGGAGGCGGAAATGTTGTAGGCCCGTGTGCTCAGATTTGGGTGCACGTTAAAGAACCCCAGGTGGTCTAAATTTCCGGAGCCCTCCACTACGGCGTCTCTCATAATCATATAGTGGTTTTGGGACGTTAAACCCCACATATCAATCAATCAATCGAATCAAGGTCCAACAGCGTTATACAATATTAGAGTGCAACGAAATTAGGTTATCACGAAAAGTTTCATGGTTAGAAATGGATACAACGTGATCCAGAAGATCGTTCCAATATGCAATGGCTCGAGGTAGTGATGATAAGTTAAATGCCTGCATGTGACCATGAATGCGCATGAAACTACGTGCATTGTGAATGCGCCGGGAAGAGCGCGCAGGAGAATAAAGAGGCAAACAGTGAATTTCGTTACTATAAATGTACCTATGAAACAGACATAAAAGAGCAATGTTGCGGCGTATTTCTAGTGACTGAAATGGAAGGTCTTGTTTTATTAGGGCAATACTTGAATGATAGTCGTGGTTTCCAGAAATGAATCTCGCTGCTCTATTTTGGATGGCTTCCAACATACGTACCAGGTAATCTTGATATGGTGACCATGTGGATGATGTATACTCTAGCTGTGGGCGAACATATATATAAGTAATATATGATAATGCGCATACGTTAGAGGGATCGTTGCGCAAGTTTCCGTGGAGATATTCGAGCGATTGAGAGGCTTTAGATGTGACAGCTGCTATATGCGTAGTCCAGGATAGATCCGATGTAAGGTGAACGCCTGAATATTTGTAAGATGGTGTAGCTGAAACCACGACGTTATTAATTTTATAGTGAAATGCTCAATTGGTATGCTTTCGAGTGAATGAGATTAACTTGCATTTAGAGGCGTTAAAGGACATCTGCCAAGTTTCACACCACCGGAAGGTTAGGTTAAGGTCATTTTGGAGAGCGGAATGATCATTAGAACATTTGATGTTGCGGTAAATGGCGCAATCGTCGGCGAACAACCTAACTGTGGATGAAAGGTTATCGGGCAAATTATTAATGTATATTAGAAAAAGTAACAGACCTATAACACTGCCTTGGGGAACACCAGAGGTGACGTCGCAAAGGTTAGATGAAATGCGGTTGATCATCGTAAGTTGCTCACGCGAAGAGAGGAAGCCTCGTAGCCAAGACAGCATTAATGAATCAATACGGAGTGCAGCCAATTTAGAGATTAAACGACAATGAGGGACAGTATCGAATGCCTTGGCGAAATCAAGGAAGAGGCAATCGGTTTAATCGTTTGCGTTCATATTAAAGTGAAGGTCAGCCGTGAATTCGAATAACTGGGTGTCACATGAGTATCCTTTCCTGAATTCATGCTGATTAGAGAAGAAGAAGTTGTTAGATTCAAGATTATCGTAGGTATGAGAAGCCACGATATGTTCAAGTAGCTTGCAGGATGTGCATGTAACTGAAATGGGCCGATAATTACGGGGCGAGTGCCTGTCACTGGACTTAAATACGGGAATCACCTTACCAATCTTCCAATCCTTGGGCAGTTCGCCTGATGATAGCGACTGGTTAAATAGGAGACAGAGGAAGCGGCTGGAGATGTTTGTGGTGTTCTTCAGTATTTTAGAGTTAATGTTGTCAATGCCTGATGAAGTAGAGACCTTGAGATTCGTGATGAGTTGTGCTATAGCTTCGGCAGTGACAATGATTGGGGCCATTAAAGCGAAAGGGTGATCCGGAACAAATGGCAGATTGAAACAATCTTCCTGTGTAGAAACAGAGGCGAAGTACTCATTGAAAGTAATAGCGGAAGCTTCATCAGAAAGTGGCGTTAGCTCATTATCGTGTATTGCACTGTGATTAGGAGACTTGTTGTAGGGTGAAATTATTTGCCAGTAATTTTTTAGATTATTTTTTAGAAGTGACGGCAAGTCCAGCAAATATTATTTCTTCTTAGCTGTGTCTAAGGCTTGACAATAGTCTTGTAAGCGGACCTTGTATTTATCCCAGTAGGACACAGAACCAATGCGTTTTTGCGGTATCATAGAAACGTTTCTTTTTATTTGTAATGTTCGAAGATGTTTAGTAAACCAAGGGTTAGTTTTATCGTTGGATGCAGAGATCAGCGGCACAAGCTTGTCAACTAACTCTAATATTTTTTTTATTGAAAAGAATCCAGTTTTCGTTCACGGTTCGTGAGGCAAACGACTGACTTAGCTTTTGTTAAGCTCATCAGTAGCATGATGGGCAAGACCCAGTTGACAGTTGCACCCGTCTAAAGCTTCATTTCACGTTAAAAATACACAAGATTGATTCGCTGAGTTGTTCGTATGACAAAAATAAAGTAATGCCTGCAACGTCGTCCGCAACAAAGGACTGTTGAGCCAAAGACAAATACAAGCCATTTTCTGCACACTTACAGCCCTAACGTTTTATAAGTGCAAAACGACAGATGGATGGGCAAGTTGGTGTTGCTTTGCATGAACTGCAGGGTGGTAGGCCCGTGTGTTCAAATTCGTGTGCAGATTAAAGAACCCCGGGTGGTCGAAATTTCTGGAGCCCTCCACTACGGCGTCTCCCATAATCATAAAGTGGTTTTTGGGACGTTAAACCCCACATATAAATCAAAGCGTCAACTGTAGTGTAAATGGCGAACGACAGGCAGTTGCACCTTGGTCAGCACAGTTTTATCACCATTCCACAATAGAGCTGCGTATAGCATCAAGTTTTGCGCATTGGCACGTGCCATGATTCCAATGAGCTTCTGACATGTTTTAACAAGTCTGTTTGCTGGCATAGTTGTTATTTGTTTAAGGACATAATTTGGCCACGAAGTAAAACACACACAAAAGGGAGAAAACGCGACGAGTGGACGAGCAGCCATGCCAACTGAATTGTTCTGGCGGCCACACAGAAGTTAATAAACAACATGCCTGTGCAATGTGATCGCAACCTCATGCTATCAAGCGATCAAACATTCTCTTTTCCGAGACGTGCAACGTATCGCTCAATATATTCCCGAAGTGGTGTTTATGGAGATATAATTTTATCTTCTCTGTCTCTGTCTATTTCACTGAATCACTTCTTCCTTGAAACGGGGATAACTTGAGTCATCTGTGTTTTTTTTTCTACATACCACTTTGATATTTCTTGGTGACAGTACAATAGTGGAGCACTTATTGTTTCTCTGAAAACAGATTTTTCACTTAAATGTAAATTGTGCCAGGACACACGTTCGAGAAAATGTATGTGGCATTGTGAACGATTCGCCGTATTTGACGTTTGAATACCTGGAAATACTCTTCGTGGAAATGCGTTCGCACCCCGCTCTACGGTTGCTTGTCCGGCAAGCCTAGACAATAACTAAAAATGCTGCTGCACAATCGTCTGAAATGCTCGCTTCAAAGATGGATGACGTACGTTTGAGTACCATAAGCATTGGCAAAAGCAACCGCGTTTTTATTTTTTTCATTTGTATATTTATGTCTACGTCACGCATTCAACACAAGGAAGACTATTTTTGAGTAACATGTCCTGTGGCCCACGAAACGTTGCACATCTCTTTGTAGACAATGGGAATGTAGAAAAGTTACGCTCGGTTTCAGACGTCGAACACTTTCTATTACCGTATTTCACTTGAAGTTAATAATACCGGCAAAAATAATATTGACTTCATTTTTAGATCCCGTATGGTCGGCGTAACGAGTATTCTAACGAGGGTGAACAGTCTCATAGCACAGCCTCCGCGTATATACCATTCAGAGCCGGCACTTGACAATTTTTTTTGCAGTGTAAGCCACACTATAAGTTCTGACATTTAATGTGGTTATTAAAATACAGAAGTGCGCAATAATAAAGTTTTAGTGGCGTCCTTTTAATCTAGTGTTGTTCTATCTTGAGGATTAGTGCTTTATTTGGGTCGACTAACGCTTAAGTAAAAAAGGAAGACTGCGCAATACTTTTTGGCAAAAATAAGTAGTGCATGTATTAAGCGTGAGCGTCATGCCCACTTGAAAATAGCGCGAAAGTTTTGTAATGTTGAAAAAATTACTTAAAAACGTCAGTAATGAATCAAACGTGTGGGTGAGAGACAGGACAAACTTGGCTACGTTTAAATTACGATTCGTCAAAACCTCACATTTTTGGTATAAGTTTATAAGACATAAAATGCAATAATTTCAACGCTTGACCTACACAAAACTATACAGATGTCGATGTGCACCCGACACCATTTTCCCATAAGGTCAAAGCTATGAACACAACCTATGTTCTCCTTGGTGTGTATACTGACATGAGACGTCGTCTAAACGACGGGCTTTCCGTATACGGTAACAGCTCTTATCTGACAGCTTGACTTGTAGTGACAGGCGCACAATGCGCAGTACGACAAGTTCAGCGTAAGTCCAGATTGGCTGGACTTCGTTTGAAGAAGAACACATTTGTGCACAGTCGCGACTCGAAAAGGGAACGGAAAAGAATGGAATATTTTCGACCCGAGCGATCACCATGCTCGACATGTCGGGCACCGAGAGAACACAAATCCAAATCGCTCAAGATCGTGATAGCCTGCAGACATTTGCCCACGCGGCACAGGATGTGTGCGCAGAAAGAAGAATGGCGCCTCATAAATCTTGTCCCTGCCTTGGCTGCCTTGCATGCGGACTGCAAACATTAATCGCGGCGATCTGTCAGCGGAGGCAGCAGCAGGACAGAAAAATGAGGCAGAGCAAGAGAAATGTATGATGTGAAAGGGCAGTGAGAGAGAGAGTGGACGTTTCATTGTTGGCAGTGTTGTTTGGATGTGGAAAGAGAGCGTGCAATTCATGCACGCACCAAGAGCCCGAGAAAGGGGACGGAAAGAGGGCCACGGAGAGGGCCTTTGTGCGGGGCCTTTCGTTTCGTGCACGAATTGCCATGGCGAGCGTGCACATATATGTGTGTCGGACGACGTGGTTTTGTATAAGTCACGACACTGTGCGGCGGTAACCGAGGCCGAGAAAACGGGAGGCCACAAATAATGCGCCCACTTTATGCCCGTCGCGAAGTGCGCGCTGCGTTCGCCGTGGTAGTTCAGCATAATTAAATGGCCTTTGCGAGCAGCCGAGACCAAATGCTTCTCCAAGGAGCGACTTGAAATATCTGATACTTATTCATTTATGCGTTGTCTTGTACATTCACCGTCTACTCTGCATGCAAGTGTGGGAAAGAGTACGTGAGAACTCAGATATATAACAAAAACTTTACGCTCGTATATAGATGCATGTGCACGCAAGCAAGCGCGTGGGTTGAGGTAAAAGAAGAGGGGGGGGGGGTGCTGTAATGCTTCTGTTGTCGCGTATCTTTATGTAATCTGTATATCTGCAATGACTACAGGGTGCAAGAATTCACGAAAATAACCCAGTGATTACGTAAATGCGACACCCTGCCTGCCAAGCAGAGTGAGAAGCAATGCCAAAGTGGCACATTGGCGTTTTCGAAAGCGCCTCTATAAACAGACGCTGAAGGGACGGAAAAGTCGGAAAGAGTAAACTTTGATTCTCCCTTAGTTGAATGCTGGTTATTCCAGCTTGATACCACGCTATGCTTGCATTTCAAAGCAGAACAAGCATCAAGAAGAAAACAAGTATAGAAAAGATTAAGTTGAATCTACTTCGCCATGTCGCACTCAGATGATTGCGCTCGTAGATATAATTTTAAACGACGCGAGCCATGCAGCGGCATTTCCAAAGCAATGAGAAAGAAAGCATAAATCTATTCAGAGATGCGCTTCTTGAGCAACAGTGCAACGCTGGAATATTACAAACTTTGTTGCCGCAGATCTAAAGGCTGCACTTTAACTGCATTCTGCTGTAATTTCAGCAAGAAAGTCGCGGTAAAAAATACTAATGATAGTGCAGCTCCCTCACGCTGCAAAAGATGGCATTCATGTGAATAGCCGCCCGGCCAGTGTGGCTCACTTTTACTCACACACTCACAAAAAATGTGGATAAAAATAAAGCCCATAAAATGTCACGTTATTCTCAATCAAAATAATGAAACGTAAATACCTAACTGCTGCAGCCTGTAGAAATATCGTCAGCGGCATGCTTTGGAAAAGGCGCGGAAGTCAATCTCTTAGTACACGGGCGAGCTACTTATGTAGCTACGTGTAAATAAATGCAATAGTTTGCTGCTTTTATAGCACTTTATTTACTTGCAATGGCTCGAACATTTTGGTTCTGTTTTTGATAACTGGATCGAGCTCGTTCATGCTACCTGTAGGTTGCATGCAGCGTGACCACGGCGAAGACATCTGCGAGTCTTAAAGGGACCAATAGCGAATTTTTATGGTGCCTATTTTTTTCGCGCTATAGAATGCTTGCCATTCAGAGTGTCTAATTGTGGACCGGTATAAAGTGGAAAACTCTGTGAGACATTTGTAATCAGAATTTGTCCATCGCCGGTGAATGTGAAGCCGCAAAAAGAAATATACTGTGTTGTAATGTGTGTACCTTTGTTCTGTTATGTTTTAACATTAAAATATGGCTTCAAATATTTAGTGCAAGCATACTCATCTGTGTTTTATTCTTTGTGTTGTCAATAATTGCCTATTTAGGTCCACTTTTATTAACAAACCTTTTAGGCAACGAAAATGGGCAGGACATTTCGATGTGAAAGTTGTTAAGTGGTTCGCAAAGCGTCCGATCGGACATTTTCAATCTATACATCTGGAAATTTTCAGTGTTTTCATACTAATTGCTACTGCCTGCAAAATGCAAAAAATGCATCATGACAAGCGCGCTCACGCGCCAGTGTGCGCGATGATCCTATATAGTGCTCTCTATCATTTCGCGTACGAACGACCATTGCATTTGTCCGATTGTGCTGTCTGGACAGGGCCGCAACAATGATGGTGGCTTTACGATGAACGCTTTTCCCTATTGGCCACAAAAGTAATAACCGTTGTGACTGCTTACCATTGTCGAGAACCGGTCCAAAGGAAGCGTATCATACGTGCGCGGACGTTACGGAGCACCAAAGTCATGGCGCGCGGAAGCGCACCAGTGCGTTTCTCACGTGTTTTTTTTTTTACTTGCATTTCGAAGGTATTTGAATTTAGCAAAAAAACGCTAATAATTAGCAGGTATAAAAGTACAAACTGTCTAATTCGATGTTTTGCAAACCGATCTACAACTATATAGACCAACTAAGTACAAATGAACGAAAGAATAGATTCTTAGATCAATTTTTTGTTATACTCAACATGAGGTCAAAAGGTTATGAAGCCAAGAAAATAATGAGTGTCATTATTTAATGTTTGTTCAATTTAACTGGAGTAATTATGAGATCAAGTGCAAAAGAAGTGGTCGCAAAAACATAACGCCCGTGGGCAACAAACCATCAATACTTGTGCAAATCAAGTGGTGCATAATTATTCGTGTGACGATGCACGTTGGTTGTTTCCGCCTTCCTTCTCTTGGGCACTTGTGTAGTCCTCTTACTATTTACCGGGTGCACTTGACCTGGTGAAGAACTTCAAATATAGTGAAATAAGTGTTGTACAAGTGTTTACCAGTCGACGAATTTAATGTGAGTTAAATATTCTGCAATAATGTGACATATTTTCACCATGCTTGATCACACAATTTAATAAAATCCAAGGTACCCGAGTCGTTTCTTTTTCGAAAGAAGGTGTTTTTACTTGTGAAAAAAAGAGAAAAATACAGAGACCGGGTCTAGGAGATGCCGTACTTTCATAGAGATCTCGCACTGTCATAGAGGTAGTGTCGAAACATGACATTCCGGTTATGTAATTGGTACTACGTAAAATTTTGAAGTTGTGTTGCCATGTGACAAACACAGGAAAATTCGCGTTATATAAAACGCAACAGCAAACCATGTTGAATTAATATGGTGCAAACGTAGCATTCTTCTAAGACGTGGTCGTCAGTATTTTGAGAAAACAGACATTTGTTTGAATGGAAGGGCTATATAAGGAGCTGCGGTTGTACGACAAGTTTGAATAACGTCAAGTTTGTCAAAGGGCTTCAAGACTCTGCTAAGCTTGCAGTCCTCAAAGATACTCTTTATTCGTTGTTCTTAAAAAGGTTTAGATAAGTGCGTCAGCCGGCCGCCTGTTTCGCAGAATGATGCCGAGTTCGATATTAACCATTGTATTTAGCTTCTGCCACTTTCACATTCATTTGAAAACATTCCTGTTTCGGTTGGCGCTGTATGTACTTAACGCTTCAGTTAAATACTAAATCCACATTAAGTATTATTTTTTTTTGTGCAGCACGTTGTGTTCTTTGTTGCTGGTTCTTTTTGGAACTGGGATAGGCACTCGGTTTTTTTTTGCTTTTTCGTAGAATGTCGCTTCTAATATTTCTCTCTATGCTGCACTGCGTTCATTGTGGCCTACTTACATGTGAAAGGGATCGCCACTTTTTCAATAACTATATCGTACATTTTTTGTGTATCACATGGCTTATCAATATTTATTATAGTAAAACAGTTTTAAAATAGCATTTACTAACCAAGAGTGTTTACTATATTACGGAAAAGAAGTTTATATAAAAAAAAGCTTAGAGAATTCTAGTAAGTAGTTGTTCTTTGTACGACAAACTTTTCGTGGCACGGGAATATATTTAAAATATGTACTATAGCTCAATAAAACTTGAATTACCTGCATCAATAACTTGCCCACGTGCCGAAAATGAATTAAACTGCCATTAATAGATCGTTAGTCTACCCGACATTACAAAATATCCTCCAACATGTCGTAATCCTTACAAGATCCTAAAATTTACATGAGAGAAAATACACCAGGAAAAGCAATTCATTTCAGCGATCGCAGGCGATTACCATTACAACTTGCCACTCTCAGCTCTACAATATGTGAACTTACGGCAAGACCACATTGATTTCTCCAGCATGTCGACTTTGTAAAACTATTGCACTCAGGAATTAATATAATGCATCCCCTAGCTAACAGCAAACACATAATATTTCAGATCAAATCAGGTGGTCGTAGCCATCATATCCTAAACATGCCTCCTTTTCATACTCATGATAGGAAGTTAAGCGTTTTTTTTTTTTTGTCTCTTCACTTCTTCCTCGCTATTGCCTTATTTTACAGAAACGAATTGGGGATTATGAACGTAACCACCTCGGGTTCGTTTGTCGGCCTTGTTTTCTTTTTTCAGTTGAGAATTCATAAGGACTGTTTGGTGCCTTGTCTCGTCATTTTCACGCTTACTTTTTCCATACGTGTTTCCCTCCACTTGTGCTAAAGCCTAGAAGAACTGCAAAATGGTAATACGAAAATAATTACACAAGAAAGAAGAGCGCACATGACTCTAAAAGTGTGAAGTGTACCATAGGTATATGTTCAAAGCAAGCACTCTGGCGTTTGACATTTATTAATACTGACACCCTTATTAATTCAAAAGACTTTGAAGTAATAAAATTACAGTAATGAAGTGACCTTTTGCCGTAATGAGTAATCTAATGAATTACTCTTGTAGAGTGATAATTTAGCGATTTGATGAATTGCTTCAAACGATAACCTTCCAGAAAATTACCTAAAACTTACGCAATTACTCTTAACTCGAATATATTATGTCAGCTACTGTTGTGGCATAAGAAAGTCATCAATCAAGGAAGAAAAATAAGTGGTAGCCAGTCCGGTGTTGCTACGAGAAACTCTCTCCAAGTGATGGTTGCACATGAAACATCGTACCATAAGTCGCCGACGCTGACGAGCGCATTATAAATGCCGAGCATTTCTTAGTCGCGCGATGTCCCGCGTCGTGCGTCGGCGTTGTCCACACCTCCACTGCACATGCTCGCGCCTCGCGTATCGTGCCGCATGCTTGCATCTCGTGCCAACAGTTTGCTCCCCCTTCTCTCCCTCTTGCCTCGTGAGGCCGACGCAGGCATCGTCTGGCAGTAAAAACCGACTGCTCAAGCTGCACAATCGTTCACTGGCCACCTCGTACGTGTAGGCACTGGATCGCACATCAGCGTCCCACCGCCAGGTTATGGCAACGCTTCTCCTTCATTCAATAAATAGGAATCATTAAGACCAAATAACAATTAGGCATTCCCATTCCATATCCAATTACGTAACATTCGCGTGATACCCTCCACCACTCTGAGACGCATTAACTGGAGTTCTCTCCGTAGGGGATGCGGGCGGCATTTTATTTTTATTTAGGAGGGCCACACTCATGCAGCCATCAGTTGATGACCTCCAGCATTATAGATGCAGCGGCATCACTGACTTGATGTCTTCGAAGAAGGACGAAACTGAAGAAACTGTTCATGATGTTCCACACAGGCCTGCCCTATTCCGCATCAATAGAGCAACTTTTCCATATAGCGAAGGATTTTCTACCATTGAAACAAGAACGCCCTCATGATGCTCGCTTCGAGTCCCAGGTGCTCCTGAGTTGCAAAAAGGACATCTGAAATTTCAGCGTAAACGAACTGTAAATAAAGCTGTAAATGAATAGCGCATGAATGAAGTTCTGGTAAATGAAGGAAAATGTAAACTTAAGGGCTCGTTTTTTTTTTGCTAAAAAGAATAATAATGAGAACTAACGGGCAGTGAGGCCATGTAAAGTATAGGGGATGTTAGTGGAAGTAATTGTAATGTAAATGTGAAGAAATAAAATTGGGTGATAATATAAACTATCACCGGCAGAGACCGAACTTGCGACCTTCTAATACCGCGTCCGATCCTCTACCGTTGAGCTGTGGTGGCGGTGATTCCTCCGTCCACATCATATATATAGGATATATACGTGCATTTAAACACGGTAGCGTCAATCAGCGCCCCTGTTGCCATATCGGTACTACCTGAAGGCATCCAGCCTTCCAGAATGAGGCCTTCGCTATATATTAAGGAAAGAAGTTACACGTAAGGGCTCGTTGTCCTTTTTAAAAACAATAATAATAAGACCTAACACATAGTGATTACCTGGAAAGTATAGGGGATGCTATTAGTGTTAATTGCAATGTTACTTTTCTTAAAGTAATTTTTCAACAATGCCATTATAGTGTTCAAAATTATAGTAATTTAATTGCACTAATTTCCGACATATATATTTTGTAATATATTTGATTACATTTATTATATTAGGATGATTTTGTCATCTCTGGTCATAATCAATGATCACATTAGAGTACACGGTTTGTCGGCAATTGTCATTGCGAAATTTGACTTCGCAATGACTGATTCTAAAATGCACCATGAACTTGCTTCTGTCTAGAAATGTGCCCATCATGCTCATTAGCGATCTCAACTCACCAATGTTTTCACAACAACACATGAAGTGTTGTATTCTAAAAGCAAACCCCAAACAATTTTTTTCAACTGCCCTGATGCCGTCAGTGCAATAGACTTCGGAGGCTACGGGAACAATTACTAGGTAATTATTTATCTCGTTTATCATTTATCAAAGCAATGGGCTATTCATCAGCACTGAACTCCACAGTTAAGTTCAATTGAACGAAACCACTGTTGAAATCACGCTGACGTCCACGCTCCAAAGAATAAGAAATGACCTCTCACGTACGTGTGTGGTTTACAAGGAAAAGGAGGCAATTCCTCGAAAGACTTCTAATGAACAATAGTGTGTCCTTTCGTTCGGGCCTCTTAAAATGCTCTAGAAGGCTCGAACTGCTCACGTATCAAAGAGCAATTTAATATCCTGTATTGAATTATCATTTTGTTCACTGCTTAGTAATTTCTATTCGCTGCAAATGGCACATCGTTGGAATGATTAAGGGCCACATTTCAGCAGACGAAAAGTAAATTGTTTAATACAAATGGCAGTTGAACCACAATGAGCATTGACGCATGCACGAAATGGTTGAATGGTCTCTTCGTGTCCACTCATGGGTGTGCGTAATAAAAAAAGGACTAACATTCGGACGATTGTTGGACTTTGTCTGTGAGCTACACAATTTATAATAAAATGGCGCATATGTTTCTAGTATACACGGTGGCAGTAAAGCACTACAGAACTAGAAATGTCCACAAACTCATAAAATGTTCGATTAGGTGGACAATACCAATTTAAGTAGGCCAAAGCATCCATTTTTCCATGGATAAGCTACGACACAATGTGGAAGATGGCATATAGTATCCGCGTTTTCAGATTCGTTGCATTCAATATGTTTTATTAAGGCTTTTCATCACATTGAAGGCGGCTGTCATAGCCCTCTTATCGCAGTAAAAAAAAATCTCCATGATTCTCCCCTTGTGCTTTTCCCGCACTTCACCTCAATGGTGTTTGCTAGCAAAAGAGTACCGGCAACCAAGTTGTGCAAGTAATCATACCTTTTTTTGGGGAGGGGAAGGGGGGGGGTGGCCTTTGTTCTTCAACCCTCGGCTATCAGACATGATTTTCTGCTATCTACATGACCAATGGGAAACTCGGTAGATGTCGGGTTGATGCGTTGGAATTCATGGCAACGACTTCACCTTATATATATCCATAGTTATTCTAAAGTCTGCGAAGTGAACAGATCGGACTTGCCGCAGATATTTATAGTGCCATCACTTCTGAAAATGGTATTTTAGAAACCTATATGGCAGGCCTGTCCAAGAATGCTGACCGTTAGCCTCGAATTCCAGATAACTGCATTCCTTTATTATATGTGAGGAACATTTTATTGGGCCGAATGAATAACAGAAACTAGCTCTAATAAGGCTCTGTTGACATATACTTACTCTCAACATTATTCCTAAACATTTATAATGAATCCCAAATTATTACTACTGTTCAGAGTAAAGTTGAGATTATGTAGGGGCCAACCCAGTCTTATTTGCGTCAATTCCGGCTTTGAATTTAGCCCATTTTAAAAGGAAGCTCCTCTATGATGTATAAGTGCATATATATATATATATATATATATATATATATATATATATATATATATATATATATATATTATATATATATATATATATATATATATATCCCCACCGTAGCTAAGGTACTCGGCTGCTGACCTGCAGGTCACGGGATTAAATCCCGGCTGCGGTGGCTGCATTTTCGATGGAGGTAAATGGATAGGGCCTTGTGCTCAGTTTTGGGTGCACGTTAAAGAACCCCATATCCGAAGCCGTCCTCTACAGCGCCTCTCTTAATCATATACTGGTTTTCGGACGTCAAACCCCACGTATCAATCAAATCAACATCAGCTGCTTGCAAGCAATTGTTGTCACAGTCTGAAAAGTTCTCCTCCCTATAAGGGCAACAACTCTTATGGGTCATCCTAGAAAATACATTTGCAGACAGCCACAAACTTTTGCTTCTCTTTGATGTGCCAGGGTAGACGCTTTGAAATTTAATTTTATAGCACAGTTCTATTGTTCTTGCATCAACTTTCCACAATGACAATTAATTAAGCTAGCTGAAGGTTGACAATGCAGTCTCTGATGATTACGCTGGCATACCGCTTACCAATTATCTACCAGCTTAATTTTTGCTACGTGTCACAACCATAGCCCCAAACAACACATCAATTAGCCCAACCAATCGTAACAACCTGTGTGAATGTCACCTTTTTCCCGGTATGTTGAACAAAATTGTTTTTTTTTTTGTCCTGCCTTTGACCCACTCTACGAACAAAATTGACCGAAAACGATGTAATGCCAGATTTAAGACACATTTGAAGTCATGCAATACCTTCGGGCTAAGTATCATATCCCTGCGCTGCGTGCTGCCATACTATGCTGCTGTTATATGGACTGCTAATTGTGTTTGCAAGGCGAAGGCATACTTTCGTAAACCCCATCCACAGTCCAGATAACAGACCTCGTTGTCAACACTCAGCATTCATAGCTCGAGAACCACTTCAGCGAAACAGAAACCAGCGAAGGCTGAAGGCATTTGCGAGAGTGAGTGCGCAGGAAGTGATTGGCCTGCTCCACCACCGTAACGCCCAGGGTAGATGCAGCAGTGGTACTAGCAGAGCCACAGGAACTGACGCGGCGGACGACCATGGCACAAGTTTCGGGGCCTCCGAGCGGCCAGCATCTGCAGATTCCCGGGAACCGACCCTCGGTTTTGTCTGCAAGAAAAGCCGCGCACGTCAGCGCGAAGCTTGCAAATAAATGGGCTGCTGCAGGATCATCAGCACCAGGACGGCGGCGGGACAGAGCGACAGCTCTGTGTGGCATGGGGCTCTAGAGATAGTTATCGCGGCGCTTCCCCTCAGGACTATACCGCGGTGGACTGCGAGAGGGTACGCCTTTATTAATGGTGGCAGCATCGCGGCTGTGAAACTGAAACCGCTTTCATGTCTGCAGAGGCAGCAGTAGCGTCAGCGCCAGAGGCCAGACGTCGTGTGCGCAAAGCATGCATGTGCGCCGGTTGCACGCGCGCCGGCAGACGGGAGCCTGTGCCAAGCTGCGCACAGAGCCTTCGGGGCCATTCGCAGACCTTGAAAACTGCGCATGTGTGACTCGGCCGCGTGAAACAGCTTGTTGCTTAAGAAAACAGCTTTTTGCCTAAACTTTTTTGCTAAAAAGAAAGCTTTCTCGAAAACCTGCAGTTCGAGAGCCTTGTTGCTCACTGCAGTGAGACGACAAAATGCATTAATGTCCCTGAGACATGTAGGTATCAGGAACCTTGATGCATTGTATGGGCAGTATGCTCTCGTCACCTTTGTTTTAATTCAGGGTGCAAAACTGCCTAAGGCGCCTGTCGTTTGCGCTCTCTTTAATGACCATACTCACGAATGTCTTTACCAGAAAGTACCGTTAGTTAGCTCATGTGAAGAAATCAGTCCTCGTCCACTGACTCACGTTTGGTAGCATTCCGCTTGGGCTGTACTTCAGAACGACAATAGCGAGTCCACATGGTAACCTCTGTAACATAGCACAGTTGAAGGGTCGCAGATAATCGTTTTGCCTCAAATGTTTCACCCAAACCTTTGTGGCGTGGCAGTTCCGAAAAACCACGTCAGTTGTTCCCTTGTTGCTTATTTCCTCTCTTATATATATATATATATATATATATATATTCGGCTGTGGCGGCTGCATTTTCGATGAAGACGAAAACGCTGTACGCCAGTGGGCTCAGATTTCAGTGGATGTTAAAAAACCCCAAGTGGTCGAAATTTTCGGAGCCTTCCACTACGGCGTCTATCATAATCATATGGTGGTTTTAAGACGTTAAACCCCTCCTACCATTCAATTATGCAGCTTTTATTCTACGATGGGGGCTGCTTGATCACACATGCTTGACCGTGTGTTATCTTTTTACAGACATTTCCGGCGAAATTTCACAGTCGCGATCAACCTCAGCGTCGTTCTGAAGTTCCGTAAAGTCCAATTTCTAATCATTCGCGTGTCGTATGTTCTACGTGCGAGTGAATGAAAGTGTGGGCCCGCCGCGGTGGTCTATAGTGGCCAAGGTACTTGGCTGCTGAACCGCTGGTCGTGGGATTGAATGCCGGATCAATCAATCGATTGAGTGATCGATTATTCAATCAATCACTCAATCAGTGAACGCGTGCACTGACGATCACGGCTAAAGCGGTCAGAAAACGCAATGGCTGTCGAAGCATGAAAGGCGTATACGTGAGGGTAGGGGGCGGCCGGGAATGTTCGGAGTGGGGAGAGGGCACATTGCGTTACTTTGGTGGAAACTGTGCATTTTGAGGGGTCGCATGCATCCGATCTTCACTAACATCAGTACACGGTTCACACTTTCATGCTTATTGTGTTGTTTTTTTTTCGCTCAGTTTGCGTTAAAGCAAGAGACAGTACTAAAGTTGCTACGGTGGCTGCAGCAGCTCTGTTACATTGCGCCTGTGGGTTTTCGAGTTATGCGAGCTCGGGCACTATAGGAGCTTGCTGCTAGCCTTCATTTCTATAACATTCTATATTTTATATTACATACATTGCGTCAGCTTTCTGTCGAGACTGCGACTTTATTCTATGCGTATTTCAAGTTAAAAAAAAACGGTAGCACCCTGCTTCCCCCCTCCCTCCCCCATAGGTATGCCTCAAAGAGTGAGGCATATTTGAAACCTGAATGGTTGTGCCCTTTTTTTAATAAGTTTGTTGACGACTAGTGTCGTTTGGTAACGGTTATTTTAAAAATCGCTGCCCCTTCAGATTTCTGCTGAACAGGCGTGACTTCACTACTCATCGGCTTAAACGTAGCATTTCCAGCATGGGTCATCAAGTGAATGATTAAAAATTTGAAATGTATTTACAACAAAAATTATTTAAAGTGCCAATAGTTGATTTTATGTGTAATCTAGCCGCGTTGCTTATCTGCAAGAATGGCAGGAGTCTATAAATATAGTACCTTTTTTAACAATGTATATTCGGAATAAATAAAAATATCTTGTTTTTAACCCAATTGCTGTTGTAACAAAGTCCCTTAATTTTGGACATTGCTGATTTATTAATATTTATTTATTTCCTATCTTATTTCTGTATTTTTGTTGAGTAGCTCAGGGTCACCTAACTGAAGATTTCCCATTTATTTGGTCTCTAGCCTATTTGGCAGCATCCTTTGTTAGTTCAACCGGAGTTTCGGGTCGCAGCATAAAGCGTTAATACACAGGGCGTACAATACCATCTTCGTGCAAACAGTATATTAGAACAATCACTAGATCATAGCGGAAATATTTTTCTTTGAGCATACCACGCTCGAATATCGTAAACATATGGGGGAGGCTCCAAAAGACTCACTTTCTGAAGAGGCACAACGCATACTTGCTCCCCCCCTGAGGTGTGTTTGCTGTTTATCCTGCCCATAAATCGAACAGTTTCACACATAACGAGATGACCTCACAACGTGCAGTTAGGTAATATGGACTTTGTTAGTGTCAGAACGATAAATACGAACACATGAATTTGGCTGTTAAACCAACACCACTTTAGAATTGGCTCATATCCATAAAAGTACGCACCACGTCAATCGTGCCAAAGGCGAAAGCCCTCATATAAACGCTCGTCTCTTCGAATGATGGTTCGAGTAGTCCTCCTGTCACTCTGCAGGCTAAGTCTATTCAATGATGGCAAACTTCTCTTTTTCATAAAAAAAATTAGAGCTGTGCTCGTCAAGCGGCCAACTGTACGTCTCTCTTGCGCGATAACAAAGTGTCAGTTTAATTGAAGACTGGCATTAATTTTTACAAAAAGGGCAACTTCTGCATGAAATTTGGGGCCACTTAAGCTCCGTCTTTAAGAGTGTAACACGATAGCGATATCAACCACTGAGTGCATACTTTTTATTGCCAGATGCTACTCGACCAGCTTAAATTGTGGATTACTACCATGTAATCGATAAAGTTGAAAGTGGTTTGTATCAGTGAAGCTTTCGCTTATGGTGGCACTCTGTGTAATGGCTAGCATGCTTTAAACCACGGAGAGATAAATATATGTGCGCGAATTTTTTTAGAACTCGCTGTGTACCCAATACGTGGTCTAAGGGAATACGCGCAGCAATGTACACGCCTTTTGTAATAGGTGGCCGATAACTAAAAAAACGAAGTCATAATATAATCTCATGTTCTGATGCCCAGTGCCAATGTACACTTGTACCATGCAATATTAGTGTGATATTACACGTTTTTTTGTGAAGCTTGTACACACGACGTGTGTGTTTGTAAAGCATGAATGTTATTTCTACTGCATTTCCAAGCAGTGGGAGTTCTTTTATATGTATGTCCAAGCAGCCGCTTGGCTGTGTAGTAAACACTTGCTTGTCACGCAAGCAGCCTGGGTTCGATCGTCACTCGGACCCAGAAGCTTTATTATTTATTTTATTTGCATGTTTCTCGATTTTTTGGTTAGGCACAAGATGATTTTTCGCTCACAACCAACGACGCCGACGCCGACACTGAGGCAGATGCCGGAATTTCTGCGAAACGAGCTCTTTAACGCTATCGCTTTTAAAACGCGGACTGTATACATCTCAAAAGCACCCGTATTCGGTATAGCCTGAACAGAGAGAGGTAAAGCGTATATCCGCATGCCAAAGGCTAGTACAAAAAGCGTCTAAACTGAAAACTGCAGTAGACAGTTCCCCTGTTACACAGATTACAACATCCCTTATACATACAAAAAGTTGGTTACATGTGCGGCACTACACATTCATCAACTTTCTTGTATAGAGTTGCAGGAAGGACAGAATACACTACAAGTACAGAGATAGTGTCAGAGACAAATTTTGCAGTAGTTTATAAAATGCCCTATACATTTGAACATATGTCTTTATGTTCCATATTCCCGCTCCGCTCTTTCCGTTTCTTCATGTACTGAACAGCTGTAGCCGTGATGTTTCTAGGCAGCCACGTTAAGATGTGTTCCCGCACTCTTAAACCCCAACGAGGTAATAAGTGCACGTCGACGCGAGTATAAAGAAGACAGAGGAATACTGCCAAGGCGGTCACTTGCGGCTCATTTATGCATGTTGTATGCGTTACACGCGAGCACCCTTTGCGTCGTATTCCGGACGTGTTCGCGATACACATACGACCATCGGCAATGTCCGTGGTTAAACACGTAAATCACTCCGATTCCGTGCCGAGAAATACAAATTAACCACGGAATGAGCCAGGCCTGGTAACAATATCACGCGCATCGCGGACCAGCGAGAGGTCAGTTTCGCAATTCTCTCTCGAGCTTCCTGGTTTGGCAACAGGGTTAAAAGATACCAGCTACGAGAACGCATTCTGATTAAATAAGTGTCGGTCCCTCTGTAATGAACGTCAAGAGAATAACGTATACCGCAGGCGACGGTGTTTCCTAGCTGGTTCCCAACGGCGCACTCCCTTTCTGACCGATTCTTTAAAATAAGACGTTCCTAATCTGCAGTCTTGATACCGTCCACCAGTATGTACACTCATTGGCGGTATCATAACGCTGGATCACCCAACGGGCTGCTTAACGGAACTATTTCCCATGTGGCGATCGCCTCAAAATGGATGACGCACGTGAGAAGCGTAATGGCATTGGAGAAAACAAGGAGGAACCACGAGGCAACTAAACGGAGCGCGTTCGTTCACGCGGTCTATCCATGCAAGTCAAATAAATGTGTTCAGATTCGCAGCACGCGTGTCAGTCCATCAGGCGCGGGCATTACGATGCTCGCCCACGAGACGTGTCGGCCGCCTATATACGCGTCGGGACCACCGGGCAAGTTTAGAGTAGCCGAGATCCCGACGTAATTGATGATGATGGACCCCGCACCGGCGTCTCGTGGCAAAGAAACGCACGCACGAGAACAAGAAAGTACGTGGTCTGGCATTTGACAAAAGCAAAGGGGAAAACGAAAAAGTTTTTCAAGACGAAGATAAAACGAGCTCCAACTGCGCCTGTTCTAGCCGGTCGACACGCCGAGTGCGGCGGTTGCAACCGTGTATTTTAAGCTCTTCCGTCCCAAATTCTGGGCAGCTCGGCGGTAGGTACGAAGACGAGAAAATTAATTACGCCGCAAAGGCGGAACCATTCTCCCCTCGGCTGGTGGGCGAGGGAGAACAAGACGGCGACGCGACGTTGCCCAAGTCCGAGTCACGTCGACCCAAGAATAAAGTACGTCGCGAGTCAGCACGCGAAAATTGAAAGAGTTTAGTCGTCGCCATACATTACGAACACTTGTGCACTGCTCGGTACGTCGTGTTACAGAAAAGTCTAAATATAAATCGTATAGAGTAAAACGTTAGTCCGTGCGTGTGCGCAGGCCACTCGAATACTCTGAACTAGAATATATATATAGAAAGCATAGGCGGCAACAGGGTGTTCGTACCGCTGTAATCTCTCAATCCCACTAAACGGAGCCTTGCTCTTTCAAGGGCATGCAATGCGTGCAGGGTTTTCATTCCAACGCCGCAGTTCATATATTAAATTATGTGAAAGAATTAGGGGCTCCGTGTCGCCCTCAATGCCCATATCTTGCTGACCTTTCCGGAGCCATCCACTACGGTATCTCTCATATACATATAGGGGTTTTAGGACGTTAAGGCCTACCAATTATCATATTATTGTGGCTCCTGTTATAGACGCTTGATCAGCCGACTTTGACGCGTGCCACACTTATTACGTAGCATTATTCGCCGCAAAAATAACGTGGCCTGCTTGTTATATGGCATACACGAACACGATTATTGCCTGATTTTCGAGCGGGCGTGCTTCGCGATGCAAACATAAATAAATCGTGCCCTGCTATATCTCCTTCGCGAAATTATATGTGCCTCTTGTTTACAGCATCTATTGTTCTCCCTACATTTGTATTCCAAATATTAATAATGATGTTTTATTTAGGGCCTATATTGATCTGTTTTAAAAACATACTGTCACTAAAAGCTTCAAAGTAGATTGATCTCACTTTTGTAATATATCTCTCTGTAAATCAGCATTTTCATCCTAACCAAAGGCAGAATTATTGCAAAGACGACACTGCAGCTGCACAAGCCAATTTCACCGCGTTTACGGGCGTCAATACATCGTATACCGAGTTACAGTACACATTGTTAGTGTTTACGATATCGGACTTCGATAAAAAGCAGTGTCCTAAAAAAACTAAACCGCGAACCCTCAGTGTCTGTTCTCAATGATGCAACAAGAAGACACCCTACTACGGTGCCTGTGCGTTCCCATGTTTATCCGAGTACTCAGAGCACACACACACACACACACACAGACACAAACAAACAAACAAACATCGCACAAGACAGGCTGTAGAGTACATATTCCGCGGCGGCCGAAGGTGATCCGAAATGTGCTGGCTGTCCTTTTTCCCTGACGGCCGATCTAGCCCGAGGCACCTGAGGCATATGACTATGGGCCAGGACACGTTCCGCTCCGCTTTCGCTCAGCTGTGAAAGAGCGCGCCAGTCCAAATGTTTCTGCACTGTGGCACGAAGCCGAGGAAGTATAAAAGGGGGATGGTTGAGCCAAAGAAGAATGTAATAAAACGCTCCACGGAGCTATATAAGCAAGTGCTCTCGAAAAAGCCCGGGGGGCAACGTCGAAACGAACGCGAACTGAGTCGTGCCTGTGCGGTGAAACCCCAAGGCAGCGTTTTGCGCCGATTACACCAACGACAGCGGTGGTCTTCCTCTCGTTTCCACACCTTCCCCACCTCGGCTTTCCTCCGCCGCGCCCCTTTGCTCTTACTCGGACCGCTGCCTCCATGTAATCCTTTTTCTTCGTATTTCCTTTTCATATAGGCGAGGCCTCTGACTCGAGGCTCAGCGCCTCTACGCCGCACAAAACCATGGCCAAACCATGGGCTGCGAAACAGTAAAGCGTCGTAGATACGAGAGCTACTGGGAAAAGGTGCACCGGTAAACAAGTGAAAAAAAAAAGGTGAAATAGGGCAGTAAGTACAGGGGGCGAAGGGGAAGAAAGATATCGGAGTAAGGAAAACGAGCGAAGCAAGGGAAACGATAAAAGGGAAGGCAGAAAAAGACAAATAAACAAGCGCGAAGTCTATACGAGGCACAGAAAAGGGAGCAAAAGGAAGCCAAAACGGCAACCGCGCGCATCTTGTATTACTACTGGCGCTCCAAAAGAGCTCGAGCAGCCGGAACAGGTTGGGAAGGAAACTGCCAGCAACGCGATGTCGTTGGCTATTACGATGTCCCCTTTTTGCGCGCTCTCACGGCCGTTACGGGAAAGGAAAGACGACTGTTATGGCTTGGTAATGAGGACGAGGTCCGAGACTCCCTTTTCGACTTCCACTGCCGCCCCGCCGCCGCAAGCGAGCGTAGTGCGAATGTTCCAGGCGCGATGGGCACGACATTGGGGCGGCCAGATAGCGACACCGAGGGCTGAGAACATGGGTTGCCGCGAACAACTTTGCTAACGAAATGGCGATAAGCGGGGAATGATACCCCCCTTTAGAATGAAGGTATTAAAAGCAAGGACGCAAAAAAGCTAGAAAGAAAACAGGTGGAGTGAGAGGCGAGACTTGAGTGAACTGAAAAGTACCCCAACTTGAACTGGGCGGACTCTTTCCTGATTTTATTTTTTCTGCACTGGATGTTTTTTGACATCGTAATATCTGCGCGTCATCGAGTTCCGGTGATTCGAGAGGGCTTTCTTGCACATCTTCTTTTTTTTTCTGGAATTCTTCTCCAAGTCACATCAAATAATTTCATGCAGACGGTACACTGAAGCGGTATATGTAATACTACGCTCCTTCATTCTCGTGTTCATAGTTATGTCATGGACCCCCATGCGCGAGCCTCATTATTACGATGAAAAGCGAAGTTGCCAGCACTTATGACGAAGATCTGTACTAATGAGACAAGCCAGTTGTTTTGTTTTCCTTTTGGTGTTGCTGTTTTAATAATTTAATTCGTAGTTCATGCATACTCAAACATTGCCATTTTCTTTCTTTTCTTAAATGAATGTCGTTTCTTTGGTGTATATTGAATGTTATATGCGCTTTCTTCCTTGACTCGAGTGTTCCGACAAGGCGATTTCATCTTGAATAGCTCGAAAAAACTGTATTGTGGATGACCTCATGAACGTGTTCACAGTGCCCTATCAGGGCGGTACTCAGTAGACTGTGTTGCACCACTTATCATTAGAGACCGGATTTATAGGCACTAAAAATGAGTTTTTGGTGCCGGAACTGGGCAGGCGAAACACCTTAGTTTCAGACGGTACAAAGGCACTAGTTTTTGACGGTACAAAAGTTTAGCATAGCCGTGAAATTTTTTTTCCCGCAGGCTTTGCAGAACACGGTCTTTTCTTTTATTGTCTAACATTGTGAGTTGACTATCCACCGTCGTGTAAACACGCTCCTGGGTCTCTTTCTTTTCGAAATGTCTGAGAAGAGCAACACAGGATCAAATATAGTGATGATAGGCCTGGTAGAAGGATCTTTTAGCTTTGTATTATCCGAGTCTCATGGCACATGGTCACTTTCTCCTCTGTCTGTGAACCCCTAGAGGGCCACGCGCCAGATTTGAGCATTTCTGGCAGGCAAGAGAAATCCATGCCCTGGGCGCTCACAAACTCGTCTGCCAAGATTTACAACGCTACGCACCCCGGAAAGAGGTTAAATGCCAGATTGAATGCCGCTTGCCCTTCACCTAACGGGTGCGTGCCCCAACATGGTGGAGGTGAAGTACAAAACAACAAATGGCCGTGCGCACGTCGTACGTTGAAGTAGTACCTGACACTGCGAGAATTTTTTGAGGCGACATTTGTAATCTGTGCAATCTGTTGCTTGAATGGCGGTATGACCGTTGACACAACAATAAGGCATAGGAACGGAATGTGTATGCCTTATTTATTTATTATTTAATCTTGTATCTAGGAAGAGGTGATACCATTACGTTTGCGTCGGTGTTCTCACCGTTTCCGCATTGTGTCGCTGCCATCCGGGACAATGCTTGGCATTTTTTTGTGCATCGTTTTTTTTTCTTCAGTGTAGTTTCAGTGCTGCGACGCAGTGTATCGTGTTGAGAATTCATGATCCAGGCCAGCCTTTCCAAACATGCTCTCATAGAGAGATTCCTCCCACAGAAACAGTCCGTACAATACTTAGAACGGCAGGACACAACTGCGTGCACTAGCTGGCTTGGGTATGTCATGTGAATGTAACGTTGCGTGCGCATGACGTGCTGATACGTCTGCCTCGTGTGATCCTCCGGCTCCGAGTTGCTCCGATGCTGAAGACGGCAGGGAAGGAATCTGACTTGCGAAGTCTACACCGGGCGAGTGGAAAATATTTCAAAAACACATTCTCACATCAATCTTTCGTGGGTCGTAATCAACCAATGTAAGAAAATTATTGCGGTACAAATCTTTCCATTGAGCACGCAACAACGTCCAGTGTCGGTCTATAATTTCCCATGTGACCCGGTGAAGCACCATTTAGGAAGTAAATGGCAGACAATTAAAACAAAAACTACGTGGACATCTGATTTTTATTTTGCCTACGTTCTACGTTCTCCTGATGGCATTCCATGCTTGCGCATACCCATCCTCCAGCGGCTGCAGAGAAGCCCCTCCTGTTCCCTACACGTGCGAGCAGACACCCTGGAGATGGCGAGAAGACGACGCGACGTGGAGGAATACATGGGTACAGGATAATGAGCCTTCCTATTGGCTAAGAGACTTTGTAGCCTTGACGGCGCTGAAAGGAAGTTCTGGGATTGAGTATAGGTTGCACCTCATAAAGTTCCGACAAAGCTATTCGGCCTGGTAACATGAATGCAGGTCTCCAACTGTACTCGAAAGCAAAATTCGAGGTTTAATAGAGTTCATATAGGCTGCTAGGCATTCATAGCCACTTCGAGTTATTTAGGCACAAAAGTAAAAAATGGGCATTTAGAGGCACTATAAAAACACTATAAAACACTATAAAAGCCCTCCTTAACCTCTAATTCATGCTCATATATCAAAGTGGCACGATAAAAATGCAAGGAACAAAATTGGCGTTTGCCTATACTCCAGTCTCCACTTATAACTATCCGCGTCCACGATTATTCTAACTGCCCTTCAACGATTGAATCGCATTTACATGCAAGTTATATACGCTGTTTTATTTTTTTAAACTCTGGTGCTTACTCTCTTTGTGTAACTTTTTTAAATAGTTGTTACCATTACGAGAAAAAAAGCATCTGTAGGTAGCCATTACAGGGCAACAGTGTATTTCATCTTCGTTTCGATAAAAACAAACAATTATCATGAATCGCAACCAGTGTTTCGACTTGATAAAAGAAAGAAATTACTTGCATAACTGATTTATCGTGGCTACGAGTTCCACTATAAAATATCGCCAAAAGTTGACGTTAGCTTGACAGCACCTATTCTGGTGGTCAGCAAAATAAACTGCCGCTGTTAAACAACCGTTAGACCACACATATAAAATGTAAACACTGTTTTCTAAGAGTGCTTTGAAAATACACTATATAGGCAAAAATCTCTCTATGGAAGTGCACTAATGTTTCCTTTCGTAATGCCGAAAAGATATCACGTGTATCTGCTAACGTATGTTATTACCATGCATTTTCCCACTTGGAGGTGCATGGTTGTCAAGAAACGTGTTGTTCAAACATACATTAGGGCGTGTTATGGTCGAGTAAAATGAAGCCCCGTCTCAATGTTTTTCCAGATTTGCATTTGGGAAGAACTTTTGACTAAATCGCGGACATTTTTGAACCCTTGCTTCTCTACGTATATGCGTCACCGACGGGGTGACCGACCACGTCACTGTGTGCGCATGACCTTGAGAGTGTATGACGGAGGCCATACCGAAAAATATCGCGTTTCATAAATGCATCATGGGGAGTTTGCACTCCAAGCTTGCTTTCCGACGGTAATTCACCCGAACGAGCTTTTTTACGTGGACAACCTATTTAATGATGGTTATAAGTTTTATGAGATGGGCTACTCTGAACCCCGTACTGCACTAAAAACACCATTTCGCTGCAACGACATTTCGCTTCTCACGGTTGCTTCTCAGACTCTTCGGCACCCCGTTACGAAGGCATGCAAGCGTCTACGTAGTAAAGTTTATTTTGGCGGTGCAATCACAATATAATGCATACTCAATATGAAAACAATCGTACCATCATGGTTTTGAGTAAACGCTTTGTTCCATCTTGTACATTTTTGTTCTTTTTCACTCAGAAAAATAGTTCCCAACGACGACTGCGGCTTGCTGACTCACCCATACAAAAAATAAACATTCAGTTTCCGCACTCTAGACTGTCGCCCCCCTTGCGTGCACACAGTCGCCGAAAATTGTCCGGCGAAACCACGGTGTCGTAGCCCGGCCGTGTCCTGGACAGTAAATACCGTCATTTGTGTTCCTCCGGGCTATAGGAAAGAAGGAATCCTGTTAGGTAGTATTTTTTTTTCTCTCAGCAGCATTCCGCGTGTGTGCACACCAATGGGTAGGCTTGTCTGACAAGGCTCTATACGTGTTTGCGTTTGTATACATGATGTGAGTGTGCAAATGTTAGGGCTAGGCACGAAAGAACAAGGGTGGCTGGGAGGGAGGCGGAATGAATGGTAGGAGGTCTCCACTCGTCGCGTTGTTGACCGCTTCGTTAGCGACGCTGCTGTTTATCGATAACCGGCTGAGCGTGGACAGACGTTTGCGCGATCTCCTCTCAAGATACGTGCGCAGGTATAGAGGCGCTCGCTGTGCGCGGGCATTTCTGCGCTGCTGTTTGTCTGCCATGTCCCGAGAGGTTTTTACGAGGCCGTGGCGACTCGCGGGCTTCAGTTGTTCATCCAGGTCGGAGCAGAAGCTGGCAGGAGTCGCGCAGAGGCTAATTGGAAGCGATCTGTAGCCTGCGGTCAAAGAGAGATGCTCAGTTCGGCTTCAGCGAATGCTGGTCGCTGCTGTTGCTGTTCTGCTTCAGTTGCCCGCTGTCTAACGGCTGGTATACTGTGGCGCGGAACACGCTCCTTCTTTCTTCGCCGCAAGCAGACCATTTGCTCGCGCGCGTCCGCGCGTGTGTGTCTACATAGAGACACACGTGGTCTAATGAACTGGACTCCCTTCCACGGCAAGTGTTGCACTGGACAGCCATGCCACTCGTTTCTCCTTTTCCCTGCCCCACGTTGACCGCGCACTTCTTTCTGTTTTTTAGCACGAAACATGTCTACACTAAGGGCTAGATACGTCTTTTCAGCAGTACGGAGTGATCACGCGTGCCGGGTGTTTTATCTATTTCGTGTGTGTGTGTGTGTGTGTGTGTGTGCGTGTATGTGCGCGCGTGTGTGTGTGCGCGCGTGTGTATGTGCGTGTGTGTGTGCGTACGCGCGTGTGTGTGTGTGTGTGCGTGTGTGTGTGCGTGTGTGCGTGCGCGTGTGTGTGTATGTGCGTGTGTGTGTGCGTGTGTGCGTGCGCGTGTGTGTGTATGCGTGTGTGTGTGTGCGTTCGTGCGTGTGTGTGCGTTCGTGCGTGCGTGCGTGTGTGAGTGTGTGTGTGTGCGCGCGTGTGTGTGTGTGTGTGTGTGTCTGTGTGTGTGTGCTTGGGTGCGTCGTGTGTGTCACTTTTATGCGAGCGAATGCCGGCTTGCGCGCACCGCCACAGCAAGAAAACACCCATCGATCAAACTGATTGATTGGTCTTCTCGGAAAAGACCTGCAGCAAGATCTCGGGAACAAGCAGACACTCGTGTGTTTCAAACATGAGGACATGTGCTGTCGTGGAACGCAAAGATATCACTATGTAACGCGGAAGTTAGAGACTGGACCACCTTTCCACGAAGTTATTAATCTCACACGCGATCGACGTACATTGAAATAATCGTTCACTCTGTGTTATTGAACGACTTGTTTACGTTCCGCCTTCTCATGAATCGTTAAAAGCTTACTTGTAGAAGTCCCAAGGGCGTTAGCAAAAATATCACATATGAAACAGTTTGATAACCACTCATTCAGTCAAAGACCGAATAGAAAAGGAAAAGCTAAGATTGAAATTAAACGATACCACAAAGCAAATTTTTCCTGTGTACTTTCTGGGACTTAGAGGCATTACGACAACTAATTATTTAAGCATTATTATTTTAAAATTACTTGATACCACGCACCTAGGTGTGTGCGACATGATTCGTCATCATTTTATGTTTATAAATATACATAGCGTTGTCAGTGTTGTTCGTGGTACATTATTGTGCGCATCTGTGTGAGTTAGGGAGATTGCAGGGGGCATAATAGTATGACCACTGTCTAGTTTTATAGCGTTTTGTGGTTGCACGGGCACATAAGGTAATGGAAAACTGCTATGCCATAAGTTTCGTGCAAGTTTATGCATGTGCTCTCTTTATTTTCTCTCTCCTCTCTCTCTCTCTCTCTCTCTCTCTCTCTCTCTATATATATATATATATATATATATATATATATATATAATCAGTGGGTTCACCACAGTGTTAACTCGACATGATATTTACTGGACTATTGGACTATGAGGTATGAGTCTATGAACCTTTGCATGTTTATAAAGACTGATCACATAACTTGAGTTTATTCTCTAAGCTACGCTATCTACAGGGTTAGCTCAGCTTTCCGTGGGTTTCTGGGGTGCTCATCTTACATGATGCTCACGCATTAAAATATTGTGCATACTGTTTCGTTGAAAAAACCAGCGTCTCCAGGTGAAAAAGCCTGAGCGAGTGGTATCCTGCCTGCAAATCACTTAAGTCATGGCAGCTCTCATTTCCATTTTTAAAATGAGCGGTGAGTGCTGCGTGGTATTCCGAACTGAACCTATATACTCATTCCCACATTGGAGGCAGGCGCCACGACAAAGATGAAGTTATGAAGTTAGTAGAATATAAACCGAAAAGAATGATGAAATGTAGATACGATGAAGATGAAAGTCATTCATGTACTAGATGATGCAGATATAGAGCGAGGTTTGATATTTCTGGGTAACACATTGCATTGTATCCAACAGATAAGGAGAACCAAGGAAAAACAAAGTGAAGCGAAGTTAATTTTTACTTGCGTAAATAACGAAATGAATAACGCAGAAAGCAAGAAGTGGCCGCGTATCTGCGTTCTTCGCTGCAAATGTCATTGAAAGACGATAGTCTTCAACGGGAGCTTGTACAAAACCTAGAGCCACTGCCAGCTGGCAGCACCATATAGTTCGCAGTGGGCTTTGAAAGCGTAGCGTCGCATTTTTCAGCACAGCGTAAGAAACACTACAGGGTCTTTAGAATTACATATCTATATTTTCTGGTAAAGGAGCACACCACCTAATGCATAAGTATTGATGTGCACCTCACATTTGTGTAATATTTGCTTTTGATCGACAACGTTCACAAGCATGCAAACAGCCAACACTTCAATATGGCTGGGCGTTCAGCAAGTGCTGAAACTTTGGCTGGGTGGCTGAACCTAGCTGAATCGTGTGACAGACCGACAGACAGGAAGACGTACCACAACTTCTGCGCTGAAGAGTCCTATGAAAGAATATATCGTCTTTAAAGCAGTCTGGGAAACAACAACCAACCAAAGGTGGGAGACGAAACGACGTGCTCTCGTCCCACATATTTTGTGTTAACTCGCAGATGATGCACATCGCTTCTTCCACATTTTTCTGGCAGAATGTTATTTTAACGACGAACCTCGTGGGCACGTGCAGCAGACAAAGAGCCCATCCTGCATTGTCGGGATTCCCTCGCCGTTTTCGCTGGCTTTCGTTTCATTCTATGCGCCAGCCAGACAACTGACAACATCGTTCCGAGCACGCGGTAGCAACAGCGTCGCTCGGCGTAATTGACGGCGAGGATAAAAATGATTTCTCGCCAAAGTTATCGACGAGGTCGGTATACCGCACGTGCATATATAGCGATGGCCGTGAAGTGGGTCACGTGGAATATGCGCGAGCTGGCAGCTTTATACAGCAGGTGTAACGAAATGAGCGGGACGCCATCCATTCTGGGGCTGCCGACACTCGGCGGTATCGCAGCGCCTCCACCGGTGCGTGTCTCTCGGGCGAACTTGTTAAAGTGTCACGAGCGCTGAGCGGCAAATGGGGTTCTACACGCGAGGAGTCGGTCGTCCGGGAGTCGTTATGTTCGGCCCGTCCCACATTCACGCGGTTTGGGGGGAAAACGACAGCGCGGCAAACACGCGTAGCAGTTGTTGGTCGATGCCCGCGGTTGCTGATGAAACCTAACCTACATCGCGGTTGACACCGCAAAGCCAATCGAATGCGACGCCGAGAGAATAAAAGCGTGTCGGGCACGGCGGCCATCCATCGAGAATGGCCTGGATCCGTCCTTCGGGAGACGACAGCGTCATTTTGAATGACGGATTCATCTGCAGCCACCGAGACCCGTTGTCCGCTGTTCTCCGTGCACCTGCGCTTTTGCAGCACGCGAGAGAGTTCGCTGCCAGCGCCGAAAGGACATGTTCCTTGAGGCGTATACTCGGCCTGACACGCTCGATTGCACTCTATAAGCAGTGCTACGGCGAGCCTGTTGCTCTGTCTGCAGAAAGCGGTCTCGGCACCTTTGTGCGCCTTTGGCAGCTCGGACATTTCGCTAGTGACCTCCAAGTCGTTCGCTCTGTCGGCGACTTCGGCTGCGGAAAGTCCACGGGCGCGTTGTACGTCCGAATGCCGATACTACTTGCATAAGGCATCGCACCTGCCGAAGTGTTTGTTCTGTAACGAAATTTCTCCTGTGGTCTAAATTTCCGGAGCCCTCCACTACGGCGTCTCTCATAATCATATAGTGGTTTTGGGACGTTAAACCCCACATGTCAATCAATCAAATTTCTCCTGGAGCACCGATAATTCTCGAGGTTTCTTTTAGCGGTATAGCTTTAGCGGCAGTGTTTATGCGCAGCATGAATAAAGCGCGCGCTGTGCCTGCATTATATTCGGATAGGACGAAATGAAACTCCAAGAGGTTGAATCACTTGCGTGATCTGATTTTCTGCACATGTAAATTGGTATAGGAGTCACAGTACACATACGCTAATAATGACGCCTTGTATATATGGTGCGACTGAACATGCGCCTTACGTGCAGCATAAGGATGTCAACTGCGAAATTAAAGAGCACTCTCATCTCCATTTACTTCCCTAATAACTTGCCGTATTTCTCTGGCAACCCAATGCTGAAACTGCTCCGATAAAGCCCATCTAACAACCTGACTTGGTGTTCGAATTTGGTTTCCCTACACAAAGGCATATATATATATATGTGCGTGCGTAGCACATGGAATAAACAAGAAGACCACTGTCGTGTGCATGCACATTGCCGCCTTTGAACAGATATGCATCAATATAAAGACGGTTCTTTGAGGAATGGCCGTGGTTTTGACTCCGTTCATATACGTAACCCGTTATGTACCCGCTGATGAAAACTGTGCTTCTGTTATAATAATGGGCGGGAAAGTTGCTCCGCACGACAATCTGACCGACAGGCAGCCGCCTGTCATGCCGATGAATAATGCTCACGCAGCTAGCGGCCTTCCTTGATGAGCCACCGACTCGGGGTTTCGGACGGGTGGCTTCCGGAGGTCTCGCCGGTGACTTGGTACGCTAGTAGATGGCGTTGCACGTTCTGTCTTCACTGGTGCACTGGGCTCCCGACGCCTGGCCAGGGCGTTGAGCTCGAAACAAGCATGTCCGCGTCATCAACTGCCGCTCCCGGATGACTGATTACTCTCGGGGTAACTTTGGGACGTCCTGTGGAGGACGGCGAGAAAGGGCAGCGGACGCGAGGGGAACGGTGCATGAAGGCGCGCCTGTCATGGCGCGCGACGCGCGACTGGAGGGGATGTCCGCTTATACGACCAACCACTTCCGACTCATCGTATACGCCACATCAGCCGAATACCGCATGGCGAGTCATGTTTTGCTAAAAATTCTGATTACAACCTTTTCCAATTGGATCTCTTGATAGTGCAGTCAAAACAGTGTTTGAATCTGGCGTATATGTTATTCATTTGTTTAGTGGACTCAAGCAGCCCGGTGACTTCAGTAAAATATAAAGGTACTGAGCGCAGAGGTCACAAAGACATTGCTATCGGTATTGTTCAAGCGATCCTTCTCAGTGTTCTGGACATCACAGATGAGCAGTCGGTGACAATCACGCCCAATGGTGAACAAGAAGATAGTATCGCAAGTAGTTAATTAGTAATTCATTATCTGTGGACGAATGTCTAATGCTATTGAAAGGTCACTGAGATTCCGATCAACACGAATGCCGCTCTTAAGCCAAGGAATAATCAAGAGGTATACATTTGCAGAGTTTCCTGTTTGAAGCTGAACCTATGGTATTATTATATTGACAGAAAGCCCAGAATGCAATAATATGATTGGTCATGCTCTATCTTTTGTTTTGGCAGCAGGATATCACAGAACAGTTTCGCGAAGTTCTAACGGGACTACTGCCGAGCTCAACTTCTGTTGATAACATTGATACAAGGGGAAAACAATGAAGGAGAACAAAGAAACACCCGCACATATATTTTTTTCTTCGTTTTTATTGCGCATGATTCTCTCTGAAAACAGGCGCGACGACTACTGTTGCGCTCGTGCGACCGTAGGTTCCGGCGCCACTTGGAACTATCGCCGGTTGGCTCTTTCTTCTGTCTCGGTGACGTTTTCCGGTGGCCCGGGATTAGCGCCGAAGCAGCCGCTGGTAACGACGATGCCACTCCGAGATTCGGAGCCGACCCGTCGCGCAGAGAAATGGCAGGCAGTGATAAATGGGCACCGCTGGCGACGATCGCTCCTCCGCGGAGGGTGTCACGCGCGCCGCTTTCCACGCTGCCTCACTTGACGGAAGCGAGCGCACGTCGCCATCGTTGGCGTCTCCGTCGCTCGGTGTCAGCTCTCGTCGCTGCACTATCGGCAGCACGGGTGACGACGAAACCGCGGGCCCCCCTTTCCTCCGTGACGACGGCTGTGCGTGCCTCGAGCGCGCAAGACCAGGTGCAGGGCGCCGGGCCTCGCCGGAAAAGAGCTGGCGCGCCTCTTGTCGACCACGGGTCGCGTGATGCTGTGCTCTCTTCATCCCCCCCTCAACCGCAGTCTTTGCTTTCCGCTTTTGTATCCTCGACGCCTCAACGTTTCTCGCGAGTGAGCAACCGGGGGCTGCTGACGGCTCTGATGGCGACCCAAATGACTCGCTGCTGACGGTTCCAGCAGGAATAATAACAATGATAGTAATAAAGCGAGACAGGAGCTCCTTGAGCGCTGTCCTCCCCCGCCTAGTATCCTTCGGCGCCACTCGCGACCCGCATGATTGATGAAGCTCGACGTAGAGTGAAAGAAGCAGCAGCGCATAGGGACACCGCAGGAACAGAGCGAGAAAAAAACATGTCAATCATTCGCACATGGGCGTCAGCGATAGGAAAAGAACGAGACGCCGTGTAAAGCGCGCAAGGCCGCAGCGGGGTGGTTGAAGTGCTTATTACTGTCACCAGAAATGGCGTCCGACCACGTGTGATGTAACGCCGCAGAAAAAGATGAAGTGTGCTGTTTACGTCGCTTTGAAACTGTTGCATCAGACTCTTATTATGAACACATATCTACGTGTCACTGCTAACGTTATTATGGCTTGTTAGTGGGCTATAGTATTCTGAATGTTCGAACAGCGAAACATGAAGGACCGACCCAGTATGCGACGCACACACGCATCCGAGTGTGTCACATACTGGTCGGTCCTTTGTTATTTTCGCTTATTTATCTGGGCAGCTATATAGTCAATCTGATAAAATCTGCAGCCTACATTTAATGGATCGTTTTTTTCATCATTGCTACGGAGCATGCGTTGAAGTTGCACTGCATCTGAGATGTGCTTCACGAAATAAATAAAACGCTTTGGAAGATACATGCCACGCGCAGCTGTCAGGTCAGTCTTCCCAATTACTTCAACCTATGAGTCGCGTACTGTATTCGAAGTTGGGAAGACGATTCCAACGAAGGCTTCACTAAAAAGCGCCACCTCGCATTGGTGGTGCCAAGCCTGAATAAAGTGCAAAGCTGGACGGCGTTCTTCGTTTCTCTTTATTTTTCTCTTTCTTCCTTCCTCTCTTTATTTTTCTTCTCTCTGTTTTTCAATGTTCATTCTTGTCTCTGTTTATTGCTATAGATTTGTTTCTCTATCTCCCTTTAGCTACACTTTTTTTATTTGTTGCCATTTCTATCTCTCTTTTCTCTATTTCTCGCTCACTTGCTCTTTTGTCTGTCTTTTTCTCTCTACCTCTATTTTGTCCCTCTAGTAAGTTAATTTTTTTCTCGTCTTTCCTGTTTCGGCCTTTCCTTCTTTTTATTTCTCTCGTTCACATTCTTTCTATCCTATCCTTCATTCTCTCCTTTCCTGCTTTCCCCCTCTCCTCAGCATCAGATCTTCCTTCTCACGTTTACCTTCATTTCCCACCCCGTTACTATTTATACTATACTTTGCCAATACTAAAGGTGCTCTGCTAACGTGCCTGGATAGCCGAGGGGCAGAGACACTGTCATTCCGATTGCAGGTGTAGGCTAGTTCGAATCCTGCCTAGCCAAGAATTTTATGTTTCTTTTTCTTTCCATCTCTCTCTGTATTTTTTTTTCGTTCTTCTCGTACTTGTTATCTAGTCCATCGGAGTTATTGCATCCCATGCTAAAACTAGAAATGTGTGAAATAACTACTAAACTTTATTTAACATTATTTCGGCAGTTTCCTTCGGTTTGTGTGGGACGCCCCACCACAGTGGTCAAGTGGCTAAGGTACTCGGCTGCGGACCCGCAGGTCGCGGGATCGCATACCGGCTGCGGCGGCTGCATTTCCGATGGAGGCGGAAATGTTGTAGGCCTGTGTGCTCAGATTTGGGTGCACGTTAAAGAACCCCAGGTGGTCGAAATTCCGGAGCCCTCCACTATGGCGTCTCTCATAATCATGTGGTGGTTTTGGGACGTTGAACTCCACATATCATCGGTTTGGGCGGAAAGATTTCTCTTTCCTTCCCCCCTTTTTTTTTTCAGGATAACAGCCCTGTGCAGCTAGAGCATTTGAGTAATAAAATAACGACAGTAATGTTGCGCAACGATTAGTGTGAAACATATTATGACTAACAGAATAAGCACCCAAGGTTCAATGCATCAACTGTTGGTACATCTGTCACGGCTCGGCTAACTCATCCTTTGCCAATGGAGCCGTTAATTAGGAAACATTAAATATGTACTTAGTCACAACACTGTCTTACGGACTCGATGACGGTAAAAATTTTGTTGTAATTACAAGTAATTTTGCGACCACTTTAGGCGAAACAATCATGGTTTCGTAGATTTTATCCATGAGGGGCTCGTCAAGTACTTTTGTTCATTTTTTACTTCTCACTTTTGTTCGTGAAGAGGCTGAGGTTTCTTGGAATATCTGCAAGCAGTTTTAAAATATTTATACATTCATATTCTGCTTAACCTCGAATAAGTATTTCATGTTTTCGTATCTGAAGGGTGCCGAGCGGTGGATATGTTGTAACTTATTTTCACAATTGTAGCGCACTCCTGATTGTTACACGCAGGTCATTTTACACACACACACACACACACACACATACACACACACACACACACACATATATATATATATATATATATATATATATATATATATATCTGTCTGTGTGTGTGTGTGACACGAAAATTTTTCTCTTGAACCCGGATGTAATGTGCACACAATAATAAAGATCCATTTAGCGAAATAAAGTGTGCATTAAAAGCACGTGAAATATATCCTAAGATTCCCCATTTGGTATTTTAGAGGTTTCATAATTCATTTGGTACTGATAGTATCTTTAGAACCTTCATACGTTGTTAGTTTCTGTACTATGTTCTATCTTTTTTTGTTCATGATAAGGGGCAACCTACTTACGTTCAAAAAGAATATTAATGCGTTTTAAAAGAGTAGTGGACATTTTTGCTTGCACCACCTGAACCTCCTCGCAGGACAAATAAAAGCAAAAAGCACAGGAAAAAGGTGCTAGACAGAACACGAGACAGCGGAATACCACAGTTTGCCGAATTGATAAGACAACAACGGAAATGTAAGGAAACGTAAGTAATTGAATGTTTGCAAAATAGTCTTAAGAAATGTGCATGAGTTGAGAATTTCGCAGACAACGCATGTGGCGGCCTCTATTTCGATTGCTGAGTTTATGTAGAACATTTTGTTGCACCATATTACAAACCATAAGTGAGCTCTTCTGCAGCTACGTTATTGTTCATATACCAAGTATGCTTGTGTGTGTGTGTTTGTGTGTGTGTGTGTGTGTGTGTGTGTGTGTGAGAGAGAGAGAGAGAGAGAGAGAGGAGAGAGAGAGAAAGATCGACTGCCTTTATGTTTGTATATTACTTCTGGTTAGTTGTGTATCTACGTACATAGTGCCCTTTGGCGTACTGACTATAAATAAAAAAAAACCAACGGATCGGTAAATAAAGTATGAAGACTGCACATCACTTGTACGTTCGCAAACAAAACGGTTCTCAGTGTCACGCCAATTGATAGCGCTGCAGTTGCTGCCCTCGCTTTTTCCTGTTTTCATACCGCGGATGACCCAGTATATGTCCTTGGTTAGCGTTAGGTGCACTACATAGGTGTACCGCAACACCTTCGGTCGTTCAACCTCCCGAAGCGATGCGTTCTCATCGCTACAGGACCTGCGAAGGCATGCGCTGTGCTGACCACGAGTGTTGCCGACTCAGCATAGTAATACGAAGCAGTAGAAAAGTATAGGAAACGAGGGAATGTTACCTTGAAGAAGAAAGCAAGGGGACCATTTATTTTCCAGAGAGCCATCGCAGCACACGAGTTCGTGCCGGGTGCATTAGCGTTTCGCGCTTTCCTCAAACACAAGAACACGCTGCGCGAAAAGGGATGAAAACATAAGACAAAAAAAGGTGGCCACGGAGGGGAGGTCCTGACGCAGCGCGCGTGGTCGCACGCGTGTGCGTGCGGGTGGGAGAGGACTCCATAGATTACAACTGCTGCCGTCGTTCATCGCAGAATTAATGGCGTATATGCGAACGCCGCCGCCGACTCTGAGCGGTTCCTACTGCCGCCACCGGCCCACGGTTCTGGCGCACGCACCAGCCACGGTACAGACACGGAGTGAGGAAGCGGCTTAATGTCCCGCAGGCACGAAAATACATGGCTTCGAGAGCCCGGATCCTCTGTTTGCGGAACATTCATCATTCCGAGCGAGTTTTGTCGTGACAAACGACAGTCACACACAGGTAATGAACCTGGGAGGGAGTCGCGGGGCACTCGGGAGGGAAAGGGCACTCGGTCTCCAGGCATGCGCGCGCCGCCACTCGCGATATTAAAACAAGAGCTCAGCGACTGCGAGCTGTATACGCGCTGACACGTGCACTCGCCATGGCGTCAGACGAGCGGGGCTAGACAGAATAATCTGAAAGGGGCGTAATGAGGGAGGGGGGTGAGGCACCTATACCACAGGGTCACATGGCCATACGCCGAAGGAGTCAGTGGGTGAGCGATAACGGTTTCTTGGGCGGGGATACCGCACGAGCATCGATAGCTGGGGGGAAGACTGCTTCGACATCATTCTTGGCGCGGTACACACAGGCATATCTGCACATAAATTGAGGCATACACACTTAAAGGAAGGACGGTAATACCTTCCGCCGAAACGGGTACGGTTAAGTAAACTAGAGAGGGGAGCATTGGAAGCAACCACGCTATGGCTAAAGAACCTGGTCGTGCAATTGCACTGGTCACAGTGTTTGCCATGGGTTGTATCAAATATGACATCTTGGGGTGCAAGAAACGTAAGGAGGATTATTAACGAGACGGTATGTGTATATATAGCACACTCATAACCTGACTACTCTTTATCTGTAACTTGTTTGAATGGGGGTGGCGAGCGAGTGCCAAGTATTGCCAACGCTCGCTTGCTCGCATACGGTAGGTCACAGTGGCGTATCCAAATGGGGAGGGGGTTATTTCCCTCCCCGAAATTTTTCGCGTGACCCACCCCCCCGCAACTTACCCATCTTTTTTTTTTTCTTTTTCGTCGCTTGGCGCTGACATGATTGAGAAACCAAGCGGTGCTAGTATCACAATAATATTTCTGAGCGCTTTTGCATTTGCCTGCACACGAGAAAACTTGTCGCGGTGTTTGTCAAGGCTTTGGCACTCTGTGAGATTTTGAGCAGGAATCTCGGCCGCGATTGTTGTAAGTTGGCTCGGCGACGGCATTAATGCTGCAGCGGTTATAGTGTACTCAGCGGCAGTCATACGTGTACACGCCGGAACAGATGTCGCCGGAGTCGATCACTACGATAATTTTCACTAGGCAGAGATTCGTTTTAATGGTAAAAGCCAGACACAGTTCCGAGGTCTGCTAGACCACGTTCAAGCTTATTACAGTGCGACTCTTCGTGCGTGTGCTAAGATATATTCAAGCCAGAGAATAACATACCAATCGAACCTTCGCACGTTCTACTAACATCTAAACGCATACACACACACGCACGCACACAATATTTGGCTCAACCACTGCACAGAACGTTTGGCTCACACACCGGACTTTGCTTGTAGGTGAGTGTACAATTATTGATACATATATTTACTATGTCCTAACGGCTAAAGGCACTCCGAAGTGTCCAATGACGAAGGTGCAATGCAGGCAAAGTTCAGGCCAATCATAACCTTAGAAATGCCTACTAATATACTCTTCATGTAACTTAAGCTGATAAATAAAAGTATGGTTACCATAAACCTCATTGATTTATTGATATGTGGTTCTTAACGACCAAAAACCACCATATCATTATGAGAGACGCCGTAGTTAAGGGTTCTGGAAATTTGTACTACATGGGGTTTTTTAACGTGCACTCAAACTTGAGCACACAGGCCTGCAGCATTTTCGCCTCCATCGAAAATGCAGCCTTCGCAGCCGGGTAGAATCCCGCCACCTGGCGGTCATAAACCTAAAACAGTGTAATAAGAAAGGCACTGTGGGCAGTTGTAGCGAGCACAAAATTTATTGTTCAGCAGTGTAGCAAACGGCGCTAGAATAACGAACGTAATGCTGAATATATATATATATATATATATATATATATATATATATATATATATATATGTTCACCCCTTTATATTGGCATGACTAGAAGAGCGCACCGAGCGATTTCGGCAACTAGTGGCAGAACGCCGAACCAGAAATGGCGAGACTGAAGAGACATGGGTAGACATGTTATCATGTAAAATTAAGAACAATATCACATAGTAACCATAATTTTTTACGAAAAATGAAATGAACTCTGCGCAAGCAACGTTCCATGCAGCAAAGAGATACATGACATACAAGAATAGTGATAATTATCTTTTTCAATTACCACGAAGATTGACTCGCGTATAGAGCAGTGTTCTTGTGAGTGTCACATTCGTGGTGGCTTCTTAAATGTTCGTGCGCGTTCTTCCAACGCGTGAATAGAATAAGTACCAAGGCACAAAAATCTTGCTGAGTCCCCTCCTGTGAAGTTTCTTTTTCAATAAAGCACACGTGTCTTGCAGGGCGCAGCCTCTTAATATTTAGAATGCACCAGCCAAGAAAACATTTTAAATAGACAGGTTAGAACTTCAGTTATAACTGAAGTTTCAACCTCTCCAAAGTTCCAACCTTCAGATAAAACTGAAGATGCAACCTCCGTTAGTAAGCGCTATAGCGCTCACTAAATGAAGGAAAGCTGTAGCGCCTGGATTGTATGACATTATAAAGATACGTCGTCTAGTCTCGTCATCCTACAACTCCTGGTGTATTGGCCCGTTGAACACTTAAAGACCAATTTCGTTGTAAGGAATCGCGGATTCTATGCATGCATCATGCTCTGATCGGTTTCTGTGAGTTCTTTCCGCAACCCAATCGTGTCAAGGCAGGGCAGAACTACAGCTGGGAACCGTTTCTTCGCCTGCTTTAGCCTTTTCGCAAGTTGTCGAGTGTGCACTAAGGCAAGCGTCACCTTTCGTGAAATAATCATCAAGCGTTACCTTATGGCGTTCGGTGCCACTATGGAGTCTCATAGAAGAATGCTGATTGACACAGAACATGAACTACCCGCCAATAGGTGTAGGCAGCGTATTTCAAGGGGGCGACTTCGCATTGCTAGGAAGCGACTCGCACAGCAAAGTTTGGGCAGTCACACGGAATACGAGAAACAAGAACTTAAGCGATGATACGTGTCGGCTGGTAATATTCCGTCTTAAAGACTATAGCTCCCGTTTCTCCCCTGGCGGGAAGATTCGCTGGTATACATTTCCTCCGCTTCCCTTTAGGTGCGGATAAGGTCGCGCTCACCCAGTATCTCAAGGCCAAACCCCATAAGCGCGGAAATGCACGTGACAGTGACGAGCGATGCTGTGAGCGACGAAACAGGGCGTTCGCGCGACGTGTCGCATAGTAGTTTTCACGCGATCGCTTGGTTCTCCAGATTTGTAGAACCGTCGCCCATCGCCCGGTAGTGCTGTGCTAAAAGCTTCGGAACAGGATGTACATACATGAATGACGTACTGCCGGTTCTCTCCATGTGCCCCGAAACCACCACCTCCTCTCAGGCTCCTCTCCGCCCGGCTCACGTGTGCACAACGAAGAAATGACGTAATGTTTATGCATATTCATACAAAATAAGTGCTGCAAGGCATTAATAAACCCCTTACGTTCCATTACTCAACAATGCATTTTGTTTTTACATTGCATATTGCTAACTACGCGGAATTTTGGTACAAGTAGACACCCTCATGCCGGCAACAGTGGAGTTCGCTCGCCGAAGCCGTCGCGTGAATGAACTTTGCCTGCGCAAGCAACTGTCCGAGTGAAGTCAGTCTACGTCACGTCGCTCGTCGCTGTCGCGAACATTTTCGCGGTTACGGGTTTGACCTTTACTTTGTGCGCGAAACGCCTCGCGTTTGTTATTGCGTGCGTCGGTTATTGTGCGTTTGTTATTGCGCGCTGTTATTGCGGCTGGGGTTCCGTTGCGTTGTGACCACTGTGGTGATCCGGGTGCTGGTTCGCATCCCACCGCTGCCAACCAGTCGTTGCGAATCCCACCGCTGATCACCAGTTGTTGTGATCCCGGGGTGCTGTGGTAGCGTGGTGTAGCTTCGGGTTGAGGAAACGAACGCTTACGAGATGGGGATACGAAAAACAAACAGGTTTATGGCACTATTTACAAGTATTTACAGCATGAGGTTAAGAGTTCGCAAACCACGAACGTGGTGGTTGAACCGCTACACAGTTCAGAGCCATCACAAACTACGAACGTGGTGGTTGAACCTTTACTTGGTCCAGAGCGACGTCCCGCACTCAGCGGCGTCCTTATAAGCCCTGTCGGGCTCCTCCTTCTTGCGGGGAACACCAATCACACACACACAACCGGTGCAAGGTACGAGCAGGCACGGCGCACGTGAACATCCAATTTCGAGTCAAGATCACTGCACTTAAAGGTGGCGCCAGAGAGGCTCTTGCTCGTCGTGTATGTTGCTGGTCGAGGGGTCCCAAGCTTCGGACAGCAGACATCAAACGGTCCGCCAAACGGTCCGCTCAATTAGCCGGGCACTTTGTGGCGGCGGTCGCCGTTTCTTCAAAGGAATACGCTCTTTGTTGTCCCCTCCGGAACGGCTTACAGCTTCGTGGCGACAGGACGTCTCATCCGCCGGCTAGCAGGGACAATAGCTGGCGAGCATAGACATTCGGCGAGTCGTCTACTTGTTTGAGGATTAAAAGAGCGCCGCTCCCCCGTCATCTCTGGACGCTGGTTCCGAGAAAACTGGAGTTCCAGGCGTGGGAACGCGGCCCGGCTACGCTTCTCAGCGACAGCATGGCGCCTGCTGACGCCGGTCATAACAGCTTCCCCCTCGCCAGATGAGTCACGGAGGGCAGCGGTCAACACTGCTGCTCGCAGGGACGACGAAAGGGTCCGTAGTCGAATCCCAAGAACTCGCCTTCGCTTGTGGCATGGTCTGAGTAAAGGCCGAATCTTCGACACCGTTTCTGCAACTGGACCACATGCACAAGCAAGCACTCGGCCCCCTTCGAACAACCCAAGCCAAAAGAGGGATGGCAAACCAATTTTCTTTACTAGCTTTAACAAAAGCTCACACTCAAAACTATCAGGACTCACTTGTGCTGAGAAACCAGACGGGCTACCTTACAAATTTATATAAGATGCACGAAAAAAAAACTAAAATATCAATTTTGATGCATCAAGAGCGCTCCAGAATGGTTTAGAAAGAGTGGCTGAGCGCGTCAACATTTCCATTCAATTTGCCCTTTACCCAATGCCAAAATTATATTTTCGAAGAATCAAGCTCTGCCTCACAAGGCGACTGTTCTTTTATGTCACGGTTTGCAGCCAAGTAGGGGGAAAATGGTCTGTCCCTACTTTAAATTTAGCACCTCTGAAATAACACTGCAACTGATGAATGGCCTACGCAAGGCAAGCGCATTCATTTCCTGAAGCGCAATATGTTATCTCACCAGAGCCCAAATTCTGGCTCAAGTAGAACGTACCATACTCGTTGCCACTGTCGTCGAGACATATAACGGCAGCCTCCTTCTTTTTGTCGCTGACTACTTACACGGTTCTGTCCCGCTGAGAGCATCGGTCCGGAACTCGAATTCAGTGAGCGCTAATTTTGTCCGAACGTCCGTCTTTGTTTACGGCCGCCCATAATTGTCTACCACTGAGACATAAAGCTATCTAGCTTTTCGGAATCTTTGGCCTACACTGTGGCCAAAATACTCTTAATTTGCTCAGAATTAAAAAAGCTTACTGTTTCGCTCATATGATCACTTGACCAATCGCTCTTCAAAATATAGCCAACAAAACATTGCTTTTTAAAAGGCTCATTTGATTAAAGTTACCAGCTTATGCAAACGCTTCTGAGAGGAAAAAAAAAGACACTGAGCTCTCCTGAGCTTTTTAATTACTACTCTCATTCCTACAGCGTTACAAGCTACCTGGCACTACTAACCAAAAGCTTAATCCTTCGCAGTTGGTCTAACGACTTATTCTTACGTTACGTTGTAACACACAGTGAACAACACAAAAGTAATCCTAGGTGCGACACTTATCAAAAGCACCTCACAATAATGCATAGGGTTTCGCTAAAACTGTGCACCAATGGCTCTCAATTCTCATAACGCGCAACGACAACTGCACTGTGTTGCGCCAAACTTAACCATTTTACGAAATCATCTGGTCTATGTTAATATCTTCTTCCTTAAATGCCAATTCACGCCACATCCACATGACAGTAAAGGCATGCGATATTAAACTAAACCTTTGAAACACTAAAAAGAAACAGAACAATTTTTTTAGTTTTTACCTTCTCGGTATATTCGTACAAATGATTAATGGACTTCAATTTTCAGCCTTTAGTTCGGCGGTTTTCCTTTTCAAAAATTTACACCGCATTACATTACTTACAAAATTAAAAGGCTCAAATCTGCATTTCCAATGCAACACTGAGTAACAATATTTGACACGCCTGTGCAAAAGTTACTCGAACTGACCGTTCCCCTTTTCTCATGGTTCCTTTATTCGTACACGATGGGGTCGCGGTCCCGGCGGTTTTCGAGCACGCCAGAAGCTACAAAATGCACAAACTCTAAGCAGTGCACTGCCGTCATACCTAATTTTCCACTTCTTCCTGTTCCCCTCAGGAATGTGAAAAGGACGCCAGAAACAGGGTGGAGACAGAGGACATTGTCTCTTTGTGCTCGCCCCGACGCGGTTTTTAGCCACTCTGCGCTTTCGACTTTGATCCTTCGGGCAAGGCCGCTTTCCCGAAGTTGTCGAACGCAACCGCGCTTTTCGTTGGGGTAACGCACCTCGTTTCCCCCCTCTACACCTGGCTTGCCGCTTGTACCTCTCGGAACGCCACCATGGACGTTTCCTGGAACGGATTAACGGCCTACCCTCTCGTCTTTCTTGCGACTGAGTGGGGCCTGACCTAGGCTTGCACAGTGACGAACGCTTCTGCTTCTTTCTTTTTCGGCGATGTTTTCTTGCCTCCTTTCTCTCGATGCCATCATCATGTCGCGTCGTGAACTGAGGGGTTGGGAAGCTCGTTGGAGCTTGTGCTACAATTTTCCCCGCGCTCAAACATTTTGAACTCGGTGTCACGACGGATTGCCGGGCCAAATTATCTTTGTTAACGCTGATAGAATCATTAACTGGGCCCTCTGCGATGGCATCGCTGCACTCCTGAAGCATCGCGTTTTTGCTCTGATTAGCCACTGCGCTAACCATGCCTAAATTTGACAATGTCGAAAGGTCCCCCTGAGGCACGAAGAAAGTTTCCAGCCTCTTACTGGGCCCATTAGGGCTGCTGGCACCCTCTTCATCCACGCAAGGAGCGTCTTTCGACATCGTCCCCACCTCCAGACCGGCCACGGCCTCGTTCTCTACATCATTTACATGGATGCATTTGAGAATATGCGGGTCCTTCTCTGGCGCAATCCGTTCCTGTCGCGCTTTATGAGGCGCCTCCACTTTCGGCGCTTGGCGACGCTCCTCACCCTCATACTCCGGTGCGAGTCTTTCTTTCTTTTTACTAACAGAAGTTCCAAATCTTCTGATTAGCTCTGATTTAACAACTTCGTAGTTTTTCGCGTGCTGCTCACTGAGTCGCGCAACAACGTCCGCTGCCTCGCAGGGCAGAACCGTGCGTAGCTTCTGAGACCAGGTGTCTCGCTCACACTTCAGTTCACTACACTTTCGTTCAAATAGTCTAAGATACAAGCCCATATCCCATGATACCTCATATGGCTGCATGTACCTAGACATCTCGAACTCTGCCTCATTTTCGAGAAGTACTCCTTGCTGGCGTCCCAGCCTCTTACTCAACTCATAGTCTTGTTTGAAAAACTTTAGCTTGAGGCTTTCTCTTTCGTCTTCACTCTTTCCTTCCATCTGAGCTGCTCTTAGTTTTCTTTCGATGATGAGGTCCCATTCTTCACTTAGTTCCTCATCATCAGCCCCCAAATCATTAATCGCTTGAATGATTATGGGTTTTCGTGCCAAACCCTTTGTATCGATCCCCAATTCCTCACACAACAGCAACAAGTCTGACTTCTGCAGCTCCCGTAAGTCCATGATCGTACTGAGTGCTCGCTACTTCCAAATAACTTTCCGAAACGGCGAAACTGAGTCTTTCGGCAAAGTTAACTACCAGTTCTAAATTTTAACCCTCTTTTAGAACCTGGTTCACTCAAAGGAAAAGCCAAGCACTCACCCATACGTGATCCATGTCTCGAGCCAGCTGCTTCTCCTGGGCCGACTGTTGTTGTCACTTGTAGCTTCGAATCCGACCGTTGCCAACCAGTTGTGGTTGATCCTAGGGTGCCGAGTCGCATCCCACCGCTGCCAACCAGTCGTTGCGAATCCCACCGCTGATCACCAGTTGTTGTGATCCCGGGGTGCTGTGGTAGCGTGGTGTAGCTTCGGGTTGAGGAAACGAACGCTTACGAGATGGGGATACGAAAAACAAACAGGTTTATGGCACTATTTACAAGTATTTACAGCATGAGGTTAAGAGTTCGCAAACCACGAACGTGGTGGTTGAACCGCTACACAGTTCAGAGCCATCACAAACTACGAACGTGGTGGTTGAACCTTTACTTGGTCCAGAGCGACGTCCCGCACTCAGCGGCGTCCTTATAAGCCCTGTCGGGCTCCTCCTTCTTGCGGGGAACACCAATCACACACACACAACCGGTGCAAGGTACGAGCAGGCACGGCGCACGTGAACATCCAATTTCGAGTCAAGATCACTGCACTTAAAGGTGGCGCCAGAGAGGCTCTTGCTCGTCGTGTATGTCGCTGGTCGAGGGGTCCCAAGCTTCGGACAGCAGACATCAAACGGTCCGCCAAACGGTCCGCTCAATTAGCCGGGCACTTTGTGGCGGCGGTCGCCGTTTCTTCAAAGGAATACGCTCTTTGTTGTCCCCTCCGGAACGGCTTACAGCTTCGTGGCGACAGGACGTCTCATCCGCCGGCTAGCAGGGACAATAGCTGGCGAGCATAGACATTCGGCGAGTCGTCTACTTGTTTGAGGATTAAAAGAGCGCCGCTCCCCCGTCATCTCTGGACGCTGGTTCCGAGAAAACTGGAGTTCCAGGCGTGGGAACGCGGCCCGGCTACGCTTCTCAGCGACAGCATGGCGCCTGCTGACGCCGGTCATAACACCACGAACTTTAATGAACGCGAAGGTGTGGATGCGAGTAGTGAAGTTCCAGTGCATTGAACAGAATACCTGAAACAGACAACCGACAGGCACCGATGGTGTACAGTAGAGCGTAAGTAAACTTGTGTTGCATACGCTAGCACTTCTAGTCAGAGTTCGCGCATTCTGAGAAATCGATTATGGTGCACTATGTTCTGAAGAACACCGAAGTTCATTTCTTTATCACTAGTGAACCGGTCACTCAAGATTTTGTGCCGGGGCTGCTCCTGTTCGCGCCGGCGTAAGTGCTGCAAACATGACCGCATGTACCTGTTAAAACAGTATGCGCGCCATATCTAGGCTACGTGGTGAAATATTTCTTACAGTTCAGAATCTGTTGACGTAAAATGAAATGATGGATGAACGCTTGCAAACAACGGAAGATACCTTGCCACAATGATATCGTTTCATGAAGCAGAGTGACGAAAAGTACGAAAAAAAAAACGCACCCATTACGCGTTTTCGCGCGTATTTAAGTTTTCTAGCGCATGTACGCAGTCAACAAGTCTTTTTGAGTAGGTATAGCCTGGTCCCAGGTGTATTTTCAATTGAGACCAACTGAACATTTCTCAACAATGATTACCTTGCCCTAGCAGATCGCATGATAAAACCCCCTACGACTGGTGTACTTAATTGCCATAGAAAGTCACACAGCAACTGTAATGTCAACCAAGGTTGCGAGAAAGTGTGCCGGAAAAATAGCGTCTGCAAAATCGTGTTGACAACATGCAGCGTAACTTAAAAAAAATATTATTTAAAGCGTATCGCAAGCATGCTTGGATGTGCGCAGTGAAGTAAAAAATGTTGACTAAAAGCTATCACTGCGTCAGGGCTGCTTGGCATATAGAGCTTAACACCTTAACATAAAAATCATTCCCTTAGGCATGCAGTCACAAACATCGACATTAAGAAATGATTCGCTCAGCAAAGTAGCCAAACATGTACAAAAACATGCTGCGTATACGTCTCACTCCTCGTTGTAAGCGGAGGCGTCCTTCACTTCTGAAACGCACTTTGCCATGACGAGGACTATGCTATTCACAAATAACAGAGATTAACAATTAACAATGTATTCTTCAATCGGGTGGGTCATTGTAATATAAAATGTACTTTTTGGCATATTTAATAATTGTCGCTACATTTCTTCTCATCGCGCTTTATTTGACAAAAACAAACTAAGTTGAAAGATGTTCATATCACCTTACCCATGGTGGTTTCTCTCAGTATACTGACTGAAACCACCATGGGTCAGATAATGGGTCAGAGGTAATAGCATTGCCTCCATTTTAGAACCTTGTATTATGGATGTTGTATTAATATGCCAGCACTCTATGTATGTAATAATATTTTATGTGGTTTTACGTCCCAAAACCAAGATATGATTATGAAGGACACCGTAGTAAAAACTCCTGCAATTTTGACGATTTCGGGTTCTTTAACGTGTGCAGTAAATCTAAGTACGTGGGGCTCAAACACTTTCGCCTCTAACGTAAATGGGGCCGTGTTAGATTAGGCTACCTTCGGGTCAACTGTCGTGCACCATAGTCACTAGATCTCCGTGGCGGGTTGCCAGCACTCTAGCCAACGAAATGTTATAGTAGTGGGTGGAAAAGGCTTCCGGAAGGACAGCATCTGCGCATATACACCCGGGCCGAATATATTCATGATAAACGAAGCGTTGTTTCTTGAGTGCGTGCGTCGGTTTCCTTCTCCTGTACGTTCCCGTGCATCGCTCAGATTAGACGAGTGGACCATCATGACAGAAGGACACGGCCCGGTTTTCAAGTTTTCGTGTGCGATGGGAGAGTGTTCAGTCTCTTTCGTCGACTTTGAAATATTTAGGACAGCCGACTTCACTGTAGACAGGCATGAATCAAGCACATTGAGTGGGGTATACACTCGTGAAAGCCAGAAGAAAAAGATTAGAAGAAGCAGAGGACGTCAGAGAAGGGAGAAAAAGTTGCGGTAGTGGAGCAAGCACTGCAAAACGGAGACGAGGAGCAGCTGCGAGAAGTTTGCGCGGGGCACGCGTGCGAACAAAGAACGCGTAGGTTGGGGGGAGTCGGAAAGCCAAGCGAAGGGGGTCGGATGCGAGTGGAACTGAACCTGGCTTGTTTCAGGCGGGGCCCGTTACAAGAGCCAGGCCTCCGGCGGGGTGCGACAAGAGGCGCACCGCGGCGCAGGGCCGATGCGTATCAGGCTGATTTCTTGCGAGCAGCTCCAGCCGCAGCGCTGTCTGTGCGCGCACGCGCCATTTGAAACGGCCGCAGCCGGCACGGAACCCGGAAAAGGTGATGGAGCGAGTCCCGCACGAGATCGGACATTTTGGAGTGGCAAGCCCCGCTAGAACAACGGCGGCACGCCAGGTTTTCGTCTGCGCGCAGACCAACCTCAACCTCCGAGAGGGAGAGCGCAGAGGCTGGAGTTTTGGCTGGGTGGGGGCTCTGCTTCAGCGGTTTTCGCGCAATCTGGCGTTTTGATCGCGACCGTGCCACCAACTGTGGAAGAGGATAGGACCGGAGAGGCCGCTTTTCAGTGCTCTCTTTACTGGACAGCTCACAATTCTCCTATTAGAAAGCTGTCTTGTCGATTTCTTTTGCTCTTGTCGGGCCATAAATAAGGCATTCTAGCTTTAAATAACCTCTGGACGGTACGGACGAGCCACAAGACAAACATCGTCTTCAGACGGTAGCAAACCTACAGCCATCCATTGGGTTATCTGCAGCCCTCTCAAACTGGGGCCATTCGTTTTAGACGGTTCATGTTCACACCGATGACGCACCCCGTGATTTCGCATTGCTTTTGCGATGGTTTTGCGTTAAGAACACTACACCATGAACACTGATGCGTAGATAGTGTCGTTAAAGCCTTATCGTCACTTTTTTACTAAGGCTGTCTTTTTTATGGGGGGAGATGACAACACACACTTTTTATGAAAATGCTATCACGTTGAGATACCCATCATCTTCACACGAGAGCTCCATATATCAAGACTGAAATACTAAATGTTAATAATATTGTTAATTAACTTTCTAAATAGCTTTTTAATTACCGATTTTGTGGTAAGTTGTCGATATGGAACATGTGAACATGTGACTAATGGAACATGTGATCTACTCTAACACCGTCAAGTTCTTAAACCGTCACAACTTCTTTCATCATAGTCAACATGGGTTTCGCTCAGGATTATCCTGCGACACTCAACTTGCTTCATCCTACAATGACATCAGTTCTAACGCTGACCTAAATATACCCACCGATGCTCTCTTTTTAGACTTTGAAAAAGCATTTGACAAAGTTCCACATCAACGGCTACTCCTCAAGCTTTCTTGCTTAAACATTAATACATCGACGTTCAACTGGATTCGTAGTTTTCTGACTAATCGGCAACAATTTGTGTACGCTAACAACCATTCATCTAACCATCTTCCCGTAATCTCTGGCGTCCCACAGGGCACAGTACTCGGACCCCTACTTTTCTTAATTTATATAAATGACCTCCCAGCTAACATTTCATCAAACATTCGCCTGTTTGCAGATGATTGCGTCGTGTACCGTCCAATAAAAAACCCTACCGATATTGCTATACTTCAAAACGACCTTAACCTTATTGCAGCCTGGTGTAACGACTGGCTAATGTCTTTAAACGTAAATAAGACATCGCTAATATCATTTCACCGTAAGCAACATTACCAGCAAGCGACCTACACCATTTCGGGCTCTACAATCTTAACAGCAGAATCCTATAAATACCTCGGCGTAACATTCTCAAGCAACCTCACCTGGTCCACTCACGTTAACAACGTAGCATCCTCTGCTAATCGTGCGCTGGGTTTTCTTCGTAGGAATCTTAAACTTGCTCCCTCATCAGTGAAGTTGTTAGCTTACACCACATTTGTTCGTCCTAAATTGGAGTACGCATGCTCGGTTTGGGACCCTCATCAATCTAATCTATCTAACCTTCTCGAATCTGTACAAAATCGCGCAGCCCGGTTCATCTACTCCGCGTACTCTTATCATTCCAGCGTTTCCGAACTTAAAACTCGTGGCCACCTCAACAACCTAGAATCACGTCGTCATATATCTCGGCTCTGTCTTTTTCATAAATTTTATCACGCTCCTTTCCACGTTCCAGCCATCTTGCCTGCTCATCGATTATCCAGCCGTACAAACCATCCCCGAGCCGTTTATCCACCGCCAGCACAAACTACTGCCCACCTTCGCTCCTTTTTTGTTGCAACTGCCCGGGACTGGAACAACCTGCCTGCCTTCGCCATGCACCACTCCGACCCACATGTATTCAAGACCGTGATTGAATCGTTAATATGTTGCTAATTATGCCCATCCCTCATGTAATACCCCGACTGGGGCCTTTGAGGTATAATAAATAAATAAATAAATAAATAAATAAATAAATATGGCAAAGCTGTTAAAACACTCCAATTTAAGGCAGGCGCCTTTTCATGAATTGCGAAAATTCCCACTTCGTCTGAGATACTCATAATCAAATTTCAAAGGTGACTTAAAACGAGTGCGATGCTGGACAGGCGGTCACTTAGGAAGGGGTATTGAAATTCGGGCTAGTTGGTACTATTGCTGCAAAAAATCTAGCGTATAATACCATGGAACGCAAGAAGAGAAAAGAGGAGACACCAAGGAGCTTACGGGGACAGTATAAGCAAAAATATTGAAAAATGTTCTTTTTTGTTTTTGCGTTATTTGAAATCTGCAGACTTTTCTGAACCAGAATTAGTCATTTGTTTGTATCACTGCAAGTTTTTTTTGTCTGAAAATGACATTTCCCAAATTTGTGCGGCAGCCTGTCATGCCCCTATTCTTACGTAGCAAGGGATTCCTTGCAGTTCAAGCATCATGGTCGTATGGAGAGGTTACCGTTTGCCAGCTGGAGTGCATTTGGCACATTCAGGAAAGAATGGGTGCAGAAGTGCGAAAATGAAAGAAAGCAGAGACATCCAGCTTTCTGTCGGGAAACGTGTATCTGGCTGGAGACGTCTTAGGGGTGTCACCATTGGCAAGCACCAAAACTATTATAGTTTCACCATTACAAGAAATAGCCCCGCCGCGGTGGTCTAGTGGCTAAGGCACTCGGCTGCTGACCCGCAGGGCGCGGGTTCGAATCCCGGCTGCGGCGGCTGCATTTCCGATGGAGGCGGAAATGTTGTAGGCCCGTGTGCTCAGATTTGGGTGCACGTTAAAGAACCCCAGGTGGTCTAAATTTCCGGAGCCCTCCACTACGGCGTCTCTCATAATCATAGAGTGGTTTTGGGACGTTAAACCCCACATATCAATCAATCAATCATTACAAGAAATAGAGCCAGTTTCAAAAACATGCGAAAAGCGGTCGGGCTACATATTTTCACATGGCTTCAAAGGATACCAATCCATACCACGGCCTTTGCCCGAAATATGCCGAAACCTAGTGTAAATTGAAGAAAGCCCGGTTCAATGGTGAACAATTTGTTCATAAAGAAAACCTTCCAGTATCTGTTATTGAGGCTGTTAAGCCGAGTCAACTGTAACTAGATCATCCAGAATTCCTTGCTAACTGTCTCCGTGAAAAACATAAAAACCCAAAAGGGTCGTCGAATGGTCGTGCGGGAGCATGCTTTTAAAAACGTTTTCTTCGGACACCGAACACTGAAAATATGCACTCTTGATGCTGCGCACATTTTTAATGATGACAACATATTCCATGTGAATGTGCTGAACTCCTTCGAAATTTCGCCAGGGCACTGCACAGGGCAGGGCCTACGCACCCTTAAGCTGCGTCTTCAGTACTTTGCTGACAGGGCCACACGGCAGCGACAAAGGAGGCTCGCCCGGCATGACGATTCAGCACACACAAAAAAAAAAGATGATAGTGGGGATGCATGAATATCTGGCTAGTGCCTACTGAATGGGACCGTTACTTGTACTTTTCCCGTTAAATTTCCCGTTACTTGTACTTTTGAAGTAATGCACACTTTTAACTTTAAAGGCGATTATCTCGAAACATGCTCATCTTGTATTTGTGGTCCTTTACCTCAGCCACCACAGCATCTAGAATCACAGATTTCGGCCAGTATTTAGATAACATAATGGGAAATATGCTGAAGCAGAATGATTTGTTGTGAGAAGAAGTCCTATGCTTCAACAAGACATTCAATTGCTATTACCGAGCGATAATTAGGTACCTGAAGTGAAAAATACAAAAAAGCGTTAATTTTTTCAGTGCTAAGTCTGCTTCAGTAAAAGCAGGAATGGCTTATGGACACAATGGTATAGTAAATTATTTACTGTAACTCCTATGGTTACGTAGAAAAATGTACATAAACTTCAAATAAAGTTCATGGCGGGTATATAGGGCGTATACCCTGTTCTCTTAAAGGCCAACTCCGGTGATTTTTCGAGGTCAGTGGATCTCAATGAAATTCACTGGGTACTTAGAAGTGTGGCAGCTTGGGCTAGATGGTATGACATGATGGTAGTTATAGCGCGAGAACAGAACAAACACAGAGAGGCAAGAACACAGTGTCCTTCGTGTCCTTCTTGCTTCTGTGTGTTTGTTATGTTCTCGCGCTATAACTACCATCACTGGGTACGTTCATTTGCATGTTAGCGCCATTCATGCCAAATTGCAGGCTTGAGAGTTTCGCAGATTCTCTTCGAATGAATTTTATAGCTTGCCTTAAAACGCTCACCTCGCTTGCCAGAATTAATGGCAACATTGTGTGTGTGACGTTGAGTTTTACCTGGCGGAAGTGATGAACTGATGTGCCACTGCAAAGTCTGCTTGTCTGCTATGCTTGGTTCAGCGTGCGATTTCCTTTTCCGTCTTGGTGGGCGTACGATAAGCGCCAAGTGGTGTTGCGTTGTTAGCCACACACGATTTGCCATATGTTTACCATAACAGCGTTAGGGGTTTAGGTGATCACCGTGGATGGTGTGGACAGGTGGTGCAATCTGGTGGGCATTATGCGCAATCAGGTTGGTTCCGGCAGCGTCAGACTAATCTTTACGTCACACGTAGAAGCACACTCAGTTGAGTTCTGGTTTAGGTATTTCGATAATTAAAAATTATTTTCAAATCTTTCGAGCATTTCAGTTGTCGGGCGAGTGAGAGGAGTGTCTAAGGAACACAAAAGCACCCTTATCCTGACTGTACCGCATTTTACATTGGGCATGGTGCGTCACTCTCGACTGAATAACGAACGATGATAGCAGCGCACGCAGCTTTCTTTACCTTCATCTCACCTCTACGTCTTCTTTTTTTTTCTTGCTGCTTTGCTTCTCTTCTGAGCGCAGCATAGCGGCACATGAGCTTTGTCAACCAGCCCGACGACCTCATGTTTATCGCCTTTTTACACTGTCATTTTTCTTTAATATCGGGATTTTTCAATCAGGGGCAACCCGGCTAGTAGGGAACAAAAACAAACATCATTATAAAATGCACGCGCCCTCTTCATCCTCCGCCATCTTGCGCTTTGATTCCAGAGACACGTGAGCAGATTTTCCCGAGGTGGGATTTTATAACTCGAAGGAGCGTGTGAACGCTTACAGCGAGAGAAAGAATATACAAACAGAAAGGGAAAGAAAGACAACGAAAGAAATGGCTCAAAGACAGAGAAAGATAGAAACACACACTAATTCACAGCCAGAGAAAGATATAAATAGACACACAAAAAAGGGATAGAAAAAGCAAATAGGTAGAGAGAAATAGAAAAGAAGAAAGAAAAAAGAGGTAAAGGAAACATGCTATAGCCACGTAAAGTATAGTATAGCAAGAAGGCGCGAAAGAGAAGAAGGGAAGTGTAGGTAAGCAGTTGGGTGTTGAGGAAGGGACTGTGTGAATAATAGCATTGCCATATATATATATATATATATATATATATATATATATATATATATATATATATATATATATATATAAGGAAGTGTATACCTAAGGGCTCGTTTTTTCGTGTTTTAACACAATATTAATGAGATCTAACAGACAGTAATGCCAAGAAATTTACAGGGGAAGTTATTAAAACCAATGGAATGTAAATAAGAAGAAAGAAAAGTGGATGAAAAAATTACCAACTTTGAGCAGGAATCGAACCTACGACCTTCGAATAACGCGTTCGATGCTATATATATATATATATATATATATATATATATATATATATATATATATATATATATATATATATATATACAATACTGTATCAACGGGGAAGGGAAGTGATGGTGACGAGGAGAGAAAAGAGGGAAGTAAAGGGTGTAGCAGGTAGCCATGTATATTATAGTATAGCAGGGGTGCGAAAAAGACAATGAGTGTGAAGAGGAGAAGGACGCCACCAGCTCCCCTGTTTCTGTCGTCGCACCACTGGTGCGTAGCTGCCCATACTTTTTTTCATTTTCCCGAATGTATTTCATGTGCAGCAACAGTATAATAATAACCTAACACGGTGGGGCATTTCGTATTAAAAAGATACAGAAAGACAAAAAAACAGGACAGCAATCGTAAACATGTTCATGCACCATACTTTATTATTTTTGAGCAACTGGTGAACGCAAATAAATATTGCACGGGTACAGCAGACGATACAAATAAAGAAGGTAGATTCCAGTTGCCATCACTAAAAAAGCATCGCTTGCCAATATTTGCCACCTGATATGATAATAACGCGCTTCATCTTCGTTGGCTTTTCTTCGCTATCAATTTGGCCTTGGTTAACATCACCGCGATTGTCTTTTTTGCTATTTGGTTAGTTATTACCAGTGTATGAGCGTTGCTAGGGGAGGACGACGACGAAGTGTCTCTTCATAGAACGCTTCTGCTTTCGGCTCCGAGCATTGTTATCAAGTTTTTCGCTTTTTACGGGAGACGCTGCTCCCTGCCCCAAGGCGACGGACGCGGAGTCATCCACTGGTCCGCCCAGCCAGAGGTCTGCTATGACGAGCTCCTCGGTAAATCAGCGCGCCTGGCCCAGAACCAGTGAGGCCAACGGTGATAGTCACTGCCTCATGGCTGTGGACGCGGAGCCTTCTACGGCTCTGTCCGGCCATAGACCACCTTTGGCAAGCTCGTCGCGGAAACGAAGCACCTGTTCGAGCACCAGCGAGGACACGGAGCTGTACTCGGCCACTGGCGACGACTCGTCGGATGACGACTTCGAGACCGTGAGAAGCAGGAAGGCCAAAAGAAGAAGTATCAAGCCGTCTTCACCAGCAGGGACATTAACGTCTCAGTCAAAAGGAGAACGCTGGCCGCACACCATCCTATTCATGCCCGAGGACTCCACCATCAACCTTCGAGCAGTAAACAGGCAAGCTCTCTCTATGTACTTTGAGGGGGTAGCACCAAACGACATTAAGGATATCCGGGTGAACACGCGGAAGAATGTTCTAGCTGTGGACACAATGACTGCCAGCGCCATAGACAAGCTTCGCAGAGTATCAGATTTGGGAGGCATCAAAGTTCGACCGGTTATTCCAATGGACGGTGCCTGCGTGGCGGGAGTAATCTACGACATTGATTTGGCCATAGCAAACTCGGACCTCCCAACTCTCATAAAACCAACGAACGAAGGAGTTCTCATCGCGAATGTACTTCGCCTCGGAAACACCCGTTGTGTAAAGATAATGTTCAAAGGAGATTCCATTCCGTCGCATGTCAAAGTGGGACACTTCCGACATCCTGTTCGACCATTTGTCCCTAAACCACTCCAGTGCCATAACTGCATGAAAATTGGGCACATCAAGAGTGTATGTACAAACACCACAGTATGCCCCCGATGCGCTGAGCCGCACACTGCAGACGCATGTCGGGCAACAAGTCTGAAGTGCAGAAACTGTGATGGTCCGCATGATGCTGCATCCAAGGAATGCCCTCGGATTAAGAAGGAAATCGCCATTATCAAACAAATGGTTAGGGACAATTCAACCCACAGAGAGGCTGCTGAAAGGGTACGGCGGCGACGTAGTCGCCGACGGAGGCGTGTAGGACAGAGTGTTGCGCATAACCCATTTCCTCCGAGCACAAGTGAAGTAGTAAGCACGAAGCGAAATGAAGTGGAGAAGCTCACAACTGCGGATGAGTGGCCTACGCTTCCGCGTACGCAGCCTGCAAAGGAGCCTCCTGCGAGGCCTCGCCGCCCTACACCTTCCACCGAGTCTACTTCCGTTGAGGATGTGTCAAGGGTCGATCGACAGATCATCCCGATGTTACGATCCCTCGTCGCTGTCATGGCAGACATACTAAGAAGCCTGGGAACTCCAACCGCTCGAAGCGGGTTACAGGTGTTGGACGCGCTGAGCCCAGTCCTCGCCTCCCTCGCGTAGAGTCATGGAAGGAGATCAACAATCGTTCCGCAAAGACGTCAGAGAAGCATCAGTCATCCAGTGGAATGCAAGAGGACTTAGATCACGGATTTCCGATTTTCGTCAGTACGTGTTTTCTAACCGTTTCCCAATCATCGTAATATGTGAACCGAACTTATCAAACCCGATCAGGCTATCCGGCTACGAATCAATCCCGTCCAAAACCCGAAACGAAAGCAGCAAGGTCATTGTGTATATTCGTCGGGAGCTTACCTACATCATTCAACCTGTGTCGCCTCATGATGAGAACCAATATGTTTGCCTGACTGTGAAGCAGAAAACCCTCACCTTCACATTAATAGGTGTCTACTTATCTCCCTCAGCCCGTTTTGATTGCCAAAGACTGGATGACATTCTTTCGGGCGTCCAGGATCCGTGGATAATTATAGGGGACTTCAACGCCCACCACCCAATCTGGGGAAGTTCAAAAGTCAATGCCACGGGCCGGAGGCTGGCTTCATTTGTATCGACTCATGAACTGTCTCTACTTAATGATGGGAGCCCTACATTTCTGCGAGGATCAACGTACAGCAGCTGTTTGGACTTGACGTTTGTGTCACGTCGCTTCGCCACAAGCGTTAAGTGGTTTTTAGACATCGAGACACATGGTAGCGATCACATCCCCAGTTATCTCACCATCGAAGGCTTTGCTAGCGACCACCCGCCGAAAACCGTACGGAGGATCGATTTTTCAGCATTCACAACCAACATTGAACACGCTTGTGAAAAAGGCTTAACCTCTGGCATTGAGCAAGCGATCAAACAAGCAGCGCAGAGTGCGATGCGCACGCTGGCATATTCTTCAAGGCCCTCAGAAACGGACGTGGAGTTAGAGCGCCTCCGTGCGACTCGTCGGCGTGCGGAGCGTAGATATCGACGCACAAAATCCATTCAAGATCTACGGATGGCCAGGCGCATGCAAAAGAAGATCCAGCGTCGTATAGACAAACTGGAGTTTCAACGGTGGGCGAAGTTTTGCGCGAGTCTAGACCCTCGCAAACCGCTTTCTCAAATATGGCGAACCGTGCGAGGCCTACGCATATTTCCCCAACAACGTTTTCCGTTTAAAGCCTTGGCCCTTTTCCAAAATAGAAGGGATATCGAGGTAGCGGAAGATTTTTGTAGGAAGATTGCGGGCCCGTCAAATTGCACAGAAGCCCTTACTACTGATTACACACCACATTCACTTGACCCGCACCTGGACCTGCCTTTTTCAATGGAAGAACTTAATGTGGCTCTTGCTTCATGCAATCGATCGTCATCGCCTGGGCCGGATGGCATATCATACCGCCTATTATGCAATCTCGGTGATCGAGCACGAAGTGCTTTGCTGGAAGTATTCAATGAGTCTTGGAGAGATGGAACGGTCCCCAGAGAATGGAAAACAAGCCGGTTGGTTGCACTTCTCAAACCTGGAAAATCGCCTCTAGAGCTGACATCATACCGCCCAATAGCGCTGGCTAGTTGCGTAGGGAAGCTGATGGAGCGAATGATCCTTGCCAGACTCGAGTGGTTCCTAGAACGCCATAGAATATATCCAGACGCCATGGCCGGTTTTCGTCGTCTTCGGAGCTCCATTGACAATGTCATTGACCTGGTGACCTACGTACAACACCAGAAAATGAGCAGACGGTTATCTGTCGCACTATTTTTAGATGTCAAAGGAGCATATGACAATGTTTCTCACGAAGCCATACTTGACGCCCTCGAGTCAGTTGGTTTGGGTGGGCGAGTGTACCGATGGATCCAATGCTACCTACATATGAGATCATTGTTTATGCAAACTGATGATGGGCCGACTTCTGAACATTATACACACCGTGGTGTTCCTCAAGGTGGTGTATTGAGCCCCACACTGTTCAACCTGGTTCTGATCGGTCTCGTGGAACGCATACCAGATTCTGTGCAGATATCTCTCTATGCAGATGATATTTGTGCCTGGACGTCAGGTGTAACACGTCCTCAGGTACGTGCGAGACTCCAGAAAGCAGCGAATTCAATATCGGCGTACCTTAGAGAACAAGGCCTCGAGATTTCTCCTGAGAAATCGGCGCTGGTCGCGTTCACGCGGAAGGCAATGACGTCATATCCCATCGCCATCGATGGACACAGTGTCTGCTACGCCAGGACCCACAGGTTTTTGGGGGTCACGATCGATCGAAATCTCTGCTGGAGTCCCCATGTGGCCACTCTAAAGAAGCGCCTAACGGCCATCGCACAACTTTTCAAGTTCCTCGGAGGCAAAACGTGGGGCACATCAGTGCACGCGATGTTGCATTTGTACAAAACGCTGTTTCTGGGGTACCTGCGGTATAGCTTGCCGGTTCTGACGAACGCTTGCAAAAGCAGTATACGCACAATAGAAAACGCCCAGGGCCAGGCACTCAGAGTTTGTCTTGGATTACCACGCTGTACATCAACAGCGGAAACCATCGCAATCGCCAAAGATCATCCGACCACAGTGCACATTACTTTGGAGGTGCTTAGAGCTCATATTAGACACCTTGCTCGCGCCCCTGCCCACCACCTAGCTTCGCTTCCAGTAGATCGACCGAGTGCCTCCTTCTGTAAGAGAGTATTGACTTTCCGTGAGTGCCTTCCAACAGTCTACACGCCTCCGGAACGGATACTAACACCTCCTTGGTGCTTGGACCGACCAAAACTGCGCTTGACAGTGCCGGGGATTCGCAAGAAGGCGGAGCTCTCGGCGCCAGTTTTAAAGCAGATGATTCTACTCATGCTACACGAAGAATACAAAGATCATGTCAAACTTTACACGGATGGCTCGACAACTGTTGGAGGATCTGCAGGAGCTGTGATCTTCCCAGCAAGAGCCGAAACCATCCAGTTCAGAACGTCACACAAGACGACATCGACAGCCGTGGAGCTCGCGGCACTCCGCAGCGCACTCCACAGGATTGATCGAGAGACACCACAAAAATGGAGCATTTTTACTGATTCGAAACCAGCTCTCCAATGTCTACACAATGCTCTACGTCGTGGGCCTCAAGACCAATTGGCGCTCGAAATACGACAACTATACCATCACCTAATAGACGAAGGACATGACATATCTTTTCAGTGGTTACCAGGCCATTGCGGCATCATCGGTAACGAGCATGCCGACGATGCAGCTAAGAATGCTCACGAAAATGGAGTGATGGAACCTATTCCACTATCAAGAAGCGACGCAGCAGCAAAGATTAATACGCTTGCGCAGGATGTCGCAAGGTCTATGCGGAATACGCCCGGTTTTCTCCACACCCGCCTTCACCGCCTGGACCCATGCCTACGACTTACTATTCCATCTGGCCTACCCCGATCCGAGACGACCCTTCTCTGCCGCATGTGGCTTGGGGTGTCTTTCACGAACGCCTTTGCCTGCCGCATCGGAATGAGAGACAGCGCTGCATGCGACCATTGCGACAATGACGAAACAATTGAACATATTTTATGTCAGTGCCCCCAGTACAGCTCTCAGCGACAGTCCCTCTCAGCAGTGTTTGCTCGCCTCGACGACCAGCCACTTTCTGAGCAGTCAATCTTGGAATGTCGGAAAGATCGAGCTTCACGCCAGAAAGCAACGAAGGCGCTGATGAAGTTTCTGCGAGCGACCCGCCTCGTTGAACGATTGTGACACTACTGTGTGCGCGTGTGTGTGTGTGTGTTTGTGCTTCTCTTCCTCCCTTTCCCATTTCTTTTTCTTACTTTTCTGTCTCCCCTTACCCCTTCCCCAGTGCAGGGTAGCAAACCGGATATGTTTTCTGGTTAACCTCCCTGCCTTTCCGCATTAAATTTTCTCTCTCTCTCTCTCTCTATGAGCGTTGCTATGATCACTGCCCTTTGCGTTGAGTGTCTTTGCTGTTGCTTCCTTGTATGCCTTTTATTCGTATTCCATTTGCCGCAATTACTACAACACAGTAGATGATATGGGATCACACAAGCGTCCAGGCGTCCGGCGTCGCGCCACTAAAGATGGAGCCGATGCAATGAATGGAAATCACCGTATACCGCATCTGCCTCGGCTAGATCCACGCTGTCACATGATCTTGAGACGTGGCATCGCAGTAGGAGTGCTGAAACAGAGGCTGCCGGTATGTATGTCACGGCTCACGACACCGGCATAGCCGACGTGAGTGTCAACCGCGCACCAGAGTCTGCCACCTCACGTTCTGCGAGGGATTTTTTTTTTATCACGTGCTTTCTCCGCCAGCGCACAACAGCTGGTAGACGGGCTTGGCCCGGACGATGTACGCGCATCAGTGCATGCAGCCAGCCCTAAATCTCCCGTAAAAACGCAACGGGGGGGAACCCCGACGACGCCATCGATGAAGCTCTTTAGGAAAAAGGTACTTTGGAGAGCTCGGCTGTCCCTCCTTTGTTGAGCGTATACTCGCGGCTGTCACGGCGAATTTGTGCTCCGGCCGGTACGACTGGGTGAGGTGTTCCTTTTGTCTTCGGGTGCAGCAGCAGACGCACTAACCTTGCCTCACTCGCCGGGAGTGGCGTGCTAGGGAAGGAAGGGCGAGCTAGCCGAACGAGGAGGAAAGGTGTAGTGCTCCTGCTTCCCGGCCGTCCTGAGTCTGTGTACATATACCGGCGAAGACGACGCGAAGAATGCACCTCAGCGACTGGGCCGCGCCTCCTCAGGCCGTAACGGCGCAAATGATGGCTGTTCGTGCCAAGCAGGTTTATGTACCTTTTATCCGGCCCCGACGTATTTACGGTCGCCGTTATAAATATATTTTATTATTACCCCTCTATAAAAATACACGATCATAAAGCGGGGTTTTATACGCTCTCTCTGTGTAAGAAGGCGCAGCGTGGAACGACGACTACTGCCGAAGAGAGGAAAAACAACTGGGCATGGCGGCGTCCAGCCAGTAGTTATGTGCAGTGCAGTTGCTCCGGGATGGCAGAGTGCGTTATCAGGGACGTCCTCACCTCAATATAACTCGACCACCGTCGCACATTGCGCTACACTTAAGCACATCTTTGGGTCATGCGTCCGGCGAGGGAGCTTTGCATCAGAAATTGTCAGGAAACGCGCGGAACTCCTAACCTGCGCATCTGATTGTATGACAAATTCAGAGTGAGTAATTAAATGCAAATAAATCGTGCACCGAAAAGACACTGCGGCGTTCACGTTCCCCAAGCTGCACGGCACAGCAGTGACCACTGCAACCTTATCGTTATTGTTGGGGTTTAACGTCCCAAAACTACCATAGAATGAGAGACGCAGAGACGCCGTGGTGGAGGGCTCTGAAAATTTCCACCACCTGGGGTTGTTTAGCGTGCACCTAGATCTAAGCCCACGGGTCTTAAATATTTCCGCTTCCATCGGAAATGCAGCCGCCGCGGCTGGGATTCGATCCCGCGACTTGCGGGTCAGCAGCCGAGTGCCTTAGCCACTTGACCACCATTGCGGGTGACCACTGCAAGCTGTCGGGGTGATTCGGATCTTGTAGCACTCTTGATATGTTGTTTAAAAAATGTTATGCCTTCTCGATGCATTGTACTTTCATGTACCGTATGCATCAATAATTGTCGCTCCACTTGGTGAAATGTTTGTCAGGTCGCCATGAATTCCAGCATGTCTGGGTATGAACATTACGTGAACATTTCCATTGAATAAGCCAAGTGATGAGCTTACAGACATGCTGCACCGAATTAACGAAAATATATAAGCATTCCTATCGCGCGAAAAAAGAAAACAAACAACGTCGCCGTGCTCTTCAGTGGAGGCATCACGAGGAGGAGGAAAGAGGCCGACGAAAAGGGGGAGGCCAAGCGCAGAAAATAGTGGAAGAAGCGGGCTTCACGGGATCTACTCCGAGCCTCGAAATTCGGGCCCTCGGCGGTAGAGGCGGCAGCGGCGGCCATTACGCGGGACACGTTAACAACTTCGAGATTTACAGCTTGCCCTACCGCTGTGTGGACTTTTTTTATAGTTTTTTTCGCTGCTGCTGATGCCGTAAGTGGTGGCAGCAGCGCATCGCCTACGGAGCTCTTTTTTATTTTGCGTTCTCCTTTCTCACTCTTCCCCTGGCCACCAGGTTATGTGTACAGCGTCGCTGTTGCTGCTTCCGCCACGAGCTCCTGCTTCTGTCGCTCTTGCGGAGAAATGGCCTACAGTTCGGTAAAACATGCGGCACCCATAAATTCTTCGCGCGCTGCGGCGCCCACCGCCACTGGCGCATGTGACGTTGCGAACGAGAAACCGGCCTCGACCAGGAAAAGACGCCCTCAACACACGAGGAGACAACTTCCCAGCAGCCTCTCCTCCCGGCACTTCACGGGCTACCCAACTCCACTCCTCACGCCTCCACTCAACGACCAACAAGAGCAAGCCTAAGACGGCCGTAAAGTAGACCGCATATAGCGACTTTAACGACGCCTCAATCCGTCCTCACGGCGTGCCATGCATGATGTGCTTCGGGCCGGGCGCGTAGTTATATAAGGAGCTACATATTCCGCCGACATCAAGGTCACGACATCGTTTCCCAAGCTACAGCCCCTTCGCGCCGTGTGGCTTCTAGCAGTGCGTAGTGATGTACCAGAAGAGTACGAGCAACAGATGTTTTCACGGCGTGGTGGGTGAATAAAGCTTCAGTCGTCTCAATGGATATGCTAGATTCACCTACCGGGCATCACCTATCAAACTTCTGCACCGGTGAAAGGAAGCCGCCCACGTGATACGTTCACGTTTATGAATAACGGAAGCACCTAGATTCTGCTCACTTAAAGCTGTGAAATAAACATTACGCCTGCGCCACCAACAGAACGATCTCATGCAACCTGGGCGTTTAGTGACGTCTTGTTTAAGTACAGGATTAGATTTGGAAAACTAGATCAATTACAATTCCGCTGTACAGATAGAGACAGGCAAAGCCACGTGCGTGCACTATGCGGGCTATAAAATGATTTTTTTTTTGCATTCCTCCTTTCAACGCCCTTTTCTGGTGGTGCTGCAGCCAATTCACTCATGAGTCTTCAAAAATATTGGCACCATACAATGCCATAGTAAATTAAACTTAGCGAGAGTATACATTTACGTACACCTGTGTATTGGCTTTCGGATTTCTGTAGTTCACTGCTCCAAGAGCCACTTCTAGATAAGTGACGTTTGGTAAGCGTTACACTATTTTAAAGACGACAGTCTTTCTTGGGGACCCTCGGCGCAAAAATTTTGGTCCGTCTGTCTCTCTATCTGCCTGTACATTTGTTTGTTTGTCCGCCCTTAACAATACCCCGAACGGCATCGAACGATACCGAAAAGGCTGACCCCATCCGCAGCGCCCACCAATATTGCTCAAGGTTCAGCGTTCATACTTGTGCGATTGTCAAATAAAAAGCGATTATTGCGCATATCTGAGGCATCACAACAACACACCAATATTCTGTATGTCTGTCTGTTTACTAGAAAAGGCATACATAAGTAATTTTAAGGACCGTAGTGTTTATCACGCTGCTCTGATAATGCAACGCTTCTACGAAAGGGCAAGTGTTTCCAACGCGTTGCTAAAACGACACGGTGGTGGCACCTACCCGTCGCCTTGCGTTCTACACCTTATCACCTCCGAGACGGGCGTGCAGGTGCGCACGTTTCATTTTCCAAGATATCTGCCAGATAGCGCTCATGTCTCACCTGTGACGTGACTTGATGCGCTCGTTCGCCTCCGCTGCACGCTCGAGGCACTCTAACGTAGCGCCTCCAGAATACCATTCACCGATTTTCTTGCGCAGAACATTAAATTAATGTTTTGTTCACTCTCTCCACACGCAAGACTATCGTCTTTCGACAACGTTTGCAGTGTAAGATGCAGATACGGGGCTAATTTTTTAAATGGCGTTTTCTGAAGTAGCAAAAAAAAAATCACAGGGTCTCTTGTGCATTTGCGTGAGGCGATTCGAATGCTTAAGCCACGTTCTTTTTCTTTCACATGACGTATGGACCCTGACCCCTCCCCCCTCTCTTTCTGCAAAAAAGGTCTGCATATCACACGATATGCCACTGCCTCCGTGATTGGTTCACTTCTCACCATACGACAGTGTCGTCGAAATTTGTGAAAACATACTCAAGTCACAAATTTTGACAATACCTGACATCATGATGACGTCCTATGGTGACCTCATTGCATAAAGGGGACTTTTCGCATCACTCGTATTAACGCTTACGCCTCAGGACGCTGGCACCGCCGACGCCGGCGGTCAGTGTTTTCGCGTTTGATGAGGCGTTTAAAGTGAAAAAAAAAACAGTTCCGCAGGTCCCACGTACCTTGGGAATCAATGTTATGCGAAGCATGTGGTTGGAAGGCGACTGTGCTGTAATTTTTTTATTAAGCGAAACGCTACGAAGTGACGCTAAAGATACGTATACGTGCACGCGTGGATTTACATTAAATGAGCACTGACATCAAATTTACTCGTGTCAAGAATTTTGCGTCAACGAGTAGCTATTGACACCGTAACGATTCGCGACCTAAAACGCATCTGAGTGATCAATGAGTATCTGTAATATTGATTACTATATTCGCTATCAAACGCGGTTCAAGATTGGTGGAAAGCCCACCGAATCCTAGTACTGGCAGCGCTACCTCACGGCCACGTCGAGACCACTGCACAGCTGATGCCGCTTCCACAAAAAATGGTGACGTCCCACTGGCGTTTCGTCCGCTAGGAGCGCACGTATACAGTCAGTCCAGCTGTGTCTCTGAAGGCGTAGACATGCCTCTGTCACCAACATCGTCGTCCTCTTCGTCGTCGCAGGGATGATTACAGCGACCTGGAATTGGGTATCGACGCAATGCGCGACGATCCTTGCTTGACAAGCTCCGCGTTAAATGCAATGTATTTATCAGTCCCGGCCGTACTCTCGGAGCTCAGGAACACCAACGACGCACCTTATGCCGCGGACGTTTGGCGAGTGAATCACAGCTTTCAGCTGCAGCAGGGCACATGGTAGGAATAGCCCCGGCATCGAGAAGAGACAATAGTTATAGCGCGAGAACATAACGACGACACATAGACAAGAAGGACACGAAGGAGTGTCGTCGTTCTGTTCTCGCACTATATATAGTCGTCATGCCATACCAACTTGCCCAAGCTGCCACATTCGAGAAGAGGCCTCTTCTCATGCCAGTGAAACCCGACTGGTTCGCCAACACAGAATTTACCCTGTAGCAGCTCGCCGCAAAGTGAAGGAAGTAAATGCAGCTGTTCTTCACAGGCGTCCAGTCCCTCTGTCCAACAGCGCGTACGAAGTCAACCCACTGGCTGCGTGGAGGTTCGAGGCTTGGAAAGGAATAAAACGCTACGCACTTTCCGCTTTTTCCGCTCCTCGACGTGCAGGTTCTCACTATACGCAGCAGTTCTCCGACATTCTGGCACGTATTGTCGCTATGAATGAGTGCCTCGCCACGGTGGTATAGTGGCTAAGGTACTCGGCTGCTGATCCGAAGGTAGCGGGATCAAATCCCGGCTGTGGCGGCTGAATTTCCGATGGAGGCGGAAATGTTGTAGGCCCGTGTGCTCAGATTTGGGTGCACGTTAAAGAACACTAGGTGGTCTAAATTTCCGGAGTCCTCCACTACGGCGTTTCTCATAATCATATGGTGGTTTTGGGACGTTAAACCCCACATATCAATCAGTCCATCAATCGCTCTGAATGATCGTAATCACACGCAGTGAAGCACAACGCAAATAAGTCGATTAGACGCAATGATTCGCACGCACGCTTCAACACAGCAAGGAGAGTCACATAGTGAGAGCATGACTGGGAGTCGGCTCCAAATGCACTCACAGATCGTCGACGTCATCGTTACTAGCGTATCGCCACTCAGGATGCCATTTGTGGAATGTATCACAGTGAACACGTAGCACAAGTGCCGATATCGCGGGGCCATATATTCTTTGTTTTTTTCTCCTTAGCTTTTCTACTCTGTTTGACGCCAAAATAAAATAACCTCGACGCGACGGCTGCCATTCAAATTTGGCAAAGAAGGCCTATGCATACCAAGTGATTGAATGATGGGCACATCTCGATCTTGAAGTTTGATGTGAGTGCTCCTTTAAATAGCCGCATATGTTTACTAGTTGTTTACAGTTGCCCAACGTTGCCAACAGCAACTTAGATATTAGCAACACCACAATCTGTAAGCTGATACGAAGCGCGCGTGCTCCCAGGACGGTGGCCCAGGACACTGCTACGTAAATCAACTTCAGCGGATGGTGCCTAACTACAATTCACGTTGACCCAACGTCACGGCTGTACGTATAAGTACATTTTTAATATTTATTAAATTGGACAGGCGTCACTGTAACGACAATTGGCGTTTCACGAACTGTAGGTTTTTTTTTTTTAAGTGGTTCCGAGAACTGGCCTGGCTCTGTGGTAGAACACTTCACGCACACTGCTTGGGCTCGACTCCTGCTGGGGCCATAAAATGTATTTTTTGCATTTATGAGGTGAAAGTTGGTAATGTGGGTTTTTCTTATCGCTCTCGCATTCAAGTTACCCATATCTGGTCTCCCCCTTTCCTCAGTAGAGCTGAGCTGTCAAACACCTGTGTCACATACCCGCATACCCGTGGCACGTCTGCGGAAAGCGTTTGAGGATGTACGTGGCGGGATTGTCACTCTATTCAAGTCATGACCAGTGAGTCATATTCATCAAATCGTCTTACCTTCTCACACTAATTGGTTTACCTCAAGTTAAAGGGATGATCACGAGAGCACCCAGACGTAGGTGGATAGATAGATAGATAGATAGATAGATAGATAGATAGATAGATAGATAGATAGATAGATAGATAGATAGATAGATAGATAGATAGATAGATAGATAGATAGATAGATAGATAGATAGATAGATAGATAGATAGATACGCTCAAAGTCGCCGAAGTTCGCTAAGAAATGCTTCGCATTAAAAAAATACTCGCGGAGCAAGCTCAAGCTTGACCCGGATATTAGGCTCCCAGACTGAGCTCGCTAAGCACCTTCTTCAGAACATCTTATGTTGACCTGTACCAGGTCCATGGGCCAGCATGAGCGTGTATCGGCAGGCATCTCCCTGGACCACGCATTCATCTGCGCCACAACTCTAGTGAGAAAAAGGAAATGATTAAGATATCAACGACTGATGAAGGCACCAGGAGTTCTGTATACTTTTTGTGTGGCAGCATCAGACACATGGCACTATATGCGAATCCCCTCCTGTTTTGGCCCGCGTTTGAGCGCGTTTGCAGGGTGTAATAACGATACTAATAATAATCGAAACAAGGTTAACGAATTCTCCATTAAAATTAAGAGAGGAGGCAGCACCACACGGTAATTAGTCGATAAATCGACGCTAGAGGCGCTCTAATTGGAGGACCATTCGCTTACCGCCACAACTGTTCAAAATCCAATAATGTTCTTGCGCAACGGGAGAAGTGCTGTCGTATTATTTTTTCTCGTTCTTCCTCACTTTTATCTTTTTGGTGCTTGCCTCTTCGTATGGCATTCGTACTATAATAGCTTCTTACCTGCAGGGAGCTCGCATGGTCTCTTTACGATTTTTGTTTCAGCGACGGGTGATACGAACCAGATTCGCGTGCTTTTTGTGTGGCTCTTTGTGAGTGCACAGTCGTTCTGGCGGCACAACATTTTGAAAAAGCAATCTGTTTTTTTTTATTTCGTATCCTTCGGCATGGCAACCGATATACACGTGAGGATTGCGCGTGTTTATTAACGCCAATTACTGTCAGTGCATTCCTGCAGGGCGAAGCAACCTCGCTATTCGGAATTAAATTAGTCCGCCGCCCAACTTCCCGATTAGCTCACACGCTGAGCAACCCAACTTCCCGATTAGCTTATCGCACCGAGCGATATTTTGCTTTTCGTCTCGAATTTCCAATTAATAACTCGTAACGGAACTACAAGAAATCTCCGAGGGGCTTCCATAAAGCGATAAGGCGTGCTCTTCTATTAAATTTACGAGCCCGGGGTTTGCTTCGTGAATTGCGCTTTGTCAACTTTCTGGGGATCGTGCGGGTGTCGGATCGTGCACCTGTAAAGAAATGAGATTTGAGCTTCAGCGCCTGAACCAGTCGACGTAATCGTGTTTTTGGGTGCGCTGTGGGCTCACCAATCTTTCTAACCGTTCGACTATATCGGTAATGCTGTATGTAATATTCCTTGGGGCAGACATAACACATCGTCCATGTCGTGGCTCTTATGCTTCGCGAACAACTTGAGGAAAATGAAATCAGGTGGTGAATCCTACTCATAAGAGCACGTGTGTCTGCTGCTGGCACCGCGCAACGCACTTAATCTATGCCTTGCCGGTCACTACTGGCAGTCGTCGTTCTACGTAAAGCGACATTTCGAAGCAGCGTCAACACAGTATAATTGTACGGCGAAGTCTGCAGGCCGTCGGCTTGCTCACCCAAACTCTTTGGCACGCCCGACCAATGGACTGCCCCGAAGGGGCTATCGCAGTCTGAGCTTTTGTGATCATAAGCTCGGCATTTGTGCAGTGACGAACGCAGAATATTGCGTCTCGATCTTCTACTTAATGTGCAATATCTCAATACTGTACGCGATGGTTAGGTTTCGGTAGTTTTGCTGCTGTTATGTCAAACTTGTTTGCAAGTATAGAAATTATCTCGTGATAACAGTGGTGCAGAGTGCGACCAGCTGAACATTTCTTATGACTTCTTCCGCGCCTCTAGCATGGCCACCTCATTGGCACATACTGGAAGTGGTATATTTGAAGTGACATATTGAACTAAAGTAACCAAAAGAGGTCACATGACCCAAAACTCGTCGTACGAGGTGGTGACGGGAAGCTATGCACGCACTGGGCGTGTCAGCGCCTGCCACTCTGACGTCACAGACATAATTCACACGTCATGCCATGAGCAAGCCGTGGCGGACTGCCACATTTGCTTACAACACTTGATATGTAGATTAGCATTCGATATAGCTTTGTGAGTCCCAAAATGCAAGTCATAGACGTCAGACTGGAGTTTTGTAGACATGTAGCGCCACCTGTCGGCGCAGTTTTGGGTAGTTCAAAGCCCGACTCCCTTTCACAGTTTGCTGCGCAACCAGCTGCAGGTAGCGCGTGTGAAACAAAGATTGAGCTAAATATTAGGTTTGTTTGCGCATTCAACCTTCAGGAAAAATGCTAAGAATCGCTCTTCTCTAGTCTGACGCGTCACCGAACCGCCATGAAGTGATACTGGTTCACTCGACTAAACGATGGTTAATACAAGAGCAGACACAACAGTTCCGCGCTCAAGAAAGACCTTAGTCGCACTACGGCTGCGTTGTGCCTTCCCACGGACGTAAAGGACTTCAGTTTTACCGATTCCCGTAGCTGTCGCGAAAGAACGGCGAGAGTGGTAGATACGAGCCGTTGCGAACGTGTTGGGTAAGCGAGTTACTCGCGTTCTCCACTGTCGGTCGCATGAGAAGTTGTGATAATGTAGGTCTCCTGCTATTGTTTCGAGCACCCTTGACCGAGAACCACGGTGACATTGCTTATGAAGCTCGATAGAGTCTCTGACTGCGATGCGTGCCGTGGTAAATGCAGATTGATAACACGCGCGATGAACATCGCACACGCCGCGTCCACCGACAATCTGAAGTGGTCGCCACCATGCAGCATCACTTACGTAGGTTTTGAAGGCTCTAAGTCCCGGCTTTAACTAAATCGAACGCGAGCACCTACGACATTCAACTAAATTGCAAAATGTTGGTTGGGACCCCAATGAGTTTTTTTTTGCCATTGTTCTCCGTTATTGCTGGAGATATCTCAGAGACATCGATCAGTTTTGCCTTTCGTTGCACACCAGGCAAGTGGGAACGCATGTATCCCCATTTGCAGCATCTACAAACGGAAGACAACTGTCGACAGAACATCCAAAGTGCGCAATAAAACAGTTCAGCGCACTGGAAAAGAGAGATGGATGGAGAATGCAACTGCAAAGGGGAAAGTCGCCGGGGTCATTCGTGCTGAGTAGAGTGGAGTTTCGTACCACTGATCGCAAGAGACGTTGCTCGTGTATGCACTTCATCTTGACATTATGCGTATGTTCAAATTTACCGCATTTTGGCGTTACAGAACGCAAGTCGGAGCTCCTGCCTCGAACTCGATGCGATGCTCGCTTGCATATGAATTGCGAGTGGCAGCACGCCAAAATAACTGAAACATCTTTTGTATTGTGTCCGCAGTTTGCTCTGATGGGCTTCCTGCGTTTCGGAAGCGGGCTTGCATTGACGGAAGAAGCTTGCCAGGCCCTTCATTATCAGGAAACCGCGCCTAAACACCAAACTAAAGATTATGGCCTTTGCATGTTCGATTGGGGAGGGCTCTCTTTGCACTACCCAGTTACGGCCAGCGCGGAGATGAGGGCGCTGGTGGCGGCGTTTTTCGCAGCACCGCATGTGCGGAGTCTGACATCTATTGCGATACTGGCTCCACTATGTTCTGCGGCACTGTATTGATATCCGGTGTTAAGGCCTCTGCTGTAACTCCTCAGTGACGTAATGCGCTTTCAGCTGCGCGCAGAAGTCTGCCCGCATGGGGGCACGACGCCCGGTAGCCCACCACCCACGCTGAGCGGACGATGGTCAGCGGTGGCGTCGATCTTCGAGCGTCTCGACCCCCGAGAGCGTGACGTGCACAGCGCGCGCACGTAGGGCCCGCTGCGTGCTCGCGGGACGCCACGTTCCGCGGGCGTAATCGGCCAGCCGGAGGTGGCCCCGCTAGCGACAGCCTGCCACCGGGCTCTGCGGGGTACGTGTCGGACCGCCGCCGAGAGAAACGAATGTCTCGCTGCGAGCACCCTGCTTAACCCCCGTCATCTTTCCTTCCCGCCACGGTGCGCGCGTGGCCAGAGACAGCCTTTCCCGCCGAGTCTCGAAGGGGCGGTTGCGGTGAGTACACAACACGCGGCAACCACCGCAACATTAGTGGCCGGCCGCGAATCAAGTTGACCCGCGCCTGACCCGCTTCGTTTTTCAAACGCGGGGAAGCCCACGCACGCCGAGAGCGGCAGTGCTCCGCGTGCATGCGGGCTGTCTGCCTTGCTCGCCCTTCGGTGCGCGTCAGCCGGCGCGAGACAGCCGCAATCAGTTTGGCACTCTGCGCGGCCGTGCAGCTGCCCGGCGAGCGTATGAATTAGCGTCGTATGCCGTGCACGCGTTCTGGCAATTTTTCATCGACGTTCTGGGGTTAGACGTGTATATCTTGCATGCGCTTGGAATCATTCTTGGTGAGTGTGTGCTTTGGGAAGGTGGAAACGAACTCGCAAGCCGTGCATAATTATTCGGCTGTTCCCAATAAATTTGTTACTCGAAAGCATTGGGACCATCGGTCTCACCTCCGCGTACCTTTATAGATCTTGCTTTAATGTTTTTCCTTCAGTTGGATGTGATCCGTTTGAAGATCCCGCCGAGTATATATCAAAGTTCAGCTTCTTCGAAAGATTCATTGATCAGGTTAAAATATGACTTGCACAAGTATCTAATTAAAAAGTGCGCCTAATTTGTTCTCCAACTGCGTACTTTCATATACAGTGTTGGCATTCCAAAGGAGAAGCTATGCGCCCTTAAAACACTTAATAGTAATAATGCCAGCAAGACTAACTTTCGTAATTATAATGTCACGTGAAATGTATTAGAACACTTTCAGCTCCTTTCTCTGGTTCTTAGAAACGAACCTGTATGTTTAAAAGTCATAAGATGTCTGTTGTGCGAGGAATTAATCATTGGAAAAAGAATGACAGACGAAAAATGAAAAAAAGACGCAGTAAACTGCGAATAAATGGCTAATAAGAAGCATTTCGAAATTTCGCCTGGATGGTTGTATCTCTGTGTCCAGGTTTGAGCTAAACCCGCTACTTTTATGGTTAGTCGCCAGCCGTGGCAGCATATAGCATGTAAAAGGCATCGCTTTGCAAAGCTCGAGGGTGCGGCTTCAATTTTTGGCCCCGGTAGGCGTATTTTGATAAGGGCGAAGTTTAAAAAATGTCCGACGTGTTTTTATATTTAGGCACATGTTAAAGAGGCCCGCATGGCCGCAATTATTGTGCAGTCCTCTACTGCGGCGTGCCTCCCGATAATAGAAAGGTTTGACAGAAAGGAATTGAGCTACCACGTTTTACCTAGCAATCATTATTAGTATTATGGTTAGTAGAACAGCGTTCGAAAACCGCGGTTTCACGTGGCAAGTCTGCTGAGCGAAAATCCCTATACTCAATATACTGGCACGAAAAGTTTGTACTGAGATTTCCGTGCATTCTCGGTAAAAAATGAAAGTGAGCAACATTTGAGATATTCACCACTAAATTTCAACGCTCCATGCAGGCAATATTGAAACCGCCAGTAGCATATGAGAGGTAGGGAATTGACAAAACGCCCCTTCACGAAGGGAGAAACAAATTGATTGATCGATTGATTGATTGATTGATTGATTGATTGATTGATTGATTGATTGATTGATATGTGGGGTTTGACGTCCCAAAACCACCATATGATTATGAGAGACGTCGTAGTGGAGGGCTCCGGAAATTTCGACCACCTGGGGTTGTTTAACGTGCACCCAAATCTGAGCACACGGGCCTACAACATTTCCGCCTCCATCGGAAATGCAGCCGCCGCAGCCGGGGTTTGAACCCGCGACCTGCGGGTCAGCAGTCGACGGAGGAACAAATTTTCGAATGATGATATGCCGTGGAAAAAGACTTGGAATTGTTTTCCCAATCCTTGAAATAACATAGCGCAATAACTTAGAGGTCGAGCTTAATTAAAGGTAAGTTTGGCGCAAAGCAATGTTCTTCATATATGCATTTTGTGGCTTCTGTGCGTTATACAGCTCGCATGATTGTGACGGAACCCAAATCCTTCAGTTATAGTGTTCTTATCGCTGCTAAAACACACTGCTTCGAAAGAACGCATTGAGTCACAAGTGCGCCAGAGTTGTGTTTTAAGAATAAATAGATAAACGAAACGTAAGCGATTGATTTTCCGCTGCTCAGTCTCTGCACTTCGAATGAATGTTCCGTCACTTACACTGCATCACCCACATCACTTTTTCTCCCCCTAGGATGGTACTTATATCCTAGCCACGTTGCTTTTTCACTTCGAGGTATGATGTATATATTGCACGAGAGAGCTCAACGTTGCAGCCGGTGCTGAATGCTTGCAAGTGAACACGCTACGCACTGCAAGTTGTTGCTCGCAAATGAATACAGTTCTGCATCTATTTTTTATAGAACAGACAAATGATTGCACTGTACATGCAGAATAGAGCTACCGTGTTTGACATAGCTCGAGTAAATAAACACTGTTGAGATTACAATAGAAATTATATAATGGACCAAGGAATAATATTGACTTACGTGCTCAACTGTGGCTGTTTCTCTTCTTCGACTGCTTTTTTGGTGGGCCTTTAGAACAGAAATTGTAGCAGAGGAAGCGTGAAGCTCTTTACCAGTTTTTGCTACTCGACGTCCTGCACGTGTTCCTAAAGTTCAAGGAACAAGCATTTTATTTTTCAAAACGGAACACGTGACGTCAATCTCTTTACGCACCCAGCCCCATTTTAGAAACGCATATATACGCACCCTTAGCAAGCCGTGTGCTGAAGCCGGACAACTGCTTCTCGAACGTTATTTGTAACGCGAGAACTTGTCAAAAAGATTGAGCGTGCACACGCTGTCACAAGAGTGAAGTCATGACACCAAAAACACCTAACCTTACAAGTGGGTCTGCTCTTTTGCCAGTTCATGTATGAAGTATACAGGGCTCTCGCTTCCCATATAGCGCGAAGGATTTCAATTGCGCCGCTTTTTTGTCACTTACAGCAGCCGTCGTACACAGCAGAACATGGCTTCACATAAAGCCGGTGTATCAACGGCATCTGCTATTTATATTAAATACATGCTTCATAACGTAATGTGCAGGCTTTAAGCGCATTTTAAAGTAAATTTTGAAATACAAATGGCGTTGAGCACTCTGTGCAGCAACTATGGAGTCGATACTAAAACAGTTTTCATTGGCAATCTTGTCGTGGGGGGGGGGGGGGGGGCAGAGCCAAGTAATAGTAAGCTCCTTAAATGCGGAAGTCAATATGTTTTTAGGACTTCAAGTGGAAAGCATGTGTTGTACTTATAATTTGGCGAACTTTCTGGCAGCTAAATCCGGGTGATAACAAGACGATTATAGCATTTGCGGGACATGATGGCATGATATATCATTCTTTATTTCCCCTCGTTGTATGCCTATGAATGTCTTCCGTTGTCTGCGGCTTTCAATCACTCAAGGTGATGTAGCTCTAGTGCACATGATCAAGCATCAACTGAGCACCTGATGTCTCACGTGATAGCAAGTTAATGTGAACGGTGTCTGACCGCGAATCTGGCGGTGCGATTTGGTCTGGAAAGCTATTGCAGCTCTAATTGAGTGATACGTGTGGTTTAACGTCCCAAAACCACCATACGATTATGAGAGAGTGGATGACTCTGAAAACTTCGCCCACGTGGGGTTTTTTAACGTTCAACCAAGTCTGCGCACACGGGCCCACAGCATTTTCGCCTCGCTAGTGCACCTTTAAGCACAAAAATTGAGAAAGCCAAAATTATATAGGTTTTACAAGGTTATTTATGCCACGGCATTTCCATATACAGTGCTTCCTCGTGTGCTGGACAGCTGAGTGATTGATTTTTTACCAGAACTCTATGGAGCTTTGACCTGTAAAGAAACTGACACATATACTCAATTAAGTCCTTAAAGAAGTGTTGGTAATTTTCGCACCATTGGCAGAGCGTTGCAGTGCCCGGAAGAACTAGAACGTATATGGAGCTGTATACGTATGGGGATGGTTGAACATTTTAGCTTTGAAAAACGAGCCTCTCACACATAGACCTCTCTGGCTTATCCTTATACTTCTGCCATCGAGGGTGCAGTATATACCGGCCCAACAGACTTCGTAGTTGATTGTTTCCACGTTCTAAAACTAATGTGGCAGCATACGATCTGAGCGGGTTACTGGCAATGATTGTTGAACTGTAACTCTATGTGACTACTGCGTATATTTCAGGCGAATGCGTTTCATTGGTGAGTCGTGAAAGGATCACACGGAAGCCGCCGCTTCGCTTGTCTTCTGTCTCTCCACTCGATGCTTTGCGTGCACAATATGCACCGAAGGATTGATTCGCGCATGACGCGTCAATGTGTTTCGCCTGGACAACATACACCAATGCGTCGTTGCTGTGTTCCCGTAGATACTGCTTCTTATAGACATTCTATAGATACTCATTTCTAATCTGCTAGTATCACTCAAGCTAGTGCAAAAATTGGCCAAGTCTGGTTGCATTCCGATTCGCACTCATGAAACCTAATCACAACCTCTTCACAAAATATTGTTCTCGGTACATTAAGGTGGTCTGAGCTCTCGAAAGCAATCATTGCATTGAAACGACTTGTCCAAGGTGAAAATATATACGCTGTTACAGACTCGGTGGGTGGTGCTAGCATTGCTTGTGCGCTGTTTTGGATGCATAGTTTAGATATAGTGTAAGCCAAACTAGCGCAGGTGCCTGTCAAAAGGAAGAATATTATGCACGCTGCAAACTAAAAGCTTGGTGGCTTATTGTCAGTTGTCGAATTTGACATTCACACTCGTATCAGTCGTGATTAAGGAAATAAAGATCGAATAACTTTATTTATAGCGGGCAGCTTCCCTGTCTCTTAATGCGGACTCATAGTCGTACTTGGATAGGACCAGAGTACAGACGCTCACTGTATTTAAAATAAGTAAGTAAATAAATAAAAAAATAAACAAATAGATAAATAAATAGATAAATAAACGCGAATGTCATGAGAGTGCACTTTCTGTGGTTGCAGCAGTAGCAAAAAGCTAAGTAGGTGCAGAGGCTCAAGACGGTATATTATATATATCCATGTATACCACGGTTTATGTCCTTGCTCTTAGTTTTTCGTTATTTCTCTCTACACGGGCGGCCCACGCGTTCTTTTTACCCGGGGACGGTGTCTTCTGACGACGAATGTTTGCGTTACCTTCCTGGGCAATTTCGAAAGATCGTTTGAGCAGCCTCACTCGCCGACAGCGTACCTCCAAAGCGCTCCTGTCAGCCGCTACGCAAACACGTTTCGAAAAAGCAAAGGAACGCGCGACATCCACATACAGAGCCAGATAGACGGCCACGATAAGAGAAACAAAAAAAAAGGGGGGCGTGGGGGGGGGGGTGAGTTAAGAGAGGCTTTGCCGAGACGTTTATGAAAGGGCTCGAGCGCAATTTGGTACCCCGACGCCGCGCCACCACTTCCATTCAAGCTGTCTAAGATGTCAGCCGCACACGTTTCTGCGTAAGCGCCGGCTCGCGTGTTGCCTTCGTCGTTGGCGTGCGGGGGCTGATCCGGCGCATTTGCATGTGAAACGCGTAAAACACGCGTAAAACACGCTTTCCTGCAGGACGTCAGTTTCCAGTCATTCGCGGCTGTGCCGCTGTTTCTCGCGAGCAGCCGTCGCTTTTTACGCACTCTCTTACCGAGTGTCTTCGTTTCCAGGTTACGCGCAGAATATTTTTTTTTGGCTCGTTGGTTGCGCTTCTCCTGTGCTTTGATGTTTTCGTCATAATCTGCTCACCTCTTCCTTCTTCTGTATGCCCGCTGCCAGATCGGCGAGGTGTGCGGACTGCGCGGCCAAATGCAAAACGTCGTCACGCGCTGAGAGATGCACTGCGGGGCACTCGCGGCGACAACTGCGGCGCCAAGCGGGAGAAAAACAAAAACGGCGCTCGACGGCCGGAAAGAAGAAGCCGTCAAGACGTGGGAACGGGGGAGAAAAGGGAGGAGGACCTCCAGCGGCGATTGCGCCGCTCAAATCACTTCAAATTGAACGAAACAGTTTTGCCTCCCCGCGCGCCGAACTTTTGACAGCTCTCAAACGGTCGCAGAGGGGCGTCAAACCGTCTTCTCCCGCGAATGAAGGCGCCAAATGAAGCGGCTCTTGTTTGTTCCCCTCGCTGCGTGGGCCGTCCGACACCCATGCATGCGAAGGAGGAGCGGCGTTTTTGCGCGCCCTTGTTATTGTACCTGGCTCTCTCCCGCGGCAAGGTTTTTCGGCCTGGGAAGACGCGCCGCGGACCTCTGGGTGCGCGCACGTAGATGTGTCTACACGGCCGCCGATCCGAGCCTTTCGCGCTTTTGTTGGCCTAAACAAAAGGAGCTTCCCGAACAGGCTTCGCTTCTATTCGTGTGCTAAACCGAACAGCGCGTTGCGCGCGCGCTCCTGCATTGTGCGCCTTGCAGTGCGTGGGTTCCTGGTGCGGAACGCACATACTCGTGGTACAGGAAGGCCCCACTGTTCTTTTTGCAATTCCTTCGGAAGGGCTGGCTATTGTTTCGCTTTCGAGTTCCGATGCCCGCGCGAAGTCTGCCGGCAGGGGGGCGGGAGCGTCCACCCTGACGGCTCCCGTCGAGTCGTTGCAACCTTCATCGTGGAAAGCGTTTAAAGCAGGGGCACCGCATGTTTGACGTCGTTATTAGCCATTGTGTTCACGCGAAATCCCGTTTCTCGTTACTGCCAACTTCGATCCACCTGAATGGACATCACGGCTCCGCGCTTGATGAGGGGAAAGGAGGCGACGTGTCAGGATGAAAGAAATGAGGGGGAGCGCGGGGAGCACATGTATTTGAATCGAATCTGTTGAGCGCATCCTCAGAAGGACTAAGTGCTTCGACTTCAAATCAGCGCACTCTGTAGTGTGAGCGGCCTTTTTTATTTTTATATCCTTTCAATTTCAAGGTGAGCTATAGAACGATGTATTGAGATCCAAACTGTTTGCTCGAAAAAGGGAGAGTGAGTGTTTTTTTTTTTCTGTTGGACATTCGCAATGAATGGGGCACGATCAACAAGGGGCGCCTATGATGAATCATTTCTGGAAATGTTAACGCGAACAACTGACGGTACGGTGACGTATGCGTATCCCTGGCTATGGCAGGCCCTAACCGGATGTCCACTACACAGAGCTGACACAACCGACATATCATTTTCGTTTTTATTTTTTCCACTCAATTTACGATTATTTTCTACGATCGTTTTTATTACATTAACTTTGACTTAGAAAGCGCATGGAGAACTAATTTTACATATTCAGTTTCCTCAATTGAAGGTTTGGTGATGCCGGTTTATTCACCTAAGGATGAACTTGTCTAGCCGCAGAGTCGAATTCCAACCGCGGCGGCCGCATTTTCTATCGAGGCGAGAATGTTTCAGCCCCGCCCTAACTAAACTTAGGTGTACATACGCTTAAGCCCCAGGTGCGATGTCAATATTTAAGTAGCCGTCCACTACGGGATACATCATATAGCCACAACGTGGTTCGAAACGGCCTCAATTATAAATGTGAAATATTCTTTTGCGTACTACAGGCACTTTGAGCATCTATCTATCTATCTATCTATCTATCTATCTATCTATCTATCTATCTATCTATCTATCTATCTATCTATCTATCTATCTATCTATCTATCTATCTATCTATCTATCTATCTATCTATCTATCTATCCGCTTACGTCTGGGTACTCTATAGTGATCGCCCCGTTAACTTGGGATAAATCAAATTTGGTATTGGAGCTTAAGGTGATTCGGCGAATAGAACTCCATGGTCATGACATAAATAATGTCACAATTCCATCACTTACGCCGTCATACTCTTTCCGCTATTGACGTGTTGCCCATACCCGCAGGCGGTGAAGTGCCACAGGTGGTTAAAAATTTATATCTATATGCAGGAACGGCGAGAACACGCATGATTGATTTTAACGCATGCGCGTTCAGAAAAACCGGACAACGGCTTAGTTGACCCGATGAATGCAAAGAATAAATGTCAGGGTCCCGGCAGGAAACGAACTCCAGCATTCTGTGTGGCATTCAAATATTCCACCACAGAGCTACGCCAGATCCCGGAACTTCTTTTCAAGTATAGACCCTGATGTTCGTGAAACGTCAATTGTGGTTGCAGTGCTGACTGGCCAACTTTATAAACATTGCATATGTAATCCTATATACAGCCGTTACATCGGCTTAACGTCAATTGGCGTTAGGCGCCATCCCCTAAAGTTAATTTATGTAGCGGTGTCCAGGGATACCATCCTTGCGAGCAAAAACACTTCATATCAGCTTACCGCTTCTGGTGTTGCTAATATCCATGTTGCTGTTGGCATTGTTACGCAACTGTAAACAACTGGTTATATCAATGTTTAACGTTCAAAGTGTCAGCGTACCTGCATTTTTACATATCTTAACGCCACTTCTTAATGTTGCGCTCAATGAAAAAATTACGGTACCGTCACCTTCCATCCGCATGCTTCGCATAACATCGATTCCAACGGTACGTGGGACCTGTCAAATTTTATGACTGTTTTTTTTAGTTACGTACATTCCTTCATGTATCAATCGACTCTTAATTGCAAATGTTCTTTCGCGAATTCCTCCGGTATAGATTGATTAGCTTGCAATCATTGAAGACCGGTATTGCTTGCCCTAACTGGGTGGTCATGCGCGGCTGTTGCCTCCATGACGCCTGTTCACAAAACGAATACAGCTTTACCCCCTCCCACCACTATAGAGCCCTGTCCCGGTCCACCGCAGCGCCCTCGGCGTGAACAAAGTGGAATAAACGTGGTTTCATTCATTTATGCATTCATTCCAATGACTATACCTGTATCACTGCTGAGTGGAAGTGGCGCCAGCTCGGAGCTCATCATGCATGATAAGGTATACACAGGAAATGATGCGGTTTCTATTAGCATTTGACCTTCCGCAGCTTGCTCTCATGAATTTTGAGCACATGAAAGTTATTAATCGTCCTGCATTTCTGATTGATTTGTGGGGTTTGACATCCCAAAACCGCCATATGATTATGAGAGACGCCGTAGTGGAGAGCTCCGGAAATTTCGACCACCTGGGGTTCTTTAACGTGCACCCAAATCTGAGCACACGGGCCTACAACATTTCCGCCCCCATCGGAAATGCAGCCGGCACAGTCGGGATTCGATCCCGCGACCTGCGGGTCAGCAGCCGAGTACCTTAGACACTAGACCACCACGGCGGGGCTCGTCCTGCATTTCTCTCTAACGGTTTGTTGTCATACTATACCATGTTGCACGGAAATCATTAGGCATACTACAATTTATGCCTTCGCGCCTAAATTTTATCCGTGTGTGTGTGTGTGTGTGTGTGTGTGTGTGTGTGTGTGTGTGTGTGTGTGTGTGTGTGTGTGTGCGTGCGTGCGTGCGTGTGTGTGTGTGTGTGTGTTGCAGGAGATGCATAGTATGCGGATCACCAACCTTAATTACGTTCGCTTCAAAACTTCTCTCGCTGCACAAAGCACACCATATACGCTGCCACCTATGTGAAGCTGAGTTTCGAGATGTACTCTGTATGTTGCTCACTTAAAATATAGAAGAAAAGTGCACACAGATGATCGTGCAAGCTCTCCGTATAACCAGGGAGCTTTCAGAATCACCGAAACAACTCGGAGCTGTCGTATATGAGTCCCTAGAAACTTCATCTAACCTTTTTTTTTTCTTTTCAAGCATTTTTTTCTTTGGTTCACAAAGAATTTTAAATTTTTTCATTAGTGTTATATATCATCTTAGATGTCATTGAAAACAATTAGGATATGTCACCGCTTACAGTGCGCTATTTTCTGTCATTTTTGGGGTGCTTAGAACTCCATCACCACCATAATCATCTTCCTTATAATCAGCCTGAATGAGCCCACTGAAGGGCAAAGGCCTCTACAAAGTTTCGTCAACCATCACGGTCCTGTGCTTTGTGCGCTCATATTATTCCCGGAAACTTCTTAATCTCCTCTGCTCACCTGTGGCGTCTCTCATAATGATATGGTGGTTTTGGTACGTAAAAATCCTCATACCAATCAATCGTCTGCCCACCTAACTCTGTGCCGCCCCCTCGCGCGCTTGCCTTCCCTTCACGACCTATATGGGTACGTTACCTTCGCGCTGCATGCGCTGTCAAATGCCATTTATTCTCAAGGTAATCTGAAGATGTTCGTATAACGCCAATTTGTTTCGTGACCTATTAAGCTACCCTGTACGTTAAGGTTACACCTGTCGTTTTCCTTTTCAGTGCTCACGGCGTTGTCGTCAATTGAACTCGAACCTGATTCCATACGTAAGTATACTGGTAAGAGGCAGCTGATGTGTGCCTTCCTCTGACGCATCGCCACATACCTCTGTTTTTGGCCAGAATCAGTTCAAACAACTTTATATTGTAGGGTATTTTTACCGTGTCGGTGCTGAGCTTTGTCAAAAGGGCGAGAGGACGTTTTGCTTTTTGCATTCGGCAACAATAAATCGCTGCTAGTATTTTCTGTATAGAAATAATTTTGTGACATTTTTGCTTTCAGAAGATCTCGCTGAGGTCTTCTGAGGTCTCATGATAAGAACAATAGTTCCTGAAGTTTTAAGTCCGAAAGCTACGATGTATGGTTACGAAGGACGCCATAGTAGGAGGCTCCGTAAACTTGGACCTCTTGGGCTTCTTTAACGTGCAGCTAAAATCATTACACAGGCCAATAACATTGCACCTCCGTGGAAATGCGGCAGTAGAAAGTCGTGGGATCAAGGTGCGTACTCGGGATCTTCGATTGACGAAGTCGTTGATTCTCCTCTATACTTTATTCGTAAAGAGGAGGGTGGGGTGGAGGTACAAATAAAATTTCTTTTATTTGATTATTTCGCATGAAAATGCTCAAAAACGAAGAAGGAAGGAAGTGCACAGTGCTTACTTCAAGTCACTACACGTTAAAATTCAACAGTGGCCTCTGGAAAGGAAGTGTGGCAGCTTGGGCTAGTTGGTATGACACAACGATTGTTATAGCGCGAGAACACGTGTCCTAGTCTCTGCATCGTCGTTCTGTTCTCTCGCTGTAACTATCCTCTGGAAAGGAAACTACGAAAAATATAAAGAGCCAATAAAGACAGAGAAACACAAAACCAAAGGAACTTGCGAAAGTGTACTTTTTGGTGACTCTGCGCCTGCGCCTACACAACTGATTTTTTTGTTTTACAGACCACAACTCTAATCAAAGCCAAAGGTGGCAGGAACGAGTACATGAATGAAGAAAAAAAAAACACATCACTTACAGCAGCCATGCGTCTTTTTGACAACAAGTGAGGGAATTTTCTCTTATTGTGATACATGACATTATCCAGCTGAGCGACTCTACTACAAGGGTATGCAGTGCCAGTATGAAGCCTTCGTTTATTTGTAGCTTATGCTAGTTTCGTTTGTTCATGTGTATATATTACAATACTCTTGAAACCCTATGAGAGACAAGATATCGAACGTTCGCATTTTAGTGTGTGGCCTCCGGCTATCATATCGTCACGTGGTGTCTATACGCATGCCGGAAAGCACTCCCGACTTCCTCTTCTCCTGCAGTGCTCTGAAATGTAGAGCTTGGTGGTAGTAGTGGATGTTCACACCAGATTACTCGAAGGGCCTGCTAGCTGTTGCAGATGGTGGAACCCGCAGCTTCACCTGGAATCGTCGGGCGGGCGACAACCATCGTGCTGCTCGACCGCACGGCGTGTCTCCTGATCTGGCGCTTAACCCCATAGTGGTGAAAAGGAAAACCTACTCGCCACGGCAGAACCCCGCGGTTGGTGTGCGCCCTCCTCCGGCGAGGCTCGCAAAGCGGCCGAGAGAAAAAACCACTCTCTGGAGCTCTCTCGCTCTCTCCCCACTTTTGCGTTCTTGACGCGCTGCTTGTATCTTGCGCGGCCGCTGCAGTTGCTGCTCTCACCGCGTTATTCGGTGCGTAGCCCGATAAAATAATAAAAGGGGGCGCGCTAGCGCGGCAGCGATGTGTCGGGAGGGGGGGGGGTCACTCATTAGCATATCCCAGAACTCATCGCGTCGTCGACGTCACCGGGCAGGACCCCGCCTTCGCAAGCCCGATTGGAGGGCGCTTGCCGAAAGAGGCGGGCCCGCTCCCCCACGCAACGGTCGCCGTGAGGGCAATGTCAGGCGCGCGGCCGTCTCCGCCGTTCTTTTCTCCGACACCCTCGATCCTCCGATTCCTGCGCCCGAAGTGGCAGCTGAACCTGGCGAGCGAAGCTCTCCGCTTGGAGCGTCTCCGGTGTTGATTCCTGAGAACCTGCACGGGACGGCAATGATAAGCTTGTAGCAGTTTTTTTTAATCATGTTTCGACCGGGGGGTATACACGCAAATATATACAATGACAAAGCACAGAACTGCACCCGGTTGCTGTATTATTTTTATTATGAAACATGTATATATGATGAGACAGCAAGCATATGTTTCTTTATGCTTTATGATCGCATGCAAGTATAACCCTGAAAATACTGTTGAAGTCTCAGCTCAGTGAAAATCACTGATGTGCAGCTCAGATTGCCTAAACAGCTAATACAAGCAAAGAATACATAATGAAAAGTATACGGTTCTTCCGAGCACAGTGTTGGAGCAGCTTTCTGATACAAAGCATACACGGAAATACGCAGTATAGAACGTACATCTTGAAACACTTGTGAGTTGCGAGGTACACTCACTGCGACATTCTTTATTGACAGCATACCGACATAGGATCGCTGTTAGTCTCTATAGCAGACAGTCACACAACATACATACTTCTTTTCTTCATATTGCAATTTGAGTTTGATTGAATCTGTGTTATGCCGACCTTTCTTTAGTGAACACCGAACTTTATTTACTTCTTGATGTGGCAACGTTCATTCTTGTGACATTAGTAAAAATGCAATTCATGAACCACTTATTTTTTGAAGCTCCTATTGTGCGATTCTAATAATTATTCGTATAATATTGTTTATTGTTGTTTCTTTGTATTACAACTTCGAAGTGGGTGTTAAAGGTACCTTTCTTCTGCATTCATTTTGTTTAGATGCTAATTCCACTGCAATGTGATGCACCCCAGCCCTTCGATAAGCGAGTGCGCTGTTTATAATTATTGATATTTTTGGTAAACCAATGCATATTGTTCAAGTTGTAAGCCTTCACTTCGCGGAATAAAATTTGAATTGAAAACAGTTGGTGTTACACTGGCCTCATCATTGATAGACAGAAGTGTCAATGCTTGAGTTAAATGCAAACGAACTATACCCGGTACCATAATCAATGTTGTTCTATGTAGAATCTTCTGGGTTTTTTTTAGAAGCCTGCCCTATATACTATGAATAGTCATATATAGTCTAGAGGTGGGAGGGAGGAGGCTTGGGCTTAAGCCCCACATTCTCACCATTGGCCCTCTTTCTCTAATCTCTTCGGAAACGTTCTGAACTTGTGTCGCACATTACTCGCATTCAAATTAATAAACCGGCACACCTCGTCAAACTTTTTTAACACCAAAATATTTTAAGACGAGGTCTACCGCGGCTGTGCTGACGTACTTCCGTTACGGCAATGACGTTGAAAATATATACTAACAGATGGCAAAGGAAAAAAAACCCAAAGGCAGTCATCTGTCGTGCGGATTCAAACCAGACACCTCTCGACTCTCAACGCGCGGCGCTTCACACTATACGCCACAGCGTGTATGTTGTCTCGTGTGCTAATGGCAAGCCATTTATATAAACCATAAACCGTTTGGCAGTCCTCAGAGCTTCGCCCTTTTGGTGCGTTTTCGTTATCAGTGTCGAGATGGCGTGACAGGATCGAGTTGAGCGCGCTCTCAAGGTCGTCGTCTCCACGAAGCGCCGCCTCCGCGGAGCGTGGTCTCTCTCTCCAACGTGCGCGCTCGTCAGACTCGTAATTGGGGAGAGGACGAAGGTGACTTCGCACGCTGCCACGGCAGCGTTCACAAAAAGATTGCGCTGCTGAGAATAAGACGCAAGAAGAATTGCGACAGTTGTTGGCGCTCGTCCTGGGTATCTTGTGCGCTCGTTTCGTGTTTGTTTCTTTTTTTTTTTAACAGCACGCATATTGTGTCGAGCTATGACAGTTGTTAGTCCGCGCTTGTCCTGTCTATGCTGATTTCATGCGTGCTTTCTGCTTGAGGTGTGCGCTGCAAGTTTCCAGCTGCTTGCTGCTTCTAACCTGAGTTCACAATTTGTTGCTGTTGCTGAAACTATGCACAATAAATGCTCAGCTGCCTCTGTAAAGAGAAGTTGTGTTATACAACTTTTGTGTTATACTGATTCCTATATAGAAGGATCAGCCACTTTTTTTTTTTGGGGGGGGGGGGGGCAATGCACTTAGCCATATACGCCAACCGACACCAATAATGAAAAATGGAGCATCAGGATTGGCTGAAATTTTCTGTTACAAACAACTTCAGCTATAATTTTATTGCAACACGTGCCAAAGATTACTTCGATCAGAGGCTTTGCGATACGTCTACGTTAATCATTGCGAGCCTCTCGAGTGATATACCGGGTGTTCAAAGTTAAGCTTTATGATTTTTTTCAAAATTAGGCACTCAAAGGCACTCGAGAACCACTTGTGCAAATAAGTCAAGCGGCCAGGCGGACAGAAAGTTAGAAAATAATTATCGCTGTGATCGCTGCCAGCAGTCCAATTAACTAAACTTTATTATTTAAATTTTTACTGGCTGCGGCAAGTTGTCATTTTTTTTCAAATAATGTAGGCAATGGTGTTCGAACACAGTTTCAGTCGGAAGATTTTTTTTCTGGCATGCTTGTGCTCCGAGATATCCGGCTCCAAAGCTTAAATGTCTTTCGTATGATTACGTATGCAAGAGGGTGAGGGTCTGCGCAAAGCTCCTCCCTAAAGAGACGCATCTGTTGCGCGTGGTGTTTAGTGTGGGAAGATGTTGGAAGCGTAGGCATACGTGATAACAATTGCCCTTGCCCTCTCGGCCAGCGTAATCAAAATAAGACAACGTAGTGCGCCATGAGCCTTACGCATGATTCTGATGAATGCGAAAACAAGAGACCATTTTTCGCGACGTTTTCCTTTGACTTTAGATCACACAGAGACGTCTAGTGAACGCTCCAGCTTGACCGTCTTGTACTATAGGTGCCTCCGGTAGCACAGCGTCTCTGCATTGATGGTCCACCAAGGAAATCCACGTGGAGTCCTTTCGAGCTAATATGGCTGCTTCTAGCGTGAGGTATTCTACAGAAGAAAACGTAGACGTGGTGCTTGCAATAGCTGAAATGAATGACAACGCTTGGAGCTTTATCCGTCTCGCCACCCACACCATTCCCTTCCAAAAAGTCCCACTTTCACAAACCTATACTTCGACGCTTTTGCACAACAGGCTCTGTCCACCTTTCAAGATGGACCACGAAGGCCGACTAGATGAAAACTTTAAAATCGGCGTTGTTGCATGCGTAACCTCGATGCCAGAGCTCCGCATAGACAGATTTTTGATCAGTGTGGTTGCAGCGTCGGAACAGTCACAACTGTTCTAAGAAAGCACAAGTTCCATTCATATCACGTTTACCTTCATCAGGACCTACGTGAGCCGGATTTCGAAAGGCAAGTTGACTTCTGCAATTGGGGCCTCCTCAAAACTGATAAAAAATTGACTTTTTGCACAGAATAATTTATACTAATGAAACTCGGTTTTGCCGAAATAGAAGTGTTAATCTTCACAACGCCCATTATTGGACACTAGAAAACCCACCCTGGCTGAGGCAGCACAAGCATCAAGTTCGCTGGAGTATGAACATGTGGTGCGGCCTACTCGAGGACAGGATCATTAGATGCCACTTTTTTAAGGACAACTTTAACGGAAAGTTATACGCAGAAGAAATATTAGGTGTTGTAATTGATGACCTTGTCTGCAGTCTTTCCCTGAAGGACCTGCGCCAAGTATGGTTTCAGCGCGATGGAGCACCACCACGTTTTTCTTCCAGGGTGAAGAACTAGTTGGACTGACTCTTTCCACAACAGTAGATTGGGCGCGCAGGAGAGATGTTTTGGCCGCCAAGATCTCCTGAACTTTCTCCGCTCGACTGCTTCTATTGGGGCTACGTTAAAGATCGAGTTTACTTAACAGAGCCCAGCGATGTTTGTGACATGAGGGACAGAATAACATCTGCCTGTGCAAGTATTCCTGCAGAAGTATATATACTGCGCTGAGTCATTCAGTCGACGCGAGAGCGGTTTTCGGGGCACTGACGTCTTGAGAGGTGAATAGTTTCGATGAAATTTGTGCATCACCGAAATAAGCTTATGTAGGAGCAGGAAATATGCGTTGTAAGGCTAAAACTGTTTCAGTTATTATTGGTAGAGTTGTAGCTCTTGATTTCAATAAACGCTATAGCGTTTATTGAAATCAAGAGCAACAACTCTACCAGTACGAGGACATCCGCAGTCACGCTATATATTCGCGTAGCCAAAGCAACGACCACGCACGCTTCTCTAGTCATTATTACGCACGCGCACTGGCATCCAGATTCTTCGCTCGCACCATTATCTCGGCAAGTACCTGCCATCTCGTTAGAGGCTCTGCAGTTGCGTTGCACCGGTTGCAACGGTTCTTCAATTTTTTATTTCGACGGCCGAGAGGGCAAAGCTAACTGTTTCACTACCCATAGGCTTCCACCCTTTTTACGCAATAAACAGCGCACACAACCGATGCGTCACTTTAGGCAGGAGCTTTGAGCTGACCCTCACCCTCTTGCATGCGTTATTATGCGAAAGACAATTAAACTTTGGAGCCGAATATGTCGGAGCACAGGCGTTCTAGAAAAAAATCTTCCGACTGAAACTGTGTACAAACACCACTGCCTACATTTTTGCAATATCAACATGCCAATCAAGTTACTAAAGCCAGTAAAAAGTTATTTATTAAATTTTAGTTATTTTGATTCTGACAGTGATAATTATCCTCTAACTTTCTGTTCCCCTGGCCACCTAACTTATTTGCACAAGTGGTTCTCGAATGCCTTCGAGCACGTAATTAAAAGAAAAATCACAAAGCTTAACTTTGAACACCCGGTATACACAACTAAAGCAGCCATCATTTATAGCACGTGCGACACATAATACGTATACAGGTCATCCGCCATCCTTAATAGACGATGAAGCTGCCGCGGTATGCGGTATGCAGGTGTGGTTGCAGCATGCCCGAGTCGCGCACGCGTGATAAATGTGCCCGATCCTTTCGAGACGGGTGTGAAGGCCATGCTGCCTGATTACTCGCTCGTCGTCACCCGGCAGCTGCGCTGATGGAAAACCGCGTGCGAGAAGCCAACATGGGCATTTATGCTGCACATAATCGAGATATTTTTTTCCACGTTTCTCTTGCTGCACGGTATTGCACCTTTCCAATTGCACGAACTGGTCTGTACACAAAGCTTCACATCGGTCGACCTAAAGGGCGGTAGGCGACAATACTACAAGTGCTAGATTAGCAGAACCGGCGCTCTGACGCGTGCGAATTTACACACATGCATTGCTCTCGGCTGCTGTGTCGGTCGATCATGCTCTGATCCACTTAATTTGGCCCAATGACTCATTCATTAGGAGTTTTGTCGTGCAAAGCTTTGTTTCTTTCTGCCTTCTTCCTCCGCACCGATTTGTGTTTTAGAGCTTTCTTAGCTTATAGTGCAGTAGTATAACCATGTATACATGTATTTGCACCCCGTGGTGTCAATGTCATAACCCGAAGGAAAAGAAGTATCAATGAAAAATCTGAAAGAGAAGCACATGTGTACAACAAATAAGACAAGCGTTGTTAGGCACTGCGCCCATTCGGCCGAATGCGAAAATATTTTCGTTGCCACCGGCTGCTCCGCATTTGTTCGCTGATCGGATGCCCCGTGTCATCACTAATTGGCTGTTATTTAAGTTTACGAATAATCCTAGCTTAAGAACGCTTGTGTACTGCAAGTCTATTTTCTACACTGGGCTGCCAGATAAAGTAGCGTAACACCGATTCCTGGCGACATTTATTTAAAAGACAGAGCCTGCTATACTCTTCTTATGACAGTTCATGACAAGCAAGGAAACCAGACTATTGGAACTTCGTCTAAGCGCTGCCCCTTCACTGCAAACATTGCCAAGCACAGTATATATTTGCAAAAATAAATTGATACTACTGGCGCGGCCCGAACAATATATATATATATATATATATATATATATATATATATATATATATATATATATATATATATATATATATATATATATATATATATAATATATAGGTTTGTGATAGTGTAGTGGAAACCAAATTATTAGCAGAACGCTTGTGTTTGAGAATTGTTTTAGACCAGGCTCACAGCGAATTTAGACATGTCTTCAACGGGGAAATATATGCTCAGTACGAAGTTGTGGCTTCATATTGAGCAGGCCACTGGACTCGGATGATGTCGAAGTGCATGCCATCGTTGAATGTTCTGCCACTCATTTTTCATTCGTTTATAAGGCCTCAGACTCTAGGAGTCAGTTGACACAACAGACTAAGGCAGTTAGCCCATCTAGTAATCTATCGCTGGATGAAAAGCTGATCTGCTCATGCATTCGACGCTTGAAACCCTTCTTATCGTATGGCCCAGGTGGCATTTCTTCCGCCATGCTAAAGGCTTATGGTAATATTTGCCCCAGCACTGACTGCAACATTTAATAACTGTCTGAATGCTTCTACATTTCCCAGTATGTGGAAAACTGTGCGTGTTTTTATAGTATTTAAGTCGGGCTGAAAAACTGATGTTTCTAATTATCGCCCGATTTCTTTACTGTGTGCCACATCGAAGATCTTTCAGCTGGCTCTTCACAACAAATTGTATGTTAGCCTGAATAATTCATAGATTTCTAATCATCACGGGTTTCTCCCTAGCTGCTCAACTACCACTGATCTGCTAGTTTGATAACGCAAATCTTCCCCCCTTTTTCTTGAAGAGGTCAGGTTGACGTATATATTGTACTGTGACCTGAGCAAAGCTTTGGACGTAGTCATCCACTCACTGTTTTTCGTTAAACTTGCAAACTTTGATGTTTACTCGTCTGTTGTGAATCTCCTACACAGTTGTCTGCATAATATATCATGGTATACGTTGCCGTAAATGGCCAAATGTCTTGACTAGGGGAGTCCTTCAAGGGTCGGTATTAGGACCACTCTTATTTTTTTCTTCGCTAGCGATGTTTCTTTTGTAATTCGTTATTCTCCTTGTCTTTTGTTTGCAAACGACATCAAGATATGTAAGTAAATTTGATCGGTTAACGACTGTCCCTTGATGCAGACAGATTTGTGTTTTTTCTCCAAATGGTGTGACAATAACCTTTTCTTGAATACCTAAAAGTCAAAACTCATGAGTATATCTCGCGAAACATCCATCGTGTCATTACTATACTCGGTCAATACCATGTCCTTAGGTAAAGTATATAAACTCGGTGATCTTGGTGTTCTTTCTGATAGCATGCTAATTTTTTTTTTTGCTCACACTAAACGTGCGGCCATGCGTGGCTTCGCTCCCTCGGCTGTGTTTGCAGACTCTCTCAAAAATTCAGTTCTCCTGCAGCCTTCCACAAATGGTACACTGCAGTATGTGTTCCTCAACTTGAACATGCACCGGTTATCTGGAATGGCATTGCTAAATCTGGCAGTGACGCTACAGAGCGAGCGCAGAAAAAATTCATGAGCATTTACAATCATCGCTTTGCTTGAATAACTCTGGATCTTGTTCTAACACTGTCACATAACTATCGTTGACATCACTGCCGACGAAATCACGCTGACCTGTTATTTCTTTACAAACTAGTTCACGGTATGATATTCTGCCCTATACTTTTCAGTTCTGTAAATTTTCGCATTCTGGATAAATCAACTAGAGAGAATCGATCATTTCATGTGCCTGCCAACTTCGTTCAGCACTCTACGCTGTTCTCAGAATGCAAAGAGTCTATAATGATACTGATACGTATCAATACTTTTGATGATGTTTATGTTTTTAACAGTCCACTGTGATTGTTTATATGTCAGTCAGCTTTGCACTGTCTCAACATAGTCTTTCATGATGTGCAGATTCTTCCCTTTCCGTCTTTCAAGAAGGTTTCCACATAGTTGTGTATATTCCCTTTTGTTTTTCACTCCCATTCTATTGTATTCTATTTTTATTCTTCCCATTTTGTGCTCATGTATTTCTGTCTGTGTGCTTTCACTCTCTTTACTTGATTTTTCTGAAGAGTGTTTGTATCTTATTGTTTACTTGTATTATTTTTTTTTGCGTGCACCTGCACTAAGACCTCATGGTTGTTTCTCAGCGTTAATTAAATAGTTGATTGATTGGTTGATCAATTTGTAGCCCACAAGTAACACAGCTGTATGATGACACAACAATGACGAATATAGAAGTGACAACGGTGGTATGGCGCGTGAGTGTGTTGACTATTGTATATTCACGTCAGCGTGACGTGATAGCGCAACCGAGCGAGAGCACTGGACTCAAGGCGATGGAAAAACCACGATAGCTTCCTATCGGTGAAGTTATGACAACGAATGCATCAAGATGTTCCAATGACGACAATTACTTTATCATGTGGCATGGATACGGCGCATCAAAGACAACATGATTTCGCTGTGGCGCGATGACGATGATGTTATGGCGATCCAACTATGGCAACGAAATGAAAGCTTGTGATTGAGGCATTATGACAAAAAAAAACACGAATAGAAAATGATGAATTATCACAATGCAGTGAAAGCGATGAAATGACGACAAAACCAGGTGATGTTGGAGAGGTTTTATTCATTGCGGGTAACGGGCAATCGCGACGAAAGAGCATAATCGTGTCGATTTTAGGGAGCTTTAGAATACCGTTTGCAAGCGCTGCGGGCGTTGCGGGCGTAGTGGGCGCCACATGAGTTTTAGGATAGCGTTTGCCCTGCTGCGATCCGCAGCGCACGATCGCAGCGACAGCGTAGCCTCAAAACCAGCGTTTGCGGGCCACACGCGGGCCGCCATCACCGCACGCAACTTCAGATTTTTCGCGTGCGGTCCACGAACGCGAACGCCGACTCGCGTTACGACGCATGCGCAGTGGCAGCGACCGCACCGCAAGGGCTCACGGTGCGCTATTCTAAAACTCCCGATTGCCGCATATGTTTTGCGTTTGTTACACGGAACGACCCGGGACTCACGGCGGTCAGCGACTTCATACATGTCTAATGAAGAGGGTAGGTGAAGAAGGCATTGATGCTGGAGATGTAGTTGTGTATACGCTGCATGATGAAAAAAAAATAGAGAAGTGTACTTCATGGCGCTGTATATGACATTCCCACACAACTTGGCTATAAGGATGGGGGCCCAAACAAACAAACAAACAAACAAACAAACAAACAAACAAACAGAAAGTGAATAAAAATAATTTGAATTTTGTATGGTTCTCTTTATTCATTCAGATTTTATATCTGCGTCATAGCACCATGTCTGCCTTTGGACGATAACGCAAGGAGGTGTATCAGAGCTAACAACCAGGTTCCTTTTTTTTTCAAAAAAAAAATACGTTAAGGCGCAGTACTTTTCCGAACTTCAATTATATTTAAATTATTATTAACAAATACACGCTATGAAAGCGGCCCTGCAACCATTTTGACCATTGTCAGAAAACGATGTTCATCGGTATTCAAGGCTCCTGAGAACATGGGATCCAAATATTACTGCGCAGCACGTGCTCTGGAATTTTTTTACAATTTATTATCAAAGTCAACTCTAAATCGCATGCTCTTCTCTGGACAAATGATGTCATAAACCTAAATGACTGAGCCACGACTGTCCATGGTGATTGAGTGATTTAAGCATAGTAGGACCACGGCCTTCGAGATGGCGTGCTCGCGTCGTGTTTATTTCCCGCCACCCAATCGCATGGAAAGAGCATGTTTCCAGAGGCGGGCTTGGCGCGCTCTTTTCTCCGCACCGCGGCGCTCCCACGGAAGATCGGAAAGGTTGCTGATCAAAAAGGTTGGCGTAGCTTGTCTGCGGTGAAAGAAAAAATATAGGTTTTGCGCTTTCATATAACCTCGCCCTCATTTTGAAATGTCGGGTCAAGGTGTAAGAGAGGCAAAGTCAATGCTGGGACGTATATATTCACAAATGGGCCTTTTTTCGCTGTACATTTGTGCCGTACTTACAAGTGTGATGCCTCTGCAAGAGATCCGCATCTGCTGGAAACTTACCTTAGTTCGAAGTTTGTGGGCTCTATAATACGGGGGGCACTGACGAAAGAGAAAAAAATGACGGCTCGCTTCTCAAGCGCAGTTATAAGAGTGCCACGTTCTACGCTCACTGTTTTCACTCGATCGAATAAATGGGTTCCTTTTTCGTTCCTTTTGTGAAACCAGCACTGCTTTTCGTTGTAACCGTTTCAAGAATTCTCGTAGACGCGCTGATGTGATCACAGTGGTGCAGTGGTCCCAGTGCAAATGGTCAGCCATTCGCGTTGCGAGTTGGTTCAGTGGATATGTTGGGCAATGTAAGAACGAACACCTAGACGTTTTGCTCGTTTGAGAACGCAGCACGCGCTCAGAGTTTGGTGTATTTGGTATGAAACACGTAGCAGTGACAATTGACGCTTTTCTCTTTCGTCATAGTCTACCTTAGTGAATCTTAGTTTACTTCAGAAGGACGCCGTTCTGCCACCTGTGCGGCCCTTTTGATTTGGATTTAGTCGAGAGTATATTGTAAAAGAACACGATATTCATATTCGCATTGCGCTGCCAGAACATAATCGAAATTCATATGACGAAAAAGGAGACGATGACAACTCAGACACTTTCTCTGTGAAAGACGTGGGGAGTGAAAGTATAGGTGGGCTAATCAAAGCCTTCTGCAATATCCCGGCAAAGTTACTTATCACCTTAATTCAGTCACATGACCAAGGCACTCAGTTATTTAGAGGTTGCCCATCTCATAAATATTCGTATGGGATAAAATATTCAAACGAAGTGTCATGATATAAGGGACATGATGCAACGACGATAATTAGCCCAGTTTGGCCCATACAGGTCTCTAGAAAGGAGGAATGCTATAATGCCTCTATATTTCTCAAATCGGAGCATATAGCACCGAGATAAAATGGACCTTAATGAAAAAAACAATACTGCCAAAAACGAATTCATACCTCCTTACAATGGTCTGTATCAGGAAAATTGAGCAGTTTCAACGCTTGTCTTCCTAAATTGGACGAAAATAAATGCTGTGCCAGAAACAAAAATACCTAGTGCAGCCATACGATTATGGCGCAGTGATTCTTGCTCGTACACGGAAAAAAGAAAACCACGCATGCGCGGGAATCCCGTGCGCTCCGCTTTCTGCTACGGTCTTCTCCGCAGCCGGAATCCACATTGAATGCGCCCTCTCGTGGGAGCCGGGCGCGCGAGGCGATACTCGTCCGTTTTGCTGTGTAGCGCTGCGATTGGAACGGTTGGAGAGAAACACATCGCGTGCTCGCCATATCGGAGGACATGTAGTTAGCTGCATGGTTACAGCGGCTGCCGCGGGAGGTCGCGACGTACTCTTTAGTGATGCAACTTTTTTCCGCCATGCCACCCCTCCTTCCTTGGTCTTTCCAGTACTCTCGTAAGGGCGAGGAAGACAGAAAGCGCTCACAACCCAACTCGTACTGGTAGGATTCTAAAAGAAAATTTTTAGCTGTAGCTGATTTGCGAAGCAATCTACTTTAATGAAGCCATTCGATGATTACTTGGATACGGGTTGCAGAGCCCTGTGTAATATTTAAAATGAACTAGAAGGCAGTTGCTTACGTGAAAGTTTCGTTGGAAATAATCATTTTTAAATACCAGAAAAAAATCTTAATTAATATAATAATCATCGCAATTGGAAGCTCCGATTGAGGTGATGTTGAAACTTTGCGATTAGGAAATGTGGGCGCAGTGTGACGTGAGGTGGGACCTTCCCTTGGCGCAGCAAAATGGGGTAAGAAAAACGGCAAGTCGTCTTAAATACTCAAGTCGACCGCTATTCTAAAACTGTATATAGGAGCACAGAATTATTTCGCTTAGCTTCCAGGAAAATTCAGAGCCCCTGCTGCTATATGGGAATACCCTGGCTCCAGTTAGAAACAAAATGGCGGTGCTCGACAACCAAACGCGTCGACTGGTTTCTTTGTATGCACCCTCCAACTGTAACAATCATGGTAAAGCAGCTATGAAAGGCGGAAGCGACTTTTATCTCTTAGGTGACGTGCATGTAATTCCCAATCTCCGCGCGGCGTCCGTGCATACATACACCTTTACCGAACTAATTCTGTCGGCCAATGGACACCGTAGATTATCTCAGCTCCTCATTATTTGGCCGCTAACATATAGCACTCCAGCTATTCCAGATACTACAGAAAGACGTGTCCTGGGCAACTCCCTCCTCGCCCATGGGCTGGAAAAACGATAACGACGCTGAGTGGTCCGCTCATGGCGTTTAAGATGGACGACGAGCCGTTCTTCACGCGACCTGGCTCTTGCCGATGCTGCCTCCCTCTGTGCTTCATATCTTCCTTGCCCCCAAATGCGCCGATCGCCTGGACTTGTATAAGCTCCAGCGGGAGCCGGCAACAGCTGCCGATTTCCGATCTCCTAGCAAGAGTGTATCTATCTCTCCCACGAAGGCGATCCCCAGGCGTCTCGAGGAGCCATGCATCGCGGCTATGCGGAGGGTCGTCCGGCTTTGGTGGGGCTATGAAATGAGGCTATAAATATTCGAAGCGCATCAGCTCTCGCCCTGTGCGCGCCGCTTGGAGACGCACACTGGCGGCCGGATGGCACGAGTTGGTGGTGCTGGAGGAGAGGGCGGGTTCCGCCGGGGAGAGCAATGTTTTATATGCCCCGCATCCGATGCGCGCCCAGGATATGCAGAGCTTTTGCGCGCGGGGTCCAAGCGAGCCCCGTGTGGCGCGGCCCCTAAATTACGAGCCGACGTGTCCGCGATGTTTTTGATAATGCCACAGTGCTAAAAGATAGCGCGCGGAGAAAACGGCCGGAATAAGGATCTCAAGGAAAGAGGCGCTCATTGTCGGCCGGCCGCCCGCAGGCGCCCCTGCTAACAAGCAAAGCCGCTGAGGACCCATTAAGATTTAAAGATGTCTGCGCGCCGCGAAAAGCCTACACGCACGCACGTCGCTGTGTATTTCCGTGGCGGCCACCCGCGGCAGTTTTATGGGGCACGATGCGGCTCGTTTTCATTTGGCCACCCCCCGCGCACCGCTGCTGCGAACGACGTGGGCTTTATTGCTGTAATGCCTCCCGATTACAGGGTTGCCTAATTTATTGGTACATGGGAGCGCGAGACCACACGGGTTGTGCCGACCCCCTTCCTCATTTGGGCCCATAAATCTGGGCCTGCATCATTTCGCCACGGTGTATACGTTGCCAGCCTCGTGAGCGTCCAATACCGCGTTTTAGCAACTTTTGGCTATTTCACCTAACTATGCGACATTACTACGTTCAGCTCTGTACTGTATTGCACAGCTGTTCAACATGTCATCCTTGTAAGTTTCGAATGATCCAATGTGGTAGGAAATATTTTTGCGGCATCATAAATTATTAATGAGCGAAAATATGTGAGAATGAACAATCATGATGATGTATTTCATTTTAAACATTTGGTAAGGAAAAATGAAAGGTTATGGGTCTGAAGAAGAATAATGCATACGAATAGTTGTTGGCCGAAGGACTACGTATATCTGCGAGGAAATATGCAGATGCAATCTGTCCGTCTGCATCATTGTCACTGCTAACTTGGAGCAATGTCGCATATCCGTACCCGTGGTCGTTCTATCTGAATATATACGGAAGTCCCGAGCTGCTTCGGTAAGGCATCGCAGCGCGTGTTCGCGGTTTTCGCCGCCGGCCGAGAATGCTGCATGGGTTCCAGGCTCACGCCATATGTATGCACGTGCGGCGTCACCGCACTGCTAGCTCTGGCTGCATGCGGTGCGCCTGGGGGATGAAGCACACTCACCGCCCTTCCTGTCCTTTAGCTCGTTCCTGGTGCATCTTAAGTGCGACCACCTCTGCCTTCTTCGAACTCGGTAATCACGTTTATGGCGCATGGGCGAGCCACACTGGGCGGTACCTCGCACTGCGCCGTCGTCGCCTACACGTCGCGCGGCAGTCCAAGGAGGTCGGCTTTGTGCCCCTCTCTTGTGCGTCTCGCGAGCGTGTGTTTGTTTACTTACCAGTTCTCGTTACTGCGCTGGGAACATCTGCTGATTCGATCATAGCGGGTTAGGAGGCTGCTAGGCAATGTTCTCGTGTGGCACATGCATGTATACCTTGTTTAACGACGCCTGCTGAAAGCCGAACAGAAAATTAAGAGCGACTTTTATGTTTTTCTTTGGACCTGTGAAGCCAAGTCTGTGGCTATAGGATTAATGTTATTATTTGGATTATTCTGAAATACGCCCTGTATACTAATGTACAACAAAAACGGCCTATGTTAAACATGCCACGTGAAATGCTTCTTCAGTTGAATTCTTAACAAGTTCTGCTCGAGAATGTACGCTCATGTTTAATACTCCAAACTTACACCATGAGCCCAAGAGCTTTCTAAAAATAAATTGCTGCCCCGAGTTCCTCTAGTTGAGACAGGTAGCCATGGGACAATGCTGCATGGGGAGGTGTGTGGAAAGCAGAAACAATGGGATGGCCCTGCATGTTTATAATAATAATAATAATAATAATAATAATAATAATAATAATAATAATAATAATAATCAAGGCACCATATTTTAAGTCAGTAACGATGACATTTGTCGTACTTGTCAGCTATGAGACATGATGATAGTAACTTGCCTGTAAAGGTCATGTGAGCCGGGTACGACCATCGATATAGCCGAAATGCGCACCACTGTACAAAACACACACCTCGTGCAATGGCGATAGCTGAAAATCTGGACATCTGTTCGCCATGTTTGTTACGTCCCACGATGCCTATACACGTATATGTACGTTTGTTAGCAAAAAGACAACGAAAATGACTAAACGACCCCATGTAAAATAAATAAACATGTATTTAACATTAGCGCGCAAGTATATAGATTGCAGCCATTTTTTTTCCCTTTCCTTTCTCTTATCAGCTACAGAACTAACTTTCATTTTCGTTTTTTTTCTTCGTTTTGATTTGTTGCCAGCGCCCAAGGTAAACAGTGTTAAAGCATCCTTCAGACTAGATCACCTTCGTATTTCGTGTTCTGGTCACTTATTGACGCGCCTCAGGGTGCGCAGTTTTGTGGTTTTTCAATGACGTTCTACATGAGGCTTTGACACAAACATTAATATTCAGGCTAAATATATAGTTGCATGACCGAAGGGCAAGAGTGTATCACACACTGCTCAAGGCGAAAAACATCACTTAGGCCGTATTAATGATACGTTGCACCATACCCTCCTTTCTCCTCTCTTTCCGTTCTTGCAGGCACCCTTCTGCACCGCCGTCATCGGTGTAGTCCCCTCGGTGCAAAAATGTGAGTTCCATAAGTGCGGCCAAGAGTAGCCAGCAACGATACATGGAACTCGTGTGCTACCAAAGATAAAAAAAAAAGTAGTTGCCAATTCTCCTAAACAAAAAATAATAAAGAAATGACGATTCACGAACACTGTCATCGCTTTAATAAGAATCGCACATCACGTAGTCGTCCTTCAAGACCCTGACGTGGGCACAAGCTGCAATTATACCGAGTAAGGCAACCGCACTACACACCTATAATTATAAATATATGTTCACTAATTGCGTATAGCCCATGAATTAGAGTGATAAAGGCCGTTGCATAGAGAACAGTCACTTCAGATATAGTGAAAATCGGTGGCATTCAGGAAGCAGACCACACAAGTCTTGTTTTTCCACGGCCTCCTAGGTGGTTGTGTATTCTTTTCTATGTAGCACATCGACAGTGTATTTATTATTTTACGCTATTGCTCCTAAAGTGCTTCCGCCAGCAACTTCGTTTTTGATATAAACGCTTCAGCGAGCAATGTTTTCGACACTACTTTCAAAATATTTCCTGAATGTAGCAATGGCACTCTGTAGGCCATATAAACAAAATATATATGCTTCGCAACTGTTCCATGTGATATTAGCACCAGGGGCGTAGCCAGACATTTTTTTCGGGGGGAGGGGGGGAGGGCACTTTCTTGGTCGGAAGTGGGAGTCGGGCAGGCAGATGGGGTTGCGTCTCACTTTGTGCTATGTATGTCATGAACAAACAATGTGGAAGGAGGGGGGGGGGGGCACGGGCTTGATGTGCAACGCCGCCTTCTTTGTTATAAGGTCCATCACAAGGACTTTTGGTGATTCAACGATTATTTGACGATTTCAAACCTCTTATCACCTCGTCAATTTTCATGCTGGTACTCCTATACCGTTCTTTCAGAAGGATATTTTTCCAGTGCAAAAATTAATCATGAATAAACATGGTAAGAAGGCTGAGGGCTGAAATAATATAACCATTCGGTTTTTATTGCCCACTTTCTTATAAGTCGCAACTGATAAGCGCTATGGGAGAGAGAAAGACAGAGGGAGAAGGGAAAGACAAGTTTTGTTTCTGAACAAAACTAGGTAATCGCCAAAGTAGTGGCACACATCTAAGTGTCATGCTAACAGGGAGAGTATAGCACAGATAGGTTGGAAATAATATGGCACTGATGCTGCGTATTGTCAGTGAAAGAATACTACGTTATGTGTCTCTCGCCGAAAAAATGCGCGCTGGGTTTCTGCGACCGATTCAGCCTGGAGCAATCGGGCAAGGCAGTGGCTCACCGATCTGCCACGTATCGGCCTTCACCAATACATTAGAACGCTATAAGGCCGTTACGCGACAACACGTGCATTTCAAAGAGCCCGTTCGATCAGTTGGCCGTCGAAAGGGGCCAGCCATTCGGTTACGTGAGAACAAGTGTACTTAGCGGAAAAACCTCGAATGTCAGAACAGGACAGTTGCAACAGAGAGCCAGTCACTATAAAACGGGAGAAAGAGCGGAATAAATTTATTTCACCAGCTAAATTAATCATGCGTTTGAGGCCATGCATTTTCTTCCATGAGAAGAAAATCGGAGGTTGTTGTTTTGCCGCTTAAATGCGTGGACAGAGCTTTTGGGTGGGGTAATTGTACTGGTGCATTAAAGGCCATGCGTGTCCACTGGCAAGCTGTATGTGATGAAGAGGGAGAAGAAGTGCCCGCAGAACACTGTCATGCGGCCCTCGGCACGACGTCTAAAGCCTCCCTCTGCCACTTATCTCGACTAGTATCTTGACTGTAAGGACGCTCTTCCGGTATTAAACACATATTATTTCTAGTTTTGTTCAAATAAGCAATATTTCTACTGTAGATTTGTACATTATTGTCAATTCGCCAAACTTCTTCTATTTTCCTCCCCTCACCCATTTGAATTGCCTTGCGGCCCCCACCGTGTCGGCTTAATTCACGCTAACTGACCCTCAGCCTGAAAAGGTTGCCGACCCCGGCGTGTACTATCCCTGAAAAGCAAGTCCGCAAAAGACAGAGAAAGACCGCTTCATTGATAAAAAAATTAAAAGAAAAGAAATGAATTTCTTAGGTTCCACCTGTCCAATAGGCACCATCTCAACGTTGGAGCTAGGGGAAAGTTGGGAAGTAATATTCACCTTGTTGTTTGTTTTTTGTTCGACATTGTTGGAATAATGTATGTTACCACAGTGAATCATTGTAGAGGAATGCACAAGAAAGGGGCTATATAACCACCTTTATACCAATGCTAGCATCACTTGAAGAAATACAGATTAACGCACCACAGTTTATGCGTCCATTGGCTCTGTTGTACACTAGTGTTGTCCAATACATGCAAAACGCATCACGGCGACACCACGAAGCAGCAAGTACCCCTGTGTGATGGCATCGAAACACAGAACGTCGTTCGCTCTACATTGAAAACAGATGAGCTCTGGCGCCGAACCTCTGTGAATAATTGCTACGAAGCCGTCAAAAATAGGGCGTAGCTGTAGGCATCGTGAAAATCTAATGCAGCTAGTGATGCCACACTCAATACCATGGGCCAATGGTTAAGTGTGGTTAAGTGTAACCCTAGGTTCGCGTGTACAGCCACGGCCGTTACAGGGATAGTTTCCACGAACTTGCAAGAAGAAGGAAGAAAAGAGAGATATAGAAAATAAAAGAACGGTAGGGAAGGCAGGGAGGATAATAGACTGTGTTCAATTCGCTCTAGATTACAAAAGGGGAAGGGAAGAGTGGAGCAAGAAACAGGAAAAGGGAGTGACATTTGACAACACACACAATGAAGTGTCTCACCGGTGGTCTCTGAATTCTATTGCCTTGAAGTGCTGCAGGAGGGCTTGTGTGGCTTCGTGGGCAGATCTGCTTTGAATCCAGGCTTCGAAGATTATTTCTTCTGTAGAAGGCCAATCAACACTCATGGGAGAGTCTGGCGATGTTGTTGAAATTGGGGGCAGCAGCACAAGAGATGAACAGTAGTGTTTATTCAGTTGCAGTTCAAAGCTTGCGCAAAGGTTGTGAAGGCTGTGGGAATGCCCTGTTGTAACTAGAGCGAGGATTATATTAATAGAAGGGCCAGTTGGTTATACAGGGCTTGTGCTGTCCTGTTTCTTTCTTTCTTCATCTTTCTTTCTTTCATTGTAGCGCGCAAAAATTTTACACGATGATAATAATATTCACAGAATGTAAGAGAAATGTCTCGTATTGCGTCGGTTGAGGTTCGCAAGAACGCTGAAACACCAGGGCCCATCTGTGGCTGAAGGTGGTGACACAGTTTTTGCACCGGTGCCGTTCGCTAAAGTCATTTGGCTGCAGGCAAGCAGGTTGTGTGGAGCAGGCATGCATTGCATGGGAGACATGAAACATTCGCATGTATACAAACGCGCCCATTCGCTAATGAAATGTCCAGCGTGAGGCTTGCCTGTATTACGTCACGTTAACAGTATTACGTAACGTAAACAGTATCACCGTGAAAGTTTTTTTCTAAATACTAGTCAGATTTAGATTCCTTCGAAGTACAACTGAAAGAAAATGTTTTTTTGCGAGCTGTGTGCCAAGGCGCGTTTCATCTGCCAGCTTTTTTACTTGCGCGAGAACTTGTTTCCATTGAACTACAAATTATAGGTATACCTTTATAATGGGGAATCTAGATAGTGTGACGTTGATTAATCGATCGACTGTTATAACAATTGGCTTCCTCTAGTCCCATCGTTGGTGATTAAAGCCAACTTATACGCACTGAAGGCCCATCGTTTCTCCTCTCGTGAACGCTGCTGGCTACAGGCTTCCCTCGGCAAAACGTGTACTTGTGGACCGTGCATGTTTCCCCAGCGCCGCAGTCTAGGAACTCCGGGGACCTTTTTGTATGCAAATACTAACTTCGCGGCGTCTGTCAGCCACTCAGAATGAATGGAGGGCGTGCATGAAACAAGTGGCAGTTTGGCAAATATCGACACCTAGGTAGCATTGACCCGAACCGTGACCCTGCAGCCATGCCGGCTAAATGCAGACATATTTATGAAGCTTCGCCGAGCGGGGAATAAGAGGAAGAAAAGTCCCATCGCTACCGCTTTTGTCGGGCGTAGAACACGCGCCAGCGGCGTCGAAGCGTGTCTCGTAGGTCGTCGGCAATTATTGACACAGATACCGGGCCAATCGCTCTTTCCCGAACAATCACGTTGTATGTCAGAACGACGTCTCGCTTCACGCCCGGTGCTTTCTCAACGTCAAACGATGCTTGTGACGACCTGCGCTGCGTGACAACGAGCTCTCTCTCTCTCTCTGAGGCGACATGGCATGTGTTGTCTCGCGCGGTCGGTACACGCGCTCTGCGATAAGCGTTCCTACGCCCTGTTGGGCCTGTTCGTGCGTGGGTGGCATAATGCGTGCTGCTTCCCTCATGCAGGGGTGCCGCTCCGTGACGACGGTTATAATGGACAAGACTGAGAATGGATATTCCACAAACAAACGTCCAAGGATGTTCACAGTCTCTGCCAGAGTACATATATACACGTCTTACTTTTCGACGCAGACATTTTTAGGGTTGCGCGCCGAAGGGTCTTCCCTTTGTTTGCAAACGAACACTGAATGTTTCGCAACTTCCCGAAACGATCGCTTCGAGTGAGCGAGTAACGTGCAAATGGGTCACCCGGTGGTCTAATTATGAGCTATCAGCACGCCTGGAATAGCGGTAATAAGTTGTGGTAATCATGTGAGGTAAACATGCAATGAGGCAGAAAAGGGAGAGCCGGAATCGGACTGCGCATTTTAGATAAACTTCAAACATATTTTATGATGTTTGCCTTAGCCCATTACATCGGGCCACCACAGTGGCGCTCCGTTTCTCATCGTGTACAACAATGGCTTACATAACCGTGCAGGCACAAATCAGACGATCAGATGAAACACCGTAGAGAAAATTGGTGTCAACTGCCTACTTGGTATTAGGCACTCGGCTTGATATTTGGTTCACTGTATACTACCAGCATACAGTGTTCTCTGTCCACGTCTGTCTCGCGCCTAGATGTGTGCGGAAGTATGTATGACCAATGAGCTTCAACCAAGGCTTTGCTACTACATTGGCAACCATCATGCATATGTACCTTTGCTTCGTAAAGAACATAACCGAAGAAATTGCAAATGATTTTACACCTCATTGATAGAGTTGATAATTACATGATAGCTGATAGAGGCTAACAGCATTCAAAGGGACTTTAAATTGTACAACGGTAAGAATTATGTGGCCATGTTATCAAAGACTTTCAATGAATAATGTACTTTGACATAACCGCTTTCACTGATAATGAGCTCATTAGGGCAGGTGGCAGTTTTTCATTAGCAACATCCCTAGCGTAAGTGAGTTTTGAACAAAGCTGCGTATAACTACGTGATTCGTAACTTCACCGAATACTTATTTAATAAACAAATGTGTAGCAGGTAAGTGCGACAGAAATTGAGCAAACCCCACTGGTCACCACTGGACAATAAAAAGACACGGAAAAGGGCAAATAAACAGTAAATGAATTAATTAATTCTTTATTTATTAAATAGCTTCCATGGTGCAGTTCTGGCCCACGCAAACGGAGGTGAAAGTGGTATACGCTGAGCTAAGAAAACCTTAATCTCTGAATCTCCAAATCTTTCATGAAAAAGCTCATAGAGTCAGTCCTTTTGCATTCACCTAAGGCTACTGAAAGGTGAAAGCCATCTTCTCTTACTTATGAATCTGCCCCGCCGCGGTGGTCTAGTGGCTAAGGTACTCGGCTGCTGACCCGCAGGTCACGGGTTCGAATCCCGGCTGCGGCGGCTGCATTTCCGATGGAGGCGGAAATGTTGTAGGCCCGTGTGCTCAGATTTGGGTGCTGTTGCGACCGGGGTTTCCAGACACCGGAGGTCCGGGATGAAGTTGTCGAGGCAGGAGGAAGAGAGACTTGAAGAGGGTTTATTTACAATATATACATTGCGAACTCCCTACACGGTGAGCCCTCAAACGTGGCAGGCCTCTACATGACTCCTAACATAGCGCTACATGGTGCTTGGTTCTACATGGTTCTGCTCGGTTCTGCTCTGTTCTCTTCTCGAAAAAAACACCGAATGAGCCGTGGGGGCTCATTATAAAGGGTCTGTCCTCCCCAGATCCCTAGATCGGGGACCGCGTACAGAGGGCACCGTCCAACCACGGATCACACATTACCCGCGAGGGTGACGAGCACGCACGGTCCACGTGAACGTTCAAAATTTAAGCGTGGTCACTGCACGGCCATGGGGCACGAACGTGGCTCCTCCTCGTCAAGGGGTGTCGCTGGGCGAGGGGTCTGAAGTTGATGACTGCATCCATCGAAAGGGCCGCCGTAAACAAGCTTCAAACGGTCGCCGAACGACTCGTTCAATTAGCGGGACGATTTCCGGCCGCCGCCGCCGCCGTCATCTTCCAAAGAAGAAGCTGCACTTGTGGTCTCCCGAACTGCTCACGGTGTCGTGGCGGCAAGACGCCGCACCCTCCGGCCAGGGGGGAACAATACATGGCGGACACAGGCCGCCAACCCGTTTGGCGACTAAAAAGGAACATCAAAAGGAACGCCGATCCATTGTCAGACCTGGCGCCGGTCCTAACAGTAGGCAGCCGGTCGTTCGGTTTGGTTTGAAGATTAAAGGAGCGCCGCTCCCTCTTCAGCTCCGGCGCCGGTCACAACAGCTCGTCCGCCGGCGGGAGAAGCGACCTGAGGGTGACCAGCTGCACAGGTTGCTCGAAGTGTCGCTGTGTAGTGCTGTCTTCCAGGCCACTGCTGATGACGCTCAGCCAAGGACTCTTTCCCTCTCGTTCCTTGTGGCTCCCCTCTGGGAAAAGCATTCATACACACCACCACAGGCACGGGAGAGCACCCTGCCCGCACTGAGACACGTCGAGTCCGACAAATTATCCAAAAGCAACCTTACTTAAGCAGTATTACCAAACACAAAGCAGCAATCGGGACGTTTCTCTGAGGTTTCACCAAAACTCCTAATCCCGATCCGATAATAATCTTCCCATCAAACTGCTTTCAAGAAAACTAATTGTCAAGTGATGCGCTCACCGTGGCATACCCGAGTGCCTGCGTGAGTAATCCGCCGTAACCCACCAGGTATCATACTCATAAAATGAAGCATTTTACTTCACGCTATCTTTTAGTTCCCGAAATTTAGTGCCGCCAAAGCCAGTCGTCAATTCCTCTTGAGAAGACGAAAGCATAACTGCCGTGCTGCACCTGCATTAGGAACCTCTTTATTATACATCCGCAAACGCACATCACAGTGCGCCTGCCTGGAGGAGATACCACCTAACCGTTCCCTTGCTGTTGCCACTTTCACAAAGCATACATATAAACTCACGAGCTAGCTTTTCTTACACACCGGACACATGCGAACAAAACATTAAATGAACAACAAAAAAACTTTCGCATGAATCCTGAAAACCTCGCAAGAATATCCTTGCGTCCGTGCGCTCACTCAAAATTCGTCTCTAACGTCGGTCCTACTTGACAAACGCCCCTAACGTGTCGTTATACTGCCGCAAAACGGTTACCTTTAAAACCAATACATACAAAGCTTAAAAAATAAACAGCATGGTACCTGCTACGTAAACGCTATCTAGTAGCAGAAGTACAAAACACATTCCAAAAGGAAAACTGACCTAAACAGTCAAAACAGATATTCAAAACTAAAAAATACAAATCCACTAATGACCATCGTCAAAAGCTCACGGATGTCTACTCCTTTTTGGGACTAACGCGCGGTGTCGCGTCCTGTGGGTCTTTTTAGGCGAACGGGAAATGGAACAATGGCAAAACCCATTCGCTTCGCCTCCGACCCCCGCAAAGCTCTGCGCTGACAACCTGCGTTCTTACTCTCGCTGAGTACCTCGCACTCCCGCAGTCCATCAAACATGCCGTCGATAGAGCGACGAAAGGGTCTGCCTTTCTACCCAACGTGCTTTTTTTTTTTTTTCGTTTTGTCCGGCGGCTCGGACGCATACAAACCAACTCCGGTGCCGATGACAAACGCCTAATTCTGTACGCTCTAATGCGTGTCACTATCCTTCCAATAGATCTATACAACGCATATAGGCTACCAAAATGATAGAGCGCTAACGAAAACAAAGTACAAACGAGTTATTTACAAAATCACAAAAACAAACAAAATGTTCCTTTCAACAGTCCCGAGTCGACGTTTTCCGAGAGGCTAACCGCTGTTCGCAACAACTCTGAGTCGAACTCGCGGTGGTCGCGCCCGGAACGATTTTCTCGAGAAGCGGGGTCTACAACACGCGTCAATCGCCCTGCTACCGAACCCCGCGACGTTCCTCGAAGCCGACTTGCTGTCGCTTCCTGCCCCTCGAAAACCACCGACTCTTTTGCCCCGCACCCCGTCCAATGCACCGCGAGAACAACGGAAGGGTCTCTTGCCCCTCGACCACTTACGCACACAATGCGCTTCTCTTTTCTTTGTTCTCTGGCCGCTTGGACGCTTGCGATACGGCAACTTTCTTGAAATTTCGCTCCGCCATTTGAATACATTCCTCAAACGCGTCGCGATTTTTGCCTGCCTGTTTTTACGGCGCTTTCTCCGTTTTGCACGTCTCTTGGTGCCGTCTACGGAGCCTTTCGCCCATCTCTGATGCTCACCAGCACCCACATGCTCATCTGATTTTTCGCGCGGACTGTCTGGATAATTGCCTAGCAATCTATCCTTCAAACACTGCCGCGTACGATGCGCTTTTCTTTTCCGGCGGTTCGGACGCATACGATACAGACCCGTCAGAGATGACAACGGCACTTTTCTCGCGATTTTACCACGCCGTTTGAAACCCTTACTCAAACGCGTTGTGCTCATCTCGAGCTTTGCCTTTTTGTTGCCCTTCGGACGCTTTCTCCCCTGTGCACGCTTCTTTGTGCGGACCTGGGAGCCTTTCGTCCTACTCTGACGTTCTTCATCACCGATATGCTCCTCCGCCATCTCGCGCGCCCAGTCCTGATGATTGCCTATCAGTTCATCGTTAGACCGCGGCCGCGTAGATTGCGCACTTCTGTTCCTTACTCTCCGGCCGCTCAGACGCATGCGATTTAAGCCAGTCAGAGAAGACAACGGGCCTTTTCTCGCAAATCCGCCACGCCGTTTGAAGGTCCTCGTCAACCGCGCCGCGCTGATCGCGAGCCTTGCCGCGCTTCTGTTTTTCGGACGCTTTCTCCGTTTGGCACATTCCTTGGTGCCAAACCTGGAGCCTTTCGTCCGCCTCTGACGCTCATCAACATGGTCTACAGGGCTGCAAGGTTCGATGGAACACTCTGTTAATCTTAACTTCGTTTCCACCACCACGGAACCCTCACACCCTGCTGTGACCGCGAGCTCTTTTCCCTCAGAATGGGTTAAAACCTGTTCCATTCCCTTACAGGCACTAGCCTTCTCTTTGGCCTCAAACGGCACCGCCGCTATATCTACAGATATCAGACCCGCAGCACTCTCTTCGGCCCTAAACGGCACCGCTGCTGAAACGCACCGTTCGTGCGGTACATCTGCAAATTTCTGACCTGTAGCCCTCTCTTCGGCCTTAATCGGCACCGCCGCTACGTCGCACCGTTCGTGCACTTCATCTACAGATGTCTGACCTGTAGCCTTCGCTTCGGTCTTAAATGGCACCGCCGCTACATCGCACCGTTCGTGCGCTACATCTATGGATTGACCACTCTGCTGCAATGCCACCAATTCACAATTAAGCCTTTCTATCTCTTCATCTAATTCCTGCATCCTTTTTATATGTTCTTCATGCCTGCGCTCAGCTTCCAATTCCTCCTGGCGCCATCTTTCCTTTCTTTGCGCCCTTTGTACTTCCTCCTCCTGGTCCAATAAGTACATATTCCCGAAGTGCTCGATTTCCTCATTGTCACTATTGCTTTCGAGAATCACTTCGCGGAGTTTAGAAGCAGGCATATCATCATTAAAATCTAGCTCCAGATCCCAACACAGGTTCAGCAGGTCCTCTCTCGTCAATCTCGTAAGATCCATGGCGACTACTTTGCTTTGGCTCAGCTGTGACAAAACACAAACCCACCAGCGTTTCAATTCTGGGTCTAGAGAAATTGAAGCCTGGCAAATCTCACAGCGGAGACCACAAGCTTAAGCACCCAAGTAGCACTACGTGGCCAACATCCCTCTCTACTTTTTCTTGTTAATTTTTCACTCCTGCTTTTTACAACATCCTAAAATTTAACCCGCAACGTACCCTTAGAAATTTTGAAACATTACCACTTGTTCCTATTGAATCATCTAAGCTTTCCTGCTTTAGCGTACTTGCTCAGGTAATCATCCAGTGCTGCCCTGTGCTGAGATAACAACCACAGTGGCCAGGCAGTTGTTGGTTATATCTATCTTTTAACGAATCTAGGCCAAAAGACTCGATATATCTCAAGCACAAAGCCAGGCACTCACCCCATTACGTGCGGTGGTGGTACGCTGCTTCGATCCCGCCGAGTTCCAGGGCTTTCGGCTGGCCTCCGGTACATGTCGCTCTCCGTCGCAGACTCGTATCCCACCGCTGCCAACCAGCTGTTGCGACCGGGGTTTCCAGACACCGGAGGTCCGGGATGAAGTTGTCGAGGCAGGAGGAAGAGAGACTTGAAGAGGGTTTATTTACAATATATACATTGCGAACTCCCTACACGGTGAGCCCTCAAACGTGGCAGGCCTCTACATGACTCCTAACATAGCGCTACATGGTGCTTGGTTCTACATGGTTCTGCTCGGTTCTGCTCTGTTCTCTTCTCGAAAAAAACACCGAATGAGCCGTGGGGGCTCATTATAAAGGGTCTGTCCTCCCCAGATCCCTAGATCGGGGACCGCGTACAGAGGGCACCGTCCAACCACGGATCACACATTACCCGCGAGGGTGACGAGCACGCACGGTCCACGTGAACGTTCAAAATTTAAGCGTGGTCACTGCACGGCCATGGGGCACGAACGTGGCTCCTCCTCGTCAAGGGGTGTCGCTGGGCGAGGGGTCTGAAGTTGATGACTGCATCCATCGAAAGGGCCGCCGTAAACAAGCTTCAAACGGTCGCCGAACGACTCGTTCAATTAGCGGGACGATTTCCGGCCGCCGCCGCCGCCGTCATCTTCCAAAGAAGAAGCTGCACTTGTGGTCTCCCGAACTGCTCACGGTGTCGTGGCGGCAAGACGCCGCACCCTCCGGCCAGGGGGGAACAATACATGGCGGACACAGGCCGCCAACCCGTTTGGCGACTAAAAAGGAACATCAAAAGGAACGCCGATCCATTGTCAGACCTGGCGCCGGTCCTAACAGTAGGCAGCCGGTCGTTCGGTTTGGTTTGAAGATTAAAGGAGCGCCGCTCCCTCTTCAGCTCCGGCGCCGGTCACAACAGTGCACGTTAAAGAACCCCAGGTGGTCAAAATTTCCGGAGCCCTCCACTACGGCGTCTCTCATAATCATATGGTGGTTTTGGGACGTTAAACCCTACAAATCAATCAATACTTATGAATCGATTCTGCTCCCCCACCTTCCGAAAGCTTTCTGCCCCTAACGTGGTTTTGCACTGCCTCCGAGATTCGGTGCGCCTCACCTAGTTGTGCATTGCCTACGTGATTGAACCAGCCGAGCTCCAACGGCATGTGATGACGTCATCACGTGACGTACAGATGTCACAAGCTTTTACATTTTGTGATGTCTTCGTGACGTCCCATGGTGACGTCATCGCGTGCTGATAATTTTTTTGTTTCCCTCGTCCCTGATGCCGCGGGACTCCGACGCCAGTGGTGGTTTCACGTTTGATGAGGCATCTAAGGCTTTCGCCTTAATATATGTCACCACAGTGCTATGTGCTGCACACATTCGTCGGTTATCACAGAGTAAAACGGTTCACGAATCTTTGTGACTGCGGGCTTTGATAGCTTGCCGATATTCTGTGCGTTGTGACATTCCTATAGTATACTACCTGGCGAAACCTAGCATCACGAACATCTTGAAAAATAAGAATTTTAGAACCTCTCAGTGGTCTTGTACGCCTGCAATGCTGCTGGATCTATGGTGAAACAGCTTTACACAATTCGACAAGGTGAGCGAGTGAAACAAATTTGTTAAGTCCACAATGGACACGAGTTAACTCACCGTGACTTGGCTAGGCCCACTCGGGCATAGTGAGGTTAAACCTGACCACCTTCGCGCATGCCCTCTTGACGGCCAGGATTTGAGAGGTGAGGTCCTGGGCCTTAATCAGCTTGTTCATTTCCTCTTGGTAGAAAGGGGGACCGGCAAAGGCACAGCCCCACAGGACATGCTCGAAGTCCGCATAACCACCACCCAATGGGCAATCCAGGCTTGAGAACTGGTCGGGGTATATTGGGTGCAGTGCTGTAGGGCTCAGGTAGGTTCTTGTTTGTAGCAGTCTGAGAGTGACAGCTTGAACCCTGCACAGCGAAGAGTGTGGCAGGGGCAGCACTTTTCTTGAGAGATAATGGTGCTTGTATATCCAGTTGTACGTGCAGAGAGGCTCGGATCACCCAGGAGATGACGCGTAACCCGGCACACGGTCAGACAAACCTCGTAAAGCCGAGTGTACCTCCTCGTTAGAATTGATTGAAGCACTCTCAATGGTTTAAAAGTGTGCAGAAAACCAGACCAAGAGTCATTTTTGAGGTTTTTTGCTTTTTTAAAAATCTGTAGAACCTGGGAAGCCACCATACCCATTTTAAATGCCTTGATAGCAGCCTTGTAATCTGAATAAGTTGTGTCAAGTACTACGTCCATTAATGCAAGAGCAATGTCAACCTGCTCTGCAACGCTGCAGCTAGAAGTGCGGATGGTAGAGCAGTTGATTACCACGGAATCACAGTCAACGACCACTCGCGAGAATGCTTTTTTTTTAGCGTACGAAGCGGCATCTACGAAGGAGGCTCGTTCCTTGTCTAAGCGGGCACTGGCGAGCAGGGTTTAGTCTTTGCTCGTTTTCGTGCTGCGTTGTAGGTTGGATGCATATTGCGTGGCATCTGCGGAATGAAAATCTTGGACCTTACTTCATTAGGCAGCTCCACAGCATCGGACCAACGACCGCGGGGTTACGTCCCAGCATGCCGAGTATGACCTAGCTTACCCGCTTGGGTGCCGGGCAGTCTGACCAACTGTGAAAAGTCTTGGGCCTGAGCGATTTCTTCGAATGTATTAGGGACTCCCAGCTTCAGGAGGTCAAGGTGAATAAACTTTTATGAAAGGAAAAGCTGGTCTGCATCTGGACTTGATTAATTAACTTTTCCTTCTTTTTGAATCTGCAGACTACACCCATTAAACCATCAACAGGAGTAGGAGGCACAGCTGAAGCCCAAGTCCTGAGGACCAGATATAGCTGGTGAATGGGTCCAGGCTCATAGCCCAAGTCCGCGGCTGCCTGAATGAAGGTGCCCGCCCACCTCCGAGCAGGAACAGCCTGGTCAACAAAATAAACTGCATTCTCTCACGTTCACATAACACTGCTATTGTCTTTGCATCGATGAATTGATGACGAAGGCTTCTTTATATTAGAGCTCGCGCCTTGCTCTATGTAGATAACTAACGCTGCGGCACAAAAAGAAGAGAGCGTGGTGTTCTATTTTAGGTGTATACATACTGTTTCCGTGCTGCGCAGGCGCTTCCTATAACCTATACAAGGTCGAGGAATCTATGCACTGCATGCACTTGCTTGTTTTGCAGTGGGCAAACCTGGTAAAAAAGCATTTTAACTGATCTGGCTGCCTCCACAAATGCGGTATTAATGTTTGTGGCTTCGATATGTGCTGAATTATAGAAATGACTGTTCAGTAACTGGCAAGCTGTAGTTGACAAACATACACCTCCATCACACAAAATCCATACATATGTATGGTTGTAGCGAGCAGATACATCACGCATGGAGCCCAAAGTGGACTGCTACATAATAGGCGGGCTCACAGCCTGTCATGGAAGTGTCTTGAATGAGTTCAAGCGGCTGCTAAAATGATCTGATTAACGCGCTGTACCCACTCGTTCTGAGTTACTGCGAAAGCCAGGAGTTGGCAGTGTCGACAATAGGGTGTATGTAAAACGGTCAGCGCTTTTGGCGTCACGGAAGGATTACTGGCTAAGCTTCTGAGCTTCTCGACATAGGGGGTGAGGCGGGAGGAGCTCTGTCGCTCAGTCTTCTGGGCTATTGGACGCCGGAGAAATTTCCCAGTATCGTTTTCCTTTAAGAACGGATATCAGGGCTCTACGTGGGTCTGCAGTGACCTGTGATCAAAGGTCGAGTATCATATGCCGTTACATTACCTGTACTGGTTTGCCGGCTCCGAGAAGATTAGTGTCATTTTTGAATGTGTGAATCCATCATGGATTTAGGAACTAAAAGGTTAACTATGCTTTTATTTGGTCGGATTACGATTTGTTTTTGCCGAGTGTGCTCTGCCTCGTGGGAGGTCTGAGGTGACGTTGAGCGGATGTCTAACCTGCAGTGCCTCAAAGGGCACTTCACCTCAAACTGAACGTCTGAGCATAAGTTCACGCATATGCTCAACGTACATGATGCTTCAGAAAATATAAATAAGCACGAGTGACAAATAGTAAAAAAAAAGAAAAAAAGTGATCGACCTTTAAGAGACTTCTCTCCAAACCACAGTGCGTGAAATTGAAATGATGATCATAAATCAAACATACATCTTCAATTATATTTTCTATAATTGCTATAAAAATATGATGGTTCACAGAACTTGCAACATGTCCCCGCTCAAGGCACTGCCTTCCAATGCCTTCCCTAACGATATTTCGGTTAATTTTGCTCCTCGCACTGTCAATTTGATTGTTCTTATCTAAATAACCACAAGTTGTAAGTAGGGAATAGGCAGATACTAATATTTATGTATTTAATTATTTAATTATCATTTATTTATTTATTTGTTGCATCCCAATGGGCCCAAATAAAGGTTTCCAATACCATACTATACCCATAAGTCACACTATGTGTATATAGGATACCTTGTAGAAGGATATAAACTAAGCCAATGATTATAACGAAGACAACAGCAATAACAGGGCCATAATAGGTTGAAAATGGCACCGTGACTGACATGAATTTTCTGGGAAGTAATGCCTTTTCGAGAGGAACGCCCTCAGTATGGCTGCCTCGTTGAATGTTGCACGGTGAACGAACACACTTCACTCGTATACGTTAAGTAATATATATCTAAAATTAAGATTACCAATATAGTTATCTAATGAAATTGCCGCACGTGAATGCGTGGTCGTGGCTGACGCCTACGCATTCAGTTCATGACTTAGGAAATTGCAATAATGATTGATATGTGGGGTTTAACATTCCAAAACCACCATATGATTATGAGAGACGCCGTAGTGGAGGGCTCCGGAAATTTCGACCATCTGGGGTTCTTTAATGTGCACCCAAATCTGAGCACACGGGCCTACACTATTTCCGCCTCCATCGGAAATGCAGCCGCTGCAGCCGGGCTTCGAACCCGCGACCTGCGGGTCAGCAGCCGAGTTCCTTAGCCACTAGACCACCGCGGCAGGGCCGTAGGCAATTGAAATCGAACGTGCAATCGCATGCGGCAAAATGGTCGTTTGTTTTTCGAATGGATACAAGCTCTCGTCGTTAGTTGCCACCCAGACGGTCAACATTTGATGGCAAGGTTAGCGCTTCTTTGGAGAAAGAGAAAAGTTAATTTCATTTAGTGTAGTATGGATGCATACCAAATTGAGCATCTTCAAGCCAGGTATTCAATTGGGCGCGTACCCTGTTAATATCGTTCAACGGATGTTCCAATAAGTGAGCGCGACTTGCGGGGCAGGGAGTATGTATATCATTAATGTGAAAATCGTCGGACAAGCTGCTGTCACAAGAACTCCGCTTCCAAATGTGATTTACGTGACTGTTCCACGTAGTAACAGTAAAGTCGACCTGACAGCATGAAGAAAACTGTCTTCTTTATCGGTCGTCTAAGTTTATGCCGGCCGCATTACGACTCGGCTCAATAATGCCGTCCACAAGACGATGACGATCGATTCCGCTGCAACCCGCGGTTTTTCGACTATTTATGGCCCCGACACGCTCGTTCCGTCTTCCATCACCGACCTTATACTTTGAACGTAGTTCACTGGCACAACGAATCCGAAATAAGAGAAAGCGGTGCAGCGAACTACATACAGTAGAGAGACAGTGCGTGCGTCGATAACTGGGCACAAAATCATTTATCAAGAAGTGTGCTGTAAAGATCGCGCAACCATCCATCTTTTCGCACATAAGCGAGAGTGATTCAAGAGGAGGGAACTGGAGAGGGTTCCGACTGGAATGAGCAGCGGTCCACATACGCGGCAGCGCGGCGCCGCAAACCGGGCGGCCCAACGCGACGCTCCGCATAACTCAGTCGTCGTTGAGAGGCAGCCGCTTCGAGTGGGCCGAAAATAGAAGACTTTTATTCGTCAACAGTCAGCGACGCGGCTCCTGGCTCGTTTTACGACCGGCCAGGAAACGCGTGGAGCGCTAAAGCAAGCAGTTAAAACATGTGTCAAGCTCGATCAGCGTTAGTGAAAAGCAGGCGCGAAAGCCATGCAGCAGCCGTATTGCTACCGCGCCAAATGTGTCGTGACGAGGCGCACGGCACCGAACGTGTCCAAGAGAGGCCGAGAGCTGTCGCTATGCTGAAGATGAGTAGCCATTAGTGGGTCTTAGGGGATCAACAAAACTTCTATGAATTATAAATAATGGTGCCTCATCATCCGGAGGAAAAATGAAGAGCTGTCTGATGGGTGTGCGCTTACAATGAAGGTTTTGTTTACTAACATTGCAGCGACACGTATCAATCAATCAGTGTTTATTCAATGAACTTAATACAAAAGTGGTTACAAAGTATTTGGACCATTAGCCTGTGTGAGTAGTTACTAGTCCAATCTAATACATGAATATCTTTTACATGTCTGGAGCAGAGGAGCACATGATATGGTTATGAATCTTTATACAAGTTCAATGATTGAGTTGCTGCAAATGTATACTATATGTATAACGAAATGCACATAACAATAAATACGCAATTGCTGCTAAAGCCTAAGTACACAAGTAATAAAAAAGAAATAATGCATACACTGTGTGAAAAGTACAAAAGACGGGGCACTCGAAAAGAATGGGCAGAATTTTCGCATAAGGCTGCGTTGAAGGACAAATAACAATAGAACTTGCATCAGAACAAAGAAGAAAAAAAAAGAAAGAGATATGTACCAGGTGAGGCATAAAAAATTATTTTTAAAAACACGTCATGGCTGCATGTCTACTTTGAATGGCTGAATGAATGATTTTTTTTTTGCTATCGACAGACATCTAATTACCACGAACGAAACACCAAGAAACATACACGCATTAAAGAGAGCTGTTCTTTTTATGAATATATACTTGTGGCCACATCATCTGAATAAATCAGTGTAATTTAAAACTGCAATGCTTCCGTTTTTAAACTAACTACACAGTATGGGACACGTATATTTTGTTCCTAGATTAAGTGCCGCGAACATTCAACTGAATTTATTTTAGCTTACTTCATTTTCCTATGGGAGCCCGAAAAGGGATAACTCAAAATTTGGTTAGGCTCACGGACACTAACTTTGCGCGACCATTCCAAACAAATACTTAGAAACCCGTGCAAATCGAATATGCCTCCCGTAGTTTTGTATATTTCTTACTGTATACGTCTCAAACAAAGCTTAAGGGAAATATTTGGTGGCAAGCGTCAAGATCTCCAGAAATTACACTACATTATTATTTTTAGCAAACTTGTGTAAATTGCTACATTGTTGTCAAATTTTTTCAGTAAATTACGAAGTTCGAAGTTTCAAAAATGTTGCAATATTTCGACATACTCTAACACTTACTTCTCACCCCACCATCTTTACTCTCACTGCAAGGTAGCAAACCGGACGTATATCTGGTTGACTTTCCTGCCTTGCCTTTTTACTTGGAAATTATTCTGCACAAATCACTCTCTCAATTCAAGGGCATTACATGGCAAAACAAAGAGAAAGGCTGGTCATGAACGCAGTTAATTTTACAACAGTTTATACTACATGAGTGTAAAAAACTGGTCTGGTTTATACATAAATAGTTGAGGCATAGACGTACGCAAGGTTCCCCATTAGGGTTGTGTGAAGTCTCTCAGCACTGCCCCCTTCTTCCTCCAGGCTCCCCATAAACAAGCTTCGCGGTGAATGCAGAGATTAAAATATGAAGTGATGACGTACTTTTCACGACGACCTGCATTTGTTCCTCGGCTTTGTGGGTGTGAAAAAGGGAAACAAACAGCTCTTGGTATGCAATGAAAGTGGGGCTCGGCCGCCGTTATTCTCAAAAACGTGCCTACGTGGAGACTTCTTTAACGTAGGCACCGCCATATTGCCTAGCAGACGGCGCCGTTCCTGAGGTATTCGTATACGGTTGCAGTAGGTGATTTTTTTTTCATTCTGGCGCACTAACTTTCATCTCAAATGATGCAGCACAGGTAGGAAATGAGTCTGCGAGATGTTCTGAAACGTTTTTGTCCACTGAGGGTTGAATATAATAATATGCCACAGTGCGAACGTGTCAAAAGTGGTCGGTATCGCACTCTTTCTCTTGGAAAACTATAAGAATATTTTGACCCATTTTAGCAGAGTGAGTACATTCACCCTTTAAGAATACAATGAATTTTTTTCCTTGACTGTAATATTTTTAAAGGTTGCTTCGGCATTCACGGTTTGTTTAGGCTGTCACAGAGACTTCCACTCGTACATGCAATCGCACGTGAGCGCGCAGTTGCGATCTCTTGGCGATGACGGCATTTGTTTATTGCTCATTGTTGTCTCTCTTTTGCCGGACTTTTAATTACACCTTATTAGTCGATTGTTTACTATCCCCCAAGTTCGTACGAAATTAGGGCAGTTTACAGAGAGGTGCTAGCCTTTAAAATGTGGTGCTGATGTTTTCATGCAAGCACACTTCTTGTTCTTTTTAGAATCGTGACATTTCATTGCATTACGGCGGCGGTATACTGAAGAATAGCTTTTTCTGCCGATAAGGCACTAATCACGCCCGAGCTCGACCCTATGATTGACATTAGAGACATCTTTGTGCTAATTAAAAAATGTTTACCATGTACTGCTATTGCGAAATTTTAGATGTTGTTCGCAAAGCTAAGCAGTGAAATTAACAGTCATAGAAACCATAGACCACCGCAAAAATGTGGTTTAGCTTTTGCTTTACTAATTAGAAGAGAATCAACTATGTTGTATATATCATTGCGGGACTTGTCAGACATGGTTCTTGACCACGCAAAAAAAACTGTCTACCCCCACCTTTTTTTTTCACGATTTGGCTTTCATATCGCACATCGTGCATGAACGATCCATTCTGCTATCTTACAGAAGTTGTGCACTCCCGACAAGGATTCTGCCATTTGATTTTCATGTACTATTCAGTGAATGTTCGAGTTTCACAAGGTGGGGGCGCAGCACAAATTAAAGGTGTAAAGCCGGTTTCCTCGCTGCGAAGTGACGGGTTTCTCGTTCGGGTTAATACAGCCGCATCGACTACATTGATCGCCGTGTTGAGCCGAGCTACAAGGATAATTGTTTTCCTCAAAGCCATTCTTCTGACACGTAAAAATAAAACTAAGTGAAGAGAACGCAGGTGACTCGAGTGGTGCTTAGATGTTAAGCGCTTTAACGGTCAGAGCCGTATTTGACCACTTATGCTTGGTCGTCAATCAAAACGATATCCGATTGTCATTTGGCAGAGTAGAACACTGGGTATTCCGGGTATATTACGGCACTTGCCGATATAGAACTTGTCACGTAACACAAACGATGTACCACTTAGCAACCGCAACCACTGCGCGTTTGATGATGCGTGCCGCATACTCATTCAGACGGCAGTTTCTCTCTTTCTTTTTGTAGTTCTTAGAAGAACCAAAAATGGCACAGTGGCTTCTCATTGACTACTCGCTGGCTGACATTGCAAATAAAAGAGAATAAAATTCGCACTTCGACCTAAAACGTGCTAAAATTGTTCGAAAACCCCAACTCATCCAAGCATCACTCTCAATACACTCCGCGTCGTCTGCGTGCTCAAGAAGGGAGGAAAACGCTGGTTGCCAGTCCGGTCCTTCTCACCCGATGGAACGGTCTATAAGCCCTGCAACACTTTTGCGAGCTTCATCAGAAAACGCAGCTGATCGGTACAGTCGAGGCTCCTGAAACCACGCGAGGCAAACATTATAGCGCGGCACGCGGCCTGGAAGTTACGGTGAATTCTCAAAGTCAGCTTGAAATTTTTAGGAGAGTTGCTGGTTGGGCAAGCTGGTACTTACTTAGTATACTAAAAAAAACACAAAGCGGTGAAATCGGAAAAAGCAGAGCAGTATATGGAAACAAAGACAGAGAGCGGAGACGAGCCACGTCTCGGCTCTCCGCCTCTGTTTCTGCTGCTCTGGTTGTTCCGATTGCGACGTTTTGTGGCTTTTGTAGTTTAATCAGCTAGAAATTGTTTTCTGATCTCTCCAACAATAATGTCACCCAGATAACCACGCCATATACATAAATTCTCGACTATTGGCTGACTTGCGCATCGCGAGCTGCAGATATATTTGCGGCGGCCGCCGCAAAAGAGCACCACGTGACTCCGCGCACGCTCGCGATCACACTGAAGGCGAATCGCGCAGTCAAAAAAATAATAATAAATAAAAACGTGAACCAGGTCATCGCGCGCACGTCCCGTATAGCGTCTTTTAGCGGAGTTGTCGGGACGAGAGAAGATTGAAAGCAGGAGCTACATGCGGCACATCTCTATAACTCCGCTCGCACTTGAAGGATTTTATATAATGGCGGTGGTGAATTCGTGAGGCATTAAGTTTCTTGAATGAAGCCATTCGATGCCTACTTTCATCGCAAACCAGCTCGTGGTAAAACAAAAAATACAGAATAAAGGGAAAAAAAGAGCCCTCAAGAAGATGGAAAACGCAGCTTTCTGCACGTGTACCGCCATTATATAGCCACATGGCTCTAGCAGGTAGACGAAGCGGAGCTTTAATCAGTGTTGTTGACGCACCTTTGAATTTCCATGCTATATAGCGCACGCCCTCCTTGCATGTGTATACAAACAAGATGTGCGCCCATTTTACGTACAACGACATTGAGCGTGAAGCAGCTTTTACGTGAACACGACAGCAGGGAAGTCCCAAAGGCTACTTCCGAGGACCACTGGTTGGAACGAAGTCTGCTCCATGGACTTGCGGTCGAAAATGTGCGCATCTCTTTCTCTCGCCTGTTTCCGCGTTCGTCGCGCAAAGGGTGTCAAACGCGTCCATTACACGATAGTCCGAGCGCGCATACACTTGTCGCATAGCATATGCCTTCGACGTCGCGCAGAACAGTCGTCCCATTGATCATCGCTAGCGGATGTACGGTGCAAGTGGATGGCTTAAAGAAAAAGAACAAAAAAGAGCGATGAGAAAAACACGCGCCGCATTACACATGCACGGGCAGCGTGAAATATGGCAGCCTCTTCGTTTCCTGTACGACCCGTCTGCCTTTGGAATAACAACAGCGTTTCAGTTTTCCACGGCGCGCTGCATGCCTTTTCCGGCCGTATATACATCGTGCCTGTCTCCGCTTGTCGCTAGTACATGTGTGACAACCAAAAATACATACCGCAAGAGAAAAATGAGCGACAAAACCCAATAGCAAAAGGAAAACAGAAGTCACTTGATGAAAAGAAATAAAGGCGGTAAATAAGAAAAAGGAAACCGGTTCGAGAGTTTCTTCGGAATGAACAGCTTCCACGGCAACCTGCATATGCATCGAGCATCTGCAGCGGCGGCCCCGTCACGCCCGTGCGGTCGATGAATGAAGGGCATTAAAGCTGCTGCGCCAATGGAGTGGGCATATTTGTGGGCAGCGCACGCGTCATGTAATTTACGTCGCCCGCGGCGGCAGCACAGAAGGCGGCGAGCTTCCAAAAGCCTTCGGTTACGGTCGCGAAAATGGGCTTGATTCCTACGCTGATAACGGCCCCCTGCAGGTAAATCAAGTCTGCGGCCAATCTCGTCGCTCTCGGTGAATGATGGCAGCTTTTACTACGTCAATGTGCGTCTAGTTTGGGCGCCATTATGGCCGCCGCCGCAATGCATGTCCACGTCCACTCCATTAGGGTCACGTCACCGGCGAGGGTACACATGAGCCGCGCATGTCAGGCGCGTATGGCTGCGCCACTGCGAGATGCCTCGTCGAAAGGAGCCGATTGACGGGTTGTGCCCGGCTCGTGCTTGCGGCGCCGCCCGCTCGACAGTCGGTGACTGTGGGTTTCCCTTCGTGTAGCCGATAGAGTCAGCCGGCGAACGCTGACGGATCAACGCTCTCAATCACTGCCTGCTTCATCACTCCTCCCACTGAAAAGAACCAGTGAGGCGAGCGATCCGTGAATGTTTTTGCCAAATATTCCATAGGCAGAGCAGTTTCAAATGATAGAAAGATAAGTTGGTCATTAAAATGATAAATTTCATTCGTTCTACATGCAACCAAGCTTTAACTCACACTATACGCCTTATTGTGCATGAGCTATGATGCGGCCAACTCGATCTGCTGAAGCTCGACCCCTTTTATTTCATTTTATAGTTGCAGTGGCTGCAGCAATGACGACAAAAATGAGGCAACTTCGTAGTAGATGTGCCAAGCCTGGAGGAAGTGCGGTGCTGGGTAGCCTTTTTTGTTTCTTTTCAGTTTCTTCTTTATTTCTACTTTGTTATCTTTTTTTCTTTCCAACTCTGCTTATTCTGTGTAGTTTTCTTTTATTGTTTACAGTTCTCTCTTTCTCTTTCTGGTTTTTCTTCCTGTACAAGAGCTACAAGCTGTTTTCCTCTTTCCTCTCTTTCTCACTGAGTTTCTCATTTGCTTCCTGTGTCTTTCCATATTTTTGTATCTCTCTCTTTCTTAGATTCTCACTTTCTCTCGACCTTTCTCTTTCTGTATTTCATTCTCTCAAGTTATTTCTCTCTCTGATTCTTTCTATACGACGCTTTACTTTTTCTCCTATTTCTCTCCCTCCTCCTCACGCTCACTTCTCTTCCCCACCTTCTTTCTGTACTTGGTATACAAAGCTATTATGCGCTCTACTAGCGTGTCTGGATAGCAGAGTGGTCAATTAACTCGCCTTCAGGCCGTGGGTACGCGGGTGCGAATCCTGCCTCGTGAACAGTCTCTTTATTACTCTCATTTTTTTGTCTCTCTTTCTGTCTCGCTCTTTGTGTACTCGTTCTCTTACCCATCAGGATTGTTACAAACAACACCGAGAAATCAGTGAACGTGTTCGGGAACGAAGCACAGGAGGATGAGGGTGATGAAGTGGATGAAGTGATCGATTACAGGTTAAAGATGATGATTTCCGTGCACGCGCAAAGGACGAATGCTTTGTCCACAATGATATACATATACTTGCCTTTTTTTGTAAGAATAGGCGCTGATAATGGTGGGATAGATCATTACTTGCTGAGAAATAATCTAAAATGCTTGCCATTTTCACGAAGCGAGATTTGTGTGATTTGATACACCCTGAAGATCCTGTATTGCGCCCTTGTAACAGTGAAGCTATATATCGTATACATAAAACGACTTGCTGCCCACTGCAGTTGTAAAGTTATTTGCATTTCTGAATGATTTCCCTGTTGTTGGAATGACTGGCCGGAGGTTCTCAACCTGTAGAATGAATAAAAGGTGCGGAGGGAGGAGGAGAGGGCTGGTACTGAGGCAAACATAGCAGTCACAAATTATATAGGTCACCCAAATAGAGGAAAATACATTGGTGGCTTCGGACATCGCTGGTTGGTTCAGTAAAAGCTGACGTTTTACCAGAGGCTTCTGAACCTTGCTAGTCGACGAAGCTCTTTTGCGTGCTGATGTGATGGTTGACAAGGAATGTGAATTTGCTTGTCATGGTGTCACAGAACGAGCGCTAAAAACGGGCACGCCGCCAAATTCTTGCGATAACGGGCGGGAGAAACGCCGCGAGGTCAAAAGAAAAAAAAGAAAGCAAACGTCCAAGGCTCCCCCCCCGGCGCGCGCTCTCCCCGCAGAAGCATGGCTTCGCCGACGAACCTCCTCACCCCACAACGGCGGCCGAGCAAGCACTCGATTTTTCCAGAAGGAACGGGGCGTGAATGCCGGGTTGACTCATCTGTCGGGGACGGCCCCCGTACACCCTCGCACCTCTCCCCAGCCTTCGCTGTGTATCGCGCCGACGAAATGACGAGAATCGTCTGGAATGTCGCGCGCAAGGTATTTAACCGAGCAGCCGAAGTGAGAGATCAGGAGGAGACGGAAGTTAGCGCCAGAGTGCGTAGGGATTCCGCCGTGTAGTCGGCGAAGGTTTCGTCCGTAGCGACGAAGCAGGAGATGAAGAGGATTTCCACCTGAGGGGTGAAGGCTCGGGCTACAGGCAAGAGCGTGTGTTTACCGCTATCGAGCGAGGACGCGTGGCAACAGCTGCGGGTGTGAAGCCGACGTGTTCCGGCGAAAAAGTTGAAGTTTGAAGAGTGGCCAATTGAAGACGGGAGGTTTCCTGGAAGAGAAACTTCGAGAGCTGCGGAACGACAACAACGCTGGACTTTGAGTGAGTGATTCTCGGAAGAGTATCATTCAGACTTTTGTTCCAAGGACTTTGGACTGAATAGGTTTTCTATCTCTTTAGTCTTTAAGTGTCTTGGTTGTTCAATGCATGCGACTGCATCGTAGTGCGTATTGTTGTCCGTGTCCGTTGTTTCAAGTGTGGCTGATTGTATTGTGTAGTACGTTGATTGATTGGTTTGATTGGTGACATATTGTATGCAACTATTGTGGAGTGTGCATTTTTATGTATTGTTTTCGATCTGCCATTATCGGGAATATAATTTGTTTGTTTATCAACTCTCGGCTCTGACTTGTTCTTTGGGCCACAGCCGGCGTCCGCTGGCGCGCCAAAAAGGACCACTTCTAAATTGTCCACGCTTTCGTGGTGCGGTTCGGGGGGCCGATATTTCGGCCCTTGGAATTAGCCCGGCGATCGCCTCCCTAATTAACGGGACCGGTGTGACAATTAATCTGGCGTCCGCGACAGGACCTTTTGGTGCACAGTGTGTCCAAAGTAGTAAGAAAGAGCCTCGAGTTGGTGATACTGCTATCGGAACGATTCTGTGTGTCGTTCAGTGTTCTCGTTAACGAGTGCAGGGGAGTGTTCCGATAGACTGATTTAGGCAGATACTTTTTGCACGCGGCAAGGTTTTATTTGCGAGTTGCGAGACACAATGGATCTCGAAAAGTTAGTTGCGCTTGGTGAGAAGATGGGTCTTTCCGGCGCCGAACAACGGAAATGGGTAAGCCAGAAGGAGAAAGAGGCGGTGGAGAGAGAAAGGTTGGCAGCTGAGAGAGCCAAGGAAGAAAAAACAGCTGAGTTGGAACGAGAGAAGTTGGCGGTCGAAAGAGCCAAAGCGGAAAAAGAAGCTGAGTTGGAGAGAGAAAGGCTGGCCGCTGAAAGGGCGAGAGAAGAAAGAGAAGCAAAGGAGCGACAGCTGAAAGAAGAAAGAGAGGCAAAAGAGCGACAACTGAAGGAAGAAAGAGAGCAGCAATTGAAGTTGGAGCTGGAGAGAGAGAAGTTGGCAGCCGAAAGGGCGAGAGAAGAAAGAGAAGCGAGGGAGCGACAGCTGAAAGAAGAAAGAGAAGCGGAGATGGCTGAAAGGGAACGGCAGCGGAAGCACGAGATGGAACTCGAACGGCTCCGTTTGCAACAGCGAAGCGAAACTCCCGTCCAAGCTAGAGTTGAAAGCAGCGAACGGGAAGATCACGGCTTCCGCTTGAACCCAAGCAAGTTGCTCGTAGCGTTTGATGAAAGGAAGGACGACCTAGACGCGTACCTCCACAGATTTTAGACGATTGCGAGGAGCCAGAATTGGCCGGAACATCAATGGGCAACTGCTTTAAGTACCTGCTTGAGTGGTGAAGCGCTCAGTGTGTACGGTAGGCTGACGCCGACCGATGCAGCCAACTATGCAAAGGTGAAAGCTGCTTTGCTGAAGCGATTTAGATTTACCGTGGAAGGATTCCGGGACAGATTTCGGACAGGAAAGCCAGCTGATGGTGAGACGGCTACGCAGTATGCCGCCCGACTTTGCCATTATTTCGACAGATGGATAGAACTTTCAGGGACAGCACAGGAGTACGATGAGCTTAGAGAGCTCCTAATTAGAGAACAATTTCTTACTAGTTGCCACCCAAGCCTATCGCTGTACTTGAAAGAGAGGAAGGCTGAGTCACTTGAAGGAATGCTTGAATAGGCTGATCAATTCTTGGAAGCGCAAGGTGGAACTAATTTGGCCAAGGTCAAGAAGGAGTGTCCCGATGATTCGAAGAAATTGGCTCCCGAAGAAAAGAAGCGTGCACCAGAGAGCATTCTGCGATGTTTTCTGTGCAACCGAGTGGGTCATCGCGCGAAAAACTGTCGAACGATTTTTACGAGCCCTACGGCAGTAAAATGTTTCAAGTGTGGTCAGACTGGGCACAAAGCAGACGCTTGTCGGAACGGAGTGAGTCAAACTCACCAGGTATCCTGTGTGCAAGCGGCACCGAAATCTGATAATAATGCCGTCACTGATGGATTCGTAGAGTTGAAGAATGGGGAGAAAATTCCTATTGTTGGTGCTGTAATGTCAAAACAGCCAACCGGTGTGACGAAAGGAATGCCAACGCTGCCTGGAAAAGTTGCGGACAAAAAGATTACGGTGTTAAGAGATACCGGCAGTTCCACTGTTATCGTGCGGAGAAATTTGGTACGGGAAGGTGAGTTAACAGGCAAAACGAAACCGGTTTGCCTAATTGACCGTACAGTTCGGATGCTTCCCGAAGCAGAGATTGAGGTGGAAACCCCGTACTTCAGCGGGAAAGTTACCGCTCTATGTATGACGACCCCCCTGTATGACCTTGTCATCGGAAACATCGACGGGGCGCGAGGGCCAAGTGATCCAGAATGTTTGGGAGAAGACCCGAAGATAGAGCCCTCGCCAACACAGCGGCCGCGAGATACAGTGGAGGAGCATCCCGTGACGGATCTCACTAGAGCCCAAGGTGAAGCTGCGGCGCAAGAGACAGCGAAGGAGAAGACGAGCGTGTCCAATAAGTTCACGGGCCGAGCAACCGGACTTACGTCGGCACGACCTCAACCGACCGACAGTGTAAAGGAGACGGAGTTGGCCAGCCGGGCAAAATGTAGAGGCATGATCAAGCGGGTAAATAAACAGACAGGACCCGTCGAATGTAATGACGCGTTAACGGTGTCGGAAGTGACAGCGATGGCTGAGACGCCGCCTCAGATATCGTCGTTGGAAAAGGCTCGCCGAAAAAGAACAAGGAAAAACAAGAAGAAATCGAGCGAGCACCGCAAAAAGGGGCGCAAGCGCTGCTCAAAGTACACAGGATAAGTGTTTAAGTCGAATCAGAAAGTGTTGGGCAGTGCTGAGTGACATATGATGTGTTAATGTTGTGTTATCCTGTGTCACAAGTGTCGAAGTGTTGTGCTGTGATGTGATGTATAGTATTGGACCATTGTTGTAATGGGAGAACTTTGTACATTTGTATTATTGGGAATGTGTGGTGGAGTGTTGTACTCATGTGCCTGTGGTTATATTTCATGTGCTGTGTAATTGAATTACAATGTACAATTGTATTAAGTGATCTATTGTGAAGGTGAAGTGTCATGAGCGACGGATGGTGTTACAGTCTGTGAGAGTGTGTGGTGACTGTTCGCGCTCGTTTGTGTGGTTTTGAATATTATGAGATAATATTCTTAAAGTGGGGGGCAGTGTCACAGAACGAGCGCTAAAAACGGGCGCGCCGCCAAATTCTTGCGATAACGGGCGGGAGAAACGCCGCGAGGTCAAAAGAAAAAAAAAGAAAGCAAACGTCCAAGGCTCCCGCGGCGCGCGCTCTCCCCGCAGAAGCATGGCTTCGCCGACGAACCTCCTCACCCCACAACGGCGGCCGAGCAAGCACTCGATTTTTCCAGAAGGAACGGGGCGTGAATGGCGGGTTGACTCATCTGTCGGGGACGGCCCCCGTACACCCTCGCACCTCTCCCCAGCCTTCGCTGTGTATCGCGCCGACGAAATGACGAGAATCGTCTGGAATGTCGCGCGCAAGGTATTTAACCGAGCAGCCGAAGTGAGAGATCAGGAGGAGACGGAAGTTAGCGCCAGAGTGCGTAGGGATTCCGCCGTGTAGTCGGCGAAGGTTTCGTCCGTAGCGACGAAGCAGGAGATGAAGAGGATTTCCACCTGAGGGGTGAAGGCTCGGGCTACAGGCAAGAGCGTGTGTTTACCGCTATCGAGCGAGGACGCGTGGCAACAGCTGCGGGTGTGAAGCCGACGTGTTCCGGCGAAAAAGTTGAAGTTTGAAGAGTGGCCAATTGAAGACGGGAGGTTTCCTGGAAGAGAAACTTCGAGAGCTGCGGAACGACAACAACGCTGGACTTTGAGTGAGTGATTCTCGGAAGAGTATCATTCAGACTTTTGTTCCAAGGACTTTGGACTGAATAGGTTTTCTATTTCTTTAGTCTTTAAGTGTCTTGGTTGTTCAATGCATGCGACTGCATTGTAGTGCGTATTGTTGTCCGTGTCCGTTGTTTCAAGTGTGGCTGATTGTATTGTGTAGTACGTTGATTGATTGGTTTGATTGGTGACATATTGTATGCAACTATTGTGGAGTGTGCATTTTTATGTATTGTTTTCGATCTGCCATTATCGGGAATATAATTTGTTTGTTTATCAACTCTCGGCTCTGACTTGTTCTTTGGGCCACAGCCGGAGTCCGCTGGCGCGCCAAAAAGGACCACTTCTAAATTGTCCACGCTTTCGTGGTGCGGTTCGGGGGGCCGATACTTCGGCCCTTGGAATTAGCCCGGTGATCGCCTCCCTAATTAACGGGACCGGTGTGACACATGGCTCATTTCGCCTTGTATATTTTACAAGTGTGCACGTGAGTGAGCAGTTCATGTCCCAAACTGACAGCGTCACGTATACTTATGCGTACACAATACATCTTTAGTATTCTATAGGAGCAACGGAAACAAACGCAAACATGGGCATCTGTCCCTTTTGATGCCTGGCATTTCTATTGAAGTGGATAAGGTGTATTTTATAAGAAATAGTCACTAGAGTCACTCATGACACTAACGACGACCACACAAGCATCTTTTAATTGCCACCAAGGTGAGACCACAATAAAAACAGAGTGTGGCTTTTCGCGTTTCTTTCCGCGCCCCTGCGCAGTTAGAAAGAGACTAAAGTTAATAACGTTCTGGTTATAGAACAGAAATTGAAGCTCATAGTTTTTTCAAATATCGCACAGTAATTTCTCTATGCACTGTGAAGCTCTTAGTATAGACCTTAAATATCTATGACATCGCATAGAGTTTTCAGCTGCTGACCCGCAGGTCGCGGGATCGAATCCCGGCCTTGTCGGCTACATTTACGACGGAGGCGAAACTACTGTAGGCCCTTGTGCTCAAATTTGGGTGCACGTTGAAAGAACTTCAGATGGCCGAAATTTCCAGAGCCCTCAACTATGGCATCTCTTATAATCATATGGTAGTTTTGAGACGTTAAACCCCATATATCAATCATACTGCTTAGAAGAGCATGTGACAGCCGTGAGTTTTGTTCAACCGGCTATAACTGACAGTCCGCGAATCAGTATTCACAGTTAAAGTAGAAAATAACATTGCTTTTCGCTCCTAGTTCCTCACCCCTCAGTGTGTTAGCAACTTTGCTTCGCCATCTGTTGGCAGATTTGCCAGAGCCCATGACCAATTGCACTTGGAATCCACTGAGATTTCCAGTAAGTGAGCTCCAAAGGAGTAATTTTTGATTCGTTTATTCCCCTGATTCACTGAAGTATAAACATAAATGAACGCACAAAATTTCGCTAACAGGGCTCATGTTTTCGGAGGTGCGTTCTGGCATGCTTACTATATATATAGTTCTGGTTACGCTGTGTGACATGTTGCGGTAATACATATATATATACATATATATATATATATATGTTTTACACAATATTAATGAGATCTAACAGACAATAATGCCAAGGAAAGTGTAGGGGAAGATATTAGACCGAATTGTAATGTAAATATGTTTGAAGAAAAGTGGGTGAAAAGAATATATATATATATATATATATATATATATATATATATATATATATATATATATATATATATATATATATATATATATTTATATACGTGTCAATGTCGGCGGCTTAAACTATTGCGGACTGTGTTAACAGTTTGCAGCGAAATATTAGACCACAATGAGGGTCACGTGTGGCACCGTAGTTGTCCGCCGCTGCCACTGTTCGTAACAATTATCGCACGAAATAAGGAACTAAACCTTGGTAAACGCACAAGGACACAGTGGGATTCGAACCCGTGTGCCTGCATACCAGCCCAGTCTTCTAGCAGCAGCTGAGCCCGGCCGCTGCTTGAAACTCCGCCCCAAACTTGCCTTAGGCAGCCTTGATGTCGGTAAAATATTCGCTTTAGTATGAGTAATAAAGCGTTTTAGAATAGTAAAGGAATAAACAAGAGCCAGACAATGCGAATTGCTTAAGGCCCCGCCATGGTGGTCTAGTGGCTAAGGCACTCGGCAGCTGACCCGCAGGTCGCGGGATCGAATCCCGGCTGCGGCGGCTGCATTTCCGATGGAGGCGGAAGTGTTGTAGGCCCGTGTGCTCAGATTTTGGTGCACGTTACAGAACCACAGGTGGTCGAAATTTCCGGAGCCCTCCACTACGGCGTCTCTCATAATCATATGGTAGTTTTGGGACGGTAAACCACACAAATCAATCAATAAAAAAATCAAAGCGAATTGCTTAAGAAGTGGGTCGTTTAATGCTCCAACCCTTTACAAAACCTTGTTCTTGATCACCTATTAGCTGTGGCGCATACCCACTTCAGGCATAATTCTTCATCGTTGTCCAGGCACTGCATAAAAATTTCCGCAAAGCTCCTTGCAAATGTGTAGCGTGTACCATGCTTCTCCAAATAATCACGAACGATAGCAAACTGAATGCCTGCTATACTACACAAAAATATGATTACTTAAGGCAAAGTGGGTACCCAGCAGGTGTGCTTGTTGCATTACCCAAAATGTCTAGAAAAGGCTCTGAAAAACTGCTCTTCCAGGTGTCGCTTTGATTCTGCTGCACGTTCCGCGCAGGTCTGGTGTTTTTTGTGTTTTTTTCTTCTCATGGTCATTTCTGTTTTTGTGGTGCGGATTTGGGGCTGTAACTGGCATTCTTATAGGATGTGAGCACATAAATAAAGACGAGGATGACGGAAAAAAAGTACACACACACACACTCCATTCGTGCTTTCCTCTCTCTCTCTCTCTCTCTCTCTCTTTGCGTTCAATCCGAGAATGACAGACAAACAAGCCCGCATCACTACCCTGATCAATTGTAGCTGACGCTTATACACAGCGCCAACTTTTCCTGACGTACATTTATTTTCTTTTTCAAATGTGTTATAGGCGGCAAGAACGCTTGCTATCCTTAATTCAAATATCACAGTGCTATTGGCGCGACATTAGCATATCCAGGGCTGGTGGGCTTTAATGTACTTCCCTGGGTGAATGTCATCAGTTGGCATTTACTTGGCACATGTGAAATGCTTGTGACGCGGTTATTATATGGGTAAGACTAAGATAGTATTTTTATTCCTCGGATATATTTGTTATTGTTTGTTTTTTAATGTTTAGTTTATTCCATGTGCATCTCTGCGCCTATATGGACTCTGTATTTGGATGCACTGATATTTTTTTCTAATTTTACTTCTCAGATATGTTCCACTAAATATCGTGGCTCCGCTGCGCTGATACACTGCTTCACCACGTTCACACGACAAGGCTTTTCCAGAAAAAGGCCACGGCAGCGTTCATTCACTCGCGCCTTGATAAATCATCGTGTACGTACGCTTGTACGAGTAGCAGCGATCTTTCCCGAACGCCAACGGCGATCTGAACGCAACGCGGGCAGGAATGCGCACATAGCGTCCGCCGCGCTATCCGCGAACACAATCTCTTCGTCCCTAATGGACCGGTCTCGCTTCCTTCGACGGCGTCTCCTCGGGGCGGTATCGTCTGTCCATCGCCGGTGCTGCCGTCAGAGCCTCTATCGCGTCGCACGCGGCGGAATGCCGCGCTGATTGCTTCCGTCGTCGCGCGTTGTCCGTAAATCTTACGAGCAGGCCGAACAAACTATCCTTCAGCGGCGACGGCTACGAGCGATAGCCCGTGAAATGCTGCCGAGGCCGAATTCGCCACTACCTTGGACGCGTAAATCATTTAGAAAAGTAGGCGGAATCAAAGTGAGGCCTCTGGGAAAACTTGTTAGGGCTATAGATTACGCGAGCGTTTTTTGGGGAAAGGGCATTGGTCGTGCTGAAAACTTGATGTCAGCTCAGATTTACAGCTACGTGTGACAAGCATCGCGCACATCGTATACAAGACGTCGAGAGATAAGTGCATGATCATGATCGGCGGGCACCGAAGCTCCTGGCTCTTCAGAATGGGACTTTGTTTCCTGTGAGAGATTATGGATATTGATAACGGGTGAAGATCAAGCCTAAAGGCAAGTAAAGGATGCGTTACCACGGATAGAATGCCGCGACAAACAAAATTGAATTGACTATAAGTGTGTCAGCTAGGAAAGGTGGCTACTAAATGCACTGACACTTTAATTCCTGGTTATTCCTTCAATGAGCTCTCTAATATCTGTCGAGCTCGACTGATTTGGTTGATATGGGAGATTTAATGTACCAAACCCACCCTAAGATTATGAAAGACGCCGTAGTGGAGAGCTCCGGAAATTTCGACCACCTGGGATTCTTTAACGTGGGCCCGATTCTGAGCACACTGACCTACAGCATTTTCTATCTTTTGAGCTCGATTGTTAAAGCGTGCCAAGAGAAGTCATTCAGTAGGGGCTGAGTTCTTGTGGTGCCGAAGTTCTTATGGTGTGCTGTCCGTTTAATCAGTCATAAACAGCTCGCTCAAGCAGCAAGCAGGATGCACCTATTTCATTTGCACAGACATTACAAATAGTCATGAACAAATTAACAGGTTATTGCGACCAGTAATGAAAAGGGCACTTTAACATGTGTCAACACTAACACAAAATAGAGAAAACTAGAGGCGACAGCAAAGATGACTCAGTGTGTATGTGGTCATCTTTAATATATCGCGCCCGTATTCTCACTAGCAAAAGACCTAGTTTATGGCAAAAAGACTTTTTTTTAATTTTAAGGCCACTATTTCTTCTTGGTCCATGTAATACCTCAAGTATTAATGAATTACATTGACAAGAGCTTGGTGTAGCATACGTGTTCCTTTCGCTTATTATTAAATAGGGTACAGAACGGATACAAGGGAAGTACTTGTCTCGACAGTCGAAACCCACTACGCGAAACTATATCATAATAAAAAAATGAAGTCCTTATTGTACATATAAGCAACATCTAAGCAGCAGCACGAATGAACGTTTTCGAACTTCTGCACCTCGACGCCCGTGATGCACATAATGTAAAATATTGACATCCGGACCCCCTTGAGCCATTACGTTCTCTCCCTTACGGAACGTGTATAACGTACTGTGGGCTCTCATTCTCAAAGGTCTCGATTCTATTTGAGTGAAATTGCTCAAATATACCTCGGAGCCCAGTGGCACTGTGTATTATTGGGGCAAAAACAGTTTACATCAGGCCAATCACATGTTCAGTTGGACTAAAATGGCTCCCTACCACAAGCCAGTTTACGTATCTTGTCCTCAAGCACACGGCTCTACCTTGATCACAAACATTCGTTCCCTAAAGGGAGAAAATTAGCGGCTCCCGGACGACCTGACATCGAGACGAAGCCCGTGACGGCTGCCGTAATGAACTTCGCGTGGGCCGACACATGGGCTGGTAAAACAACAGCTCCCCGCGAGTGCGTTGCATATTGGCTCTATCTAGCGTCAGCGAGGCCGCATACAACAACCGCGTACGTGCGGAGCACTTGTTGCACGCGGAGGTGTACGGTGCGGGAGTGGGCCGCCTCCACCGCTAACCCAGTTACAATCTTGGCAATGATGTATGGCGCTTCCTATCTCGGCCTGTTGTCTCGACTCTTTTCCAACGTCTCTATCAAAAGGACCGCGCGGCATTTTGCAATTACAATTACGAAGAGGAGACGGCGCGCAGCGCTTGTAATGGTCTTTTTGTGCCGTGTTCTCCGGACGGGGCCGTGCAGCACGTGGGAACTCGCGTACGTGAACTGCTTGCGAGCCACGGTCGTGTCTGCTGGCGCTGTTGTTGTCTGGCCTCGCCTCGCGCTGTATACAAATGAAACGGGCAAGTGATAAGCGGAAACGACCGGCAGAAACGTTACGTTACACGCACTATACGGCACCTCTTCTTTATGTATACATATGCAGGGCCCCGATCGCTACAGCTCGCGCGCGGGTGAGAGTTGAGCATGCGCGTAGAAGACAAATCGCTTGCACCTGACTCCCTTCCTGGTTGGGCACCACGGTGCCTATCGATCACCCGCGACATTTTCACGAAGCCGGTGCCTGTCCGCGATTATCAATAGCCTTCCGAGACGTGCTGGGCCAGGGCACTCGTATTTCTTCGGAGAGATTGTTATCGCGCGGTTAATATGCGAACGCAGGCGTGATCACGACGCGTGAAGGAAGAACAACCCTTGCTGCGACCACACGATGCAGCGATGACGGAAAGGCGGGAATCAAGAAAGGTGAATAGGCCCCACACAGCACGCTCGGGAGATTCGTACGTCCCGAAACTGCATGAAACACGAGATAATTTTCGAACGCAACGCCTACAAGTTGACTTCGCGCAGTAAATCTATCCGGCCAGAAATTCGAAATTGCCGATCACATTTTAAAATATATATTCTACATGGTTAACCTGGACACTTTTATGTGATGTGCTTTCCTCTGGATACGATTGCGCCCATGAGGCAAACCTTTGCGTTATGAGGCGTGTTCCATCGCACTCAGAAATGGCAGAAATAATATCGACCGTTGAATTCATCTGCATGTAGAGTTTCGGACTGTTGCTCCTATAATGGTCACACAGAGGATCGCACGTAGCAATATAAACGCAGAGCGCTGACGTCACAAAGTAATGCTGGCCACAGTGTGCACCCCGTTAAGCCGCCGTCTCCGTTGGATGTTGCTGCACATGGTGATTCACGAAAAAGATGATTTGTATCCGCAGGAGATTGCGGTCCTTTCGATTTATTAAGTGTTCCTGATTTCACGAGACAAGTTCTTCAGATTCTTTTATTGTCCATTCGTCACAGGCAACATTCGCGCACGCTGCACGCTTTTGCCTCCCACTTCATCTGCCAGCCTCTCCGCCTTACGGCCCACAAACCTTTCGGCTCGTCCAAACACGTGGCAGAGGATCTTCGCGCTGCCGCTTAGGACTCGTAGGCGGGCGCGGTGGAGGAATTGAGAAGTCAGGCATGGCGTACCTACAGGCCCATCCCGCGCGATGATCTATCACCAGGCGCTCATACGCGGCTGGCGGCCCACGGTTTCTTCGCGCTCGGTCCCCCGTTCTGTCAGCGTCGTCAACGCTTTCGGCGAACTGGGCGCGGCCACCGCCAAGAGTCCACCGCGGGATGACTGCGTGGCGCCTGCGAAAAATGGATGAGCGCGTTCGCGCTTTCAAATTGCGCCCCATGCGTGCCGGGGATGAGCGCCGAGTTGTTGTTGAGCGGTGCAGACATTTCCTGCAGGGCTCCCGCACCCCGCCGTCAATCTACAACCCTTACACCACGTTATTGCCTTTTCGCCAACGTTGGCACCTCCCAACCTCTTCTACACGCGCAGTTCCTGTGAGGGTTCCATGGCGGCTCCCGTACTTCGCAGTTCCGAGGAACATGATGGGTATCCTGAAGGGCTTCTCAATCATCATTCGGTGCACTTAAGAATGCATGGTGCCGAAGAAGTGTTTAGCCGGAGCTGCCATAGTTATGGATACGGCTTCTGTAATTTAAACTATGTGGTTTCTTACTTGGCTGTCAGTCACAGTGAAAGACACCTCTACTTTCACAACTAATCACGTTGATCGAATGCTCACTGTTGATGCGTTAGGGGAACGACTGTTTCACTTAAGCTATAGTTTCATCCGCCGTTACATGACGTGGAATATATGCTCTAAAGACATAGATGAGCAAACGAGAAAAAAATAGAGAGAAATCAGGGGAAGGGTCTGTTGAAGACTACACCGTAAGATTCCATTGGCATTAAAAACGGGATATATGGGAGTCTCTGAATATATTTAAGATACATGCATGGCTCTAAGGTTGACACAGTTTCATTCATTTATAGGTATGCTTGCGTTAACAAGTTCGGCGGTGAGTTGTCATTTCTGCCTTTGTGGTCTTTGTCAGTTACTCGCGGTACATATTGCAAACATGAGCCACTCTTCTCTATCATATGAATTTTCAAGCTTTGGTCTATACTTCTAACTGTAGTGACATGTTATTGTCACAAGTGCATTTGTTGTTCTAATGCCACATAGCTTGAGATAGCTCAGCGGTGTATATTTCTGATCACATGAATAACAGTTGAAATAAACCTTTCTTCAATGAACTTTAAAGCAAATTAAACATGATATTTCAGAAGACCTACGTACATTGCTAGAATTAAGGCCTCTTAAAACTGTCAGAAGAAACTTCTAAGCGTTTATATATAATATAGCACTATCGCTGCCGTCAAGAATGCTATTTACCATATACCCTATGAAGTAGGAATAATAACATAATAAATTATGAAGTTTATGTACTGAAACCATGGTATGACAATAAAATAATGCATCACACGGCCTCCAGTTCATGTGCCCAAACCACGATATGATTATGAGTCCCGCCGTAGTGCAGGGCTGGGGAAGTGTTTACCACCTGATGTTCTCTAACTTGCATCTAAACCTAAGGAAATTGGCCTGCATCGAAATGGAACTACTACAGCGGGGATCGAACTTGTGTGTTTCAGGTCAGCTTTCGAGCACCGCGTAACGACTGTGCCAGTATGCAGTAAGAACGTATGAAGTGTTTGATGCTATGTTTTATTTTATAGATATACCGCAAAAACAGAACCCGTTATTGCTGACTCTGTAAAGTTGACGGAGGTGATGCAAGAACAGAACAACAAAATTTATAAAAAAGAAAGTTGAACTCCCACACTTCCTTTTAAACTTTACCCATAAATGAACCCCTAACCAACTCCATGAACAGCGTAGGACAACGCGTAATTGATCTAGCAAATACCGGAGAACAAATGATCGAAAATTACTAGCACCTGGCAATAAAGTAATCGCCTTATTTAAAGCTCTGTCCTCGTAACAGAAAGTATGCAGTACAATATGTAAAAAAGAGGATATAAATAATGCAATCAATTGAAGTTTACACATTTGTGCCCGAAAGGCCGATAATCAGGCTCCGACCTTTTCTTTTACACCACCCAAACAAGCTCGCCAATTCGTGCAAAAAGCCACGGAGATCACATTTTAGGAATATCCCAACGTGCGCGCCATGCACACACTTTATTTCGCAAAACAATGACCGTGCTCTTTTCGGAAGCCTGCCCAAACCTCCTTGTGTCATGAAGTGACGTAGAGTTGCCCATGAGCAACTCTACGTAGCACCGACTGTAGATTGTTCTGGCTCCGCCCTATAGCGCCACTCTGACACGAGCGACACGTGGAGGTAGCTTTCCTCGATGGTTGGTTTTGTGCTGATGACGTGATCGCTGACGACGGGTTACGTTCCGAAATGAACATGTTCGTGACATCGCACTATACGCCTATAGCTTCTTCGCTGCCAAGAAGGATTGCGAAAGCCGAGCGAGAAACCACCAAATTTGGCGAAGATCTTCGGGCAGCAAATTCATGTTGTACAAATGCGCAGTTATACCTTCATCCCATATTTTGGGCATTGGGGTTGTTTACTGGTTATTTAAACAACTTGTATTAAGAGAGTTTAATAATCAGGAGGCCTATACGGCCTTTGAACACTTTTTCACGCCGAGCCACTGTAGCGTGGTGTTTCGGCATCACGGACATCGCTGACCTTTTGCCCACATCAATTAGAGGTATTTAAACGTAGCGAGGACTTCCGACGGATGCATGAGTGGTGATGAGTGCGTGCCCGCAGGCGTGGCACGGCCTTCTCCTTCGCCTCGTGGTTCACGCGAGACGAGGCACAGCGAGGCGGCCCGTGGGGATCTGTCATGTGGCGCCTGCTGGAACTCTAGAACTTCGGCTGGCTCAAGCTTCTCCTCCGTCACTCCATCATGATTGGACGTCACTGCATTGCTGCGCAGGCAATCCTTCATACAGCGAGAAAGCACTTTCAGGCACTGTTTCAAGCAGTGACGGCGGCTGGCACCGCTGTTGTATATACTAATCCGACCTGTCGCACACCGAAAAATGCTCTCGGGTGCCACGTCGTTTTTCTTCTGCGACGATACGTGCTGGTTGATGTGGGCTACGCACTGAAGTAGTTCTATACATGAGAAGAATATGGGAAATAATTGAGCGCCAAAACTGAGGGCAGACTAGTAGTGAACATCCATTCGTTTTCCGCGACCTTGGAGTGAGCGCATTCCGCGCCGCCAGCAGCGGTACAGAGGCCCACACGAAGAGCCAAAAAACATTGTTCAGCAGTGCGAGAAAGGGGGTTGGCCCACCATATTTAACAGATTCGGCGTATGCGATACAGAGATCGAAGAGAAGAAAATATGTGAGGGAAAAAGAAAGCATAAGCCAAAAAAGAGAAAAATAAAGAAGAGGGTAATCGTAAAAGCCTGGTTCTATCTGTGTTGCTGTCTTATGCGTAAGCAAAGGAATTTGTGAACAATGGCTAAGAACGACAAACTATCTATGGCTTGGGAACGTACTTTCTCCCATTTGTCTCTCATCTTAATCTTTTGCAGCGCGCACCCTGGACCGCTCGCGAGGACACAGCTGGTGTACACACCGGCCCGCTGGGCACACATCCACGCGCCTCGGTGTGTCGGCGCGTAGCGAAGCATAGCTAGTCGTGCACGTTTCGCTGTGCGTCATTCCGTGCAATACGTTCGTGTATGTAGTCAAGTTTCCATGCAGGAATCCCTCCGGTCGCAGCCGCCGATATGGCAAAAGGCGTGTACTAATCGTAGCGCGGGCGCCATCCAGCTTTTCCTTTGTCGGCGGCAGAACCACGGACCAAGAAGACAAATCCAGCTGCCGAGGTGACAAGCGAAGCGAGGCGGCGAGCAGCCATCCACGTCTGTTTCACGTTGTTCCCCGCGCGATCAGATATCGGCGGCTTCGCTTTGTCTCTCGGCCAGAAGGAGGCGCCGTCGACCTCCTCGCTTTCTCCGGAGCCCGAGCCTCGGCAGGGGAACCGCGCGACCGATAAATCGTCGCCGCCAATCCGTCGCTGAGAATTATTCGGCCCAGCTGCTTACAGCCCTCACGAGCTGCATGCGATGCAATGGGACGACCACCGGCGACGACGGACGCGACAGCGGGGAGTCGTCACGCCTGTTTCAGCGCGTGGAGAGGTGCGAACACAAGCGGCGAGTTGCGCCTACTGGGCAGAAACAACTGAAGGCAGCTGGAGTGACGACTTCTTCTAGGAACAGGCCCAACTCGAGCTAAACGGGACCATAAAAACCACACTAAAAAGCCTCCTTGTGATTATATAACATGAAAATGGCTATTTGCTCAGTATCCCCTGATGAAGTGATCTAGCTACAACCATTTGAAAGTTGATCTGTACTATTTTGTGTGCATCAGAATGTTGCACTGTATATGACGTTGGTTGGTATTAGTCTGTTATTACGAGTAAGCTAGCAGTGCTAAATAGCCATCCAAGTCAGAGGTCCACTGAATTCAAGCTTTATGCTAGCCTAATAGCGACACGTGTCTCCTGTACTTTCTATATTCCTGACACAGCTAATCTAACCATTCGTGCTTCGACAATCATTCTCTTCCCATAAGAATCTCGTTGTTGTTGATTCAAAACATATACATTGACGGTATTTCACACTGTATCGAGTATCAACGAGGTTCTATGCCTACCAATAATGCAGTGAGCACACAGTATCACGGTGTTACTCGATGTAGGCCTTAACATGTATGTGCCTTAACGTGAACATTTCATGAGATTTTAAATTGTACATGGATGATATAAAGACCCATGCATCAACAAACATTCGATTATGTCGCGCATCCCATAAAATTCAACACGTAAATTATCAGCCCAATCATCACGCGTCACTTTAGTTTTGCGTAAGCTGAGACGTTTTAAGGCAGCCGCGTACAAGTTATTCGAAAGAGAGCATCTCATAAGTCGTAGCCTCTAAAATTAAATGTACGTATCACATATACTTCTTTACCTGTGCGCTACTTGAGTTATTGGTATATCGGAGAATTTTAAAAAATGTACACTGTTAGCTCGAACAAAGCAAAGTATCTTCTGTGGCATCTTTGGTATAGCTTCTTTACGAATGGTCGCGTGCATGCCGTAGGCAACTCAGTGTTGCCATTTTATACTTTCGGCTAATTATATCCAAGCTAATTTGCACACTTCTGGCGCTTAACGTTACAGATGTGCTTCCATTATATACTAAGCGTGTGCAGCGCAAACCAACGACGACATTGAAAGACACATTAACGACACAGACTGGCCCTCACTTCCGAATTAGTTCCAACTGCATTTAATGAAAAACATCAATACACTTTTTATGCATGTGCTATTATAAACAACTCAAGACGCACCATGGGTGAACACACAAAAGTTGCATTTTTTTGTCACTTAGATACACTCTTGGCGTACTTGCACACTTCATACCAGATTTTATAATGTCAGCTGCCTGAATCATTTCTACTTCTGTTTTTGTCGTCGTACGCTTGACACAGGTCACGTGGTCAAACCATGGAGGGAATGTACACCTGTTTCAGAGATCTGCAAAATGATCTCAATTAATAGAAGCAGCTCACGTTATAAAATCTGGTAATGAGTGTGTAAGTAGGCCAGGTATGTATTTAAATGACAGAAAAATTCAGTTTTTGTATGTTCACCCATGATGCGTCCTTCTTAAGTTGTTGATAACATACACCTATGTGTAAAAGCCGGCCCCATGCTTTTCCATAACTCAGTTGAAAGTCAGCGCCAGTGTACGTTGTTAATGTGCCTTGCATTGTTTTCGTTTCTTTGCAGTGCACTTACTTAGCATATACACGTATGCCAAGACTTGTATCAACTTCCGAGCAACGGAGCCTTCTTGCACTTGATAGGTCATTAAAAAAACCATTACAAGAATGTAACTTACTGCAAACCAACACTGCATACTCTATACGAAACGTCGGACAACATCGGACATTTGATATGCGTGGTCGGATGTAGCATACATATACATACAGGCTGTTTCACACGAAGGGAAGACATGAAGCGCAGTGCACAGTTCGGAGTATTTGCCTAACTGTGAAACAGCCTGAACATACCTTCCGTTCTGTTTTTCAGCATGTGTCACAGCGCTTTCACCCAAATGCTATCACGAAATTCGATAGAGTAAGTCGCAATTTTCTTCTGAAACTGCTCTGTCACCTGAACATTGCGAACATTTTACTTAACGTAATCAATTCGTGTTACGCGTAGACAAAGCTCGGTTAACTAGCAGGTAAATAAATGGTACCTTCCATTCACATTCCCCTTCCTTAAGGCGAAAGGTGCGGCCTATCATCCTAAAGTTCCTGTCTCTCTATTTAGGAGGTTTTCGCCTCAGTCTCATTTTCGTGAGTACGCCTTTATTGAGGTTACTAAATCAACTGCATACGCTCGAGGTTATGGTGGCCTTGTGGTCGATTCTTGTAAGTTTCCTAATTAACCTGGTTAAGAAAATAAACGCAACGTCAATGAGGAGGCGCTTGCGAATTCGCTATAAACAAGTGCCCAAGTGAGTGGTCGAAACCAAAGGCTTGGTCTCCGAGAAGCCACTGTGTGGCGGCTCAAATTCTGTTTCACAACCAACACAAGATAACGCGCGATAATCAAGACCGAGAGAGATTGAGAGGGAAGCAGACTGCGCACGATGCAGCAGAGGAAGATGAGAACGGTGTAAGTTGATGATTGAATACGGATTTCCGACAGGACTATGGCCACTAGATCACACAGCTGATATAATGAATTTGAGCATGCTCTTTTGACACCTTTTTCGTCCTCGGAAGAATCATTAAAAGAAAAAAGAAGCATGCAAAGACGCGCGGAGCTGAAGCAGACGATAGAGTCCAGCATCATCATCGTGTCGTCGGAGAGATTCCTGTACTTAACAAAGCGCCCGGCGCGCTATGCCGCCGCACGCTTCTCCTATTGAATCGAGCTGCTCTGCTTAACCACCTTCATGGCACCACTTCCTGCACGACTGGGCCTCTCGAGGGAGGATAGCCGAGCGCATCAACTCTCGTTAATCATTTACACGCAATTAGGAGTGCTGAACCCCGTGCACGTTCCCCTTATTTCTGTTGAGCACTTTATCTAACCTTCTCTCCCCCCTTTCGTCCCGGCGCAGCTTCGCCGAGTTGAGAAGCGGACACTCGCACGCACGCACAGCCTCGCCCAACTTTGGCTGGTAGCTCGAGCGAGGCGCAAAAAAACCATCCATCCTTCCTTTCTACTCGAATCGTTCTTGTCTCGGAAAGTCTTTTGTTGCTCGCTCCTTTGCACCTCGCCGGGCTCCTTCCTCTTCCGTGGACCCTCTCATGCGTGCACGGATCCCGCGAGCCCAAACGACTCGGGCAATTATTTCCGCCCCTGGGATGGCCATACAGGCGGCAATGCTCGGGGCGGCCAACCATCGTTAGCGCCGGGCCCATGCGGCGCACGTGAACAGCATATGCGGCGACATCCACGCACCGGCGATGCTGGTGCTTGCCAGCTCGCTCTTGCACTCTGTCCGGGTCGCATGCGCACCAGAAGCAGCATGCGGAAGCAAGGTCGTCGTGTGGCGCTCACTACAGCTACGGAGCAGCCACGTCTTTGAAACTACTTGATGTGTCCCGTCAAAATATCGTTTTACACACCGTGGTGTGGTGGGAACAGTACTTGCTATGAAAAGCTTAAGCGCGAGCGCATGATTTCTTCCGCCTATAATGTTGCGGTCCTAATACTTTTTCTGCTAATTGGTACCATAATTTAGTCATCGATTCTTGCTAGTGTTGTGACGTATGCTTGGTCTTTAGAGGTGTGACGAATATATATATATATATATATATTTTTCTAGATGCCTCTTTTGAAATACACACACACACACAAACACTCAGTGCGGAGATATTCGAGCTCATCCACTGACAGCCACCGTCAAGACACGGATGTCCAAAACTCCTTAGTCAAAAGCTCGCTCTGAAACCAAACATTCGCACCTCTCGTAGATCTACGGGCACGTCGTCCTCAGCGTAAGCCTTCCATTGCTTCGGGTTATTCTCAGAGCCGCCATTGCCTTCCCCGTCACTTATGGCATACTCTCGTTCTATATACGTTCTCTGGATTGTCGTTGACTCACAGCCATTTGTTAATGAACTGTTGCCTTCTTCATTTTTAGTTGATAATAATAATATCAAGGGTTTCCGTCCCAACACCACGATATGATTAAGAGAGATGCCGTAGTGGACGGTTCCGGAAATTTCTACCATTTGGTGATCTTCAACGTGCACCGAAATTGCACAGTACATGGGCCTCTATCACTTCGCCTCCACCGAAATGCCACCACCGCGGCCGGAATCGAACCCACGACCTTCGGGTCAGCAGCCAAGCACCTTAACCACTGCTACGCTGTGGCAGACCGTAGTGGACCATTGTTGAGTAGCGGGATTAACTGAATTTCTGCATCACATTCCTGTTTGTGATGATAATTGTTTTCTGAGAGGCCGCACAAACTACACCTAGTTAAAACAGCTAGCTCGTTAAACAGTAGCTGGCTGCTCCAACGAATTCACGGTTTTAGAGCCAGTTCAGCTCTGATGTTCAAACCCAAGTGTGGAAGAAAAATGACGTTGATTTAAAGATTGCATACACAATCGTGTGGTTTCGGGGTACAATAAAGTTGCCCACCTCATGAGCGTTAAAAAACAAAGTATTGATTACATTGATTCGTCTTGGTTCTAGATAAATTACGCACCATGTAGCGGGTTTTAAACACAGTGCATGCTCTTGAGTCAACATACCTTATACTGTATGCGAATTCGGCCATAAAATTCAATTGTGTCACACATAGAATACCATTTGGTCGCATCAAGACAGAAACCCTCAGCACGGTGCATGACTTTGTCATATACCGTGTATCTTTGGTTGTCAAAGCATCTGTTGGCAACCCCCAAAATACAATAGCACTTTATTTGTTCGTCGTCATGTCTGTCTGACACACTGAAGCATGTCACGAGATTCCTATCGCTTATATGTTCCCATATATATAAAACTCAGAAAAAGCATTATATCCAAGCAGATGATTTGTGAAAAAAACGCGGGGGAGTAATTCAAGGGTACAGCTGATATTGCGTATGCGTGTGATGAACAGAGATCGTGTCTCCTTGATCGACTATAACACACTTCCACCGAAAAGTATGAATAGTTGTTGTTTGCATTCAAACGTGGTTGAGTTTTGTTTGTTAAGCTCTTATATTGTTCGAACGAAGCCCCTATAGCTTCGATCGTTGCAGTGGAACCTGTTTAGCGGCGAGTCTCATCATTGGCACGCTCCTATTCATCAAAGGCAGCACGCGTGTTCGAAGACAATGAAGGTGATGACAAGCGATCATGAATCGTCCGCAAACAACCCTCTGTGCGATCGTGTTCCTTTTATTCTTTGCGCTTCCTTAAGTATCTTTGTTTACCCAGCCGACGCTCCTGTCATATGCTGTTTCAATGGCCGTTGCAACTGCCTCTTAACGTCGAGTTGCCTCGTAAAGAATTTTGATCCAGGTGGCAAGAAGGTTAGCGTTTTGATGGGTACACGTAAACGTGCAATGAACACCGATATATTAACAACCTCCACGCATGAACAAGCAAAAAGCGTCTGAAAAATAATACAAAGACATTTCCTGTGAGAACAGCTTGAAAAATGTCGTTTCTCAGTGGTATAGGGTCTACGATAGTTCGCTTGGTACTTCTTATACATTCTTGTATTTTGACCATATAATATTTTTGGGGAGGAGGCGTATTCACCGTAAACATGCAAAGGTGGCTGCTAGAGTTCCGACAAACAAGTTTAAGCAACCTTAAACGTATGTACAGTGATGTGGTGTATATATAGTTCCCTGAAACTAATCACTGCAGGATTTCATTCCAGCGCTATTACCTACGACAAACTTCTTCCCCCCAGCGTTATGTGTTCTGAGTACTTTTGTGCTTATAGATGTCGCGAAAGAAATTTGTTTAGTGATATTATCACTTCACTCTCATTTGTGTTGCTTGATTCTTTCTTTTTTTTTCTCGCATACTGCAACATGTTGCCCCCCACCACTGTGGTAGGAATTTCAGGCAACCTTCTCACATCTGCAGTAGCTGCAGCGTGAGTCATCCACAAAGGGAATAAATAAGTTTCGGCAGATGTCAATTTCTGCATGATTGCCAACGTGCTTCTTTTGAATGTAGAATGTCAGTTTAAGAGCCGGTGTCGAGGGTTGGGTTCTTTTGTATACAAAATCTTGTGAAAGCGCTTTATTGAATGACTGTTCCTTCCTTCTCTTATACCCTGACTGATATTTTAGCCGGCGCTGCTTCTCGCGATTCATTGTGGTTAGTCCCAGACAGCGTATCTGCTCTCTAAGGGCATATCGGCTTACCTCCAGTGTGCCTATAGCCTAGAACGCTTATACGTGTAGTACTAGTAAATGCCAAGCACATTATGCCCAAATGGCCTCACTTTTTGGGTACGTGAGATGGAGACCATGTGTTTTTTTATTTTTTGTTTACGGGGAGGTACTCATTTGCTTTTTACTTTTCTAACATTTATTTCTTTATTTTTCGTGTGTGTGTGGGGGGGGGGGGAGGGGTCAGCTTATGAAACTGAAGCATAAGGTTTAAAATACGGTCTACGCGAGAATAGGCAAATTGCATCTGCGGAACGTGGCGCATCACGAAAAGGAATATGTTAGCTTTGAGCAATGCAATCGACGGGTAATCATGAAGAAGATGGTCATCAAGAAAATAAGCACCAGTTTAAAAGGAATACTTCTTCGGCACATAAATGTTCTATATATAAATTCGTAAAATGAGATGTTAAGCGTTTAAGGTGAGCGTTCTTGGCAAAGGGCCACGCTTACTGGTAAAATATATCGGGGTCATGTATATTAACTGAACTCCAATGGTATGCATTTTGTGCCGTAAAAGAATGTTTGCAAAATCAGTGACTGTGTATATATACTATAAAAACTGAGGCTGCAGGTTATGAAGCGTACAAAAATGCCCTTTATATTATACTCAGAACCCGCGTTATAGACTTGTATAGTGCATTTTACTGCAGAATATGCAAGCGAGTTCAAGCCAACTTTAAATAACTTCTATTATGAAGAAGAAGAACGAAAACTTATTTGCGAGAAAGACTTCGTTGCCGCTAAAGGAGAGCAACGCTGTGTCGTCGGGTCCCTATTCCAAGGCACCGCTGGCTGTCGCCATCCTTTCAGCCCTCCTGACTATAGCCTACGCTGGTCCTCAAGGGCCGGGCTGGACAGCATCGCCTCACACATTTCTCTGCTCTTGTCCCCTTCCCGTTCTTCAGTGTGTGCCGTTAATTCCTACGTGATGTTGTAGAGCATCGGTGTGCTTCCACACCATGGCCATATGTTTCTGTATGCTGTGGGATAGTTCGCGTACAATCTGTGGATGTGTATGTATACGTGTTAGTTTGGAGTCGGCGTAAAATCGTAGAACTCATGGCCGAAAGGTTCTTGTGTGGTGCTGGGTAATGTCTCCGCAAATCTCAGTAATATTGCAAGATCGCTTTGTAACTGGGATCGATGGGTGTCGGGTCCTCCATGGTGTTGCCATCGGCAGCTCAGTAATTGGTGAAACCGCAAGCCGCCTCATCTGCATAGAGGTTCCCAGTAACACCCTTGTGTCCCGGGGCCCAAGTGATTGTCTGGGTATAGCGTACGTCCAGCTGCCTGCCACTTTGGGTGAGTATCCAGTGTGTCTTGGCGCCGTTTTTTTTCCTTTCTGATAATTTTTACATGCGGCCTAAGAATCTGATAATAGTAAGCAGAACGTTGCGCTCCATGCCTTCCCCTATAGCTAAGGCAATCGCAATCTCTTCTACTCCTATGATGGTTGTTTGAGAAACCGAAGCACAGGCTGTGATCTCATCGCTCCTGTTTACCAAAACCGCTACCATATTTTTTGCGTTGGCCCAGTATGGCGATGCATCCATGAATCTCAAAGTATTGCAGAACCTTGTTGTTTTGTCGATGTATGCCGCTCGAGATTTTTTCTGCCCTGCGTGTAATGTCGGGTCCATGATTTGTGGTATTGGTGATACTCCATACAAATCTCTGATCTGGTAGGGTATAGCTCCCTTGTCTTTTGTTGCGTGCGTATACACCTTTCAAGTCCGACTCTATGAAGGATAGCTCTCTCTGCTGCAGTTTGCGCCAACGAGTCCTCTGCGCTACGAGTTGGGCCTCAGCTATAGTTTATCAAAGGTGTCATGGAGGCCGAGGGATAGAAGCTTCTCAATAAAAGTGTTGCATGGCAACCTCAACGCTGTCCTATCTGCCATCTTTATAATTTGAATAGCCTGGTCTTGTTCCTCCCTATTCAGGACATGGTAAGGGAGCGAGTACCTCACTCTGCTGATTACCAGGCTTTTCACGAGTCGGAGGGTGTCATGCTCCCCCATCCCTCTCTGATTATGGGCCACACGGGCTATCATACACACATTAAACGCAATAAGAAAAACAACGCAAAAGGTTAATCTATATTGAAATTTGCGCCTGTTGTCACACAAAGGTTTAAAGGGGCCATGACATGGTCACCCAACAATTGATAGTTTTCTGCAAAAAACGAACGTAGAGGGTTAAATATGCTTGTACACGTGTGAAAAGTGGACTGTAAGAGATTTCAGTTTAAAATAAGTCGTAGAGATCATCGACTGAAAACTCCACCCACCGCCGGCGACTGTCATTTTGTCATGGCGTGCGTGTCTTCCCAAGCCAAAGGAGCAGTGTCTTCGTCTGCTACTAAACAGCACCTGTTGCGGTGTTGCGAGTGTTGCTTGCCGCGAGGTCCGCATTGTGTCAGTGGGTTGCAAGTGTTGCAGTGTGTTACCGGTACCATCATCATATGCGGCGACAACGTCGTGTACGTTGCGCAGTTTGACTTCGACTCCATCGCCACTAGCTTAAGCGACGGATAAAGTGTCGAAGACGGTGTGGACCAAGACCCCAACGACCTCGCCGTTGTGGCAGACGTTTCATACGACTTTCCGCAATGATAAGTAGCTTTGTTTCAAGCGTGTCAGGTTGAAAAGCGAGCTTGGGATATGGTGATTCGTCGACGCTATGTATTCGCGAGCAAGTGTTACTTAGCACCGTGGAATTGGCAACCCGTGCAGATTTTTGTTCACTATAGCATACGTACGTGCACGACTTTCGGTGCCGAACATAATAAATAAGTTGTCGTAGCAATGCTGCACGTTAGTACCGTTGTTTTTCCATCGGTTGTCGCGTGCGGCATATGTAAACATAAGTCCATGTCAGTGGTGGGTAGGGTTACTCACAATATACATTTTGGCCACATTTTTGCTTGAAATCTGTCGATAGCGTTCAGTTCCGGTAAAAAAAAAAGCAAGTGTAATGCTCAACTATGGCACTGCCTGTGAGAAGTTTAAATCAATATTTATGCGTACACTCTAAGCCGAATTGATTGATTGATTGATTGATTGATATGTGGTGTTTAACGTCCCAAAACCACCGTATGATTATAAGAGACGCCGTAGTGGAGGGCTCCGGAAATTTCGACCACCTGGGGTTCTTTAACGTGCACCCAAATCTGAGCACACGGGCCTACAACATTTCCATTTCCATCGGAAATGCAGCCACCGCAGGAAGCCAAACTATCCTTGTAATAAGCCGTCAGCCCATGTGAGAAGTAGGGGGCTCAATACACGCCACCAAACTCTCCTATATGCAAACATTAAATTTTTTAAGTGCTGCATACGTCAAGTAGTGCCCCGTATTGCGTCAACTAAACGATACAGTATAAGGATGCAGCGTCGGGAAAGTTTGAGACATAATATTCGCGTGAACGCTTCGCGACTCGCGCACCATTCGAGCGGTCTCGATTTAGAAACGAAGCCCAAGCGGAATTAATACGTCCCTCCTCTGCAACACGCGCACATCACTGCCGAACTAAACGGGCTTGGGCGTCTTCACTTTACCGTAGACACTTCAAACAATGAACGTGCCGCAGTCTCGAAGCGCAATCTTTCCAGGAGACCATTAGTTCCGCGCTGTTTCCAGTTAACAAGTGCCTATATACGCTCACAGCCGCAGGTCCTCATTCTGTTTTGAGCGTTTCGTGAGGCGACCATGCAGCAGCCCCTTAGCGTGCAGTTTTTTTTAATATGTGCGGTGGTGCACCCTTTTTTTTTCAATTCCTTTTTTAAACCAGATACAAAAGAAACTTTCACAAACTACTTCTCTTCGAGGAAGCGTGAAGTACAACGCGTTTCCTTTTTTTCATCTTCTTCTGGAGAGATCCGATAAAGACAGTGGCCTGGGAAGATCTCGCTTGGGCTTGCTAGTTTAATGAATATTTCTTCAGACTTGAACGAAAGAAGGCTCTGGTGGCTGCGCCATGCGCAGCTGGCGCTGTTAACCAAGTGTAGCGCGCTTCTCCAAATGCGATCAGCACTGTACACGTGGTGGTGGTCATGCCAGTTAACATATGAGAACCTAAGCACAAGGACCTACATTTAGGACTAGGCTGACAGAGATGTTACATGACAAAACTAAAAAAAAAAACGAGCGAAAACTTGGGATATAAACTTGGAGCAGCTAGATTTTAAGCATGCTTGCGTTCAGCTATACACTTTTGGACGCTTTTAACTTGCTTTTCATGGCATTCGCAACTTTCGCTTTGCTTAAAAACATTTTCTTATACATACTGGGATCGTCATAAATTGATGCCCCGTCATTTACACCCACCATAGTTCTTCAAAACCTTACACTACAGCCTTGAGACAGGCGCTCTAGCGTACAAGAGCTGATGCACTGTGGTGACAGAGCTATAACGTGGTTCATTGTGGAGGGTTACGCCATGCTGTGTCGTTGTAAACGTGTGAAGGGTGCATCGAAACGTTATTGCCTTTGCAGGTTTACCTAAAGCGTGCGCGTCTTCAAGCTGGGGCTTTTGCTCGTTTGTATCGCAAAAAGAAAAACATTTTTTTAAAGCTTGACCCGCCGCGACGGCTAAGCGAACAACGTGGATTTCGTTATGCTAGCCGTGGCCACGCCTGTGTATAGCGCGCGAGCTGCCAACCTTGCTCTGCGGCGCGACGCCTTGCGACCGCTGCGAGTTGTGACGTCGCGTGCACAGGAGTATTTTAGCCATGGTAGCGGAATGTACGAACGCTCTTCGACTTAGATTTTAGTGGCATGCCCTAATCAACCAAATGGAGAGAGAGATAGCGTAAGAGAGAAATACAAAGACAATGAGGTTATCCAGATTGCGCCCGAGTTGCTACCCTACATGGTGTACCAGAGAGCTGCAGGAAAAAAAATTAGAAAAGTCACAAGGTCGCAAGGTCCATCGCGATCGAGAGGCATGCTATATACGGCATGTCTCCTAATAGTAACATACTTTTCACTCGTGGAACCCCAGAAATAAATTTTATATTGGTTTCTGCAGAATAGCAAAAAATAATAAAATAGCGCGATACGGAGTGCATGCATTTAATTTACCATTTTTATCAAGCCGTTTGCTCGAATATTTCATACATGAGTTATCTCAGAAGACTGCACGTATTGAGGTTAAAAAAAAAAGCTCACGGAGTTACGCTCATCTTGCTTTGCTTTCGTACACTTAGCGGTGACTTAGCGAAACGCGCGCGCCCAGTGGTGCGTATAGATGTCTGAACGGCTAGCTGAAGTTGTACGGCACAGTGCACACATGAACAGACCGCTGCGACGCTTGTCGTTAGCGTCACTTTGCTGGACGAGTTATTAAAGCTGAATTGAACGTTCACCCAGTGCCAGGAAAGGGGCTGCTTCACGCTGCAGGCGTTCGGCTTTGTTTGTTATCATGACTTTCTAACCTGTTTCTGAGTTTTTCGCAACTTCACGCACAGTGGACGCCATCTCGCCTTCTTGCCTCTCGTTTATAGCGTTCTTGGCTGCGCAAAGTCAAAAGAACAATCACGTGTGTACTTGTCGTGCATAGAGGTCGTCATCAGCGCGCTTGCTTATCTAAATGGGACAGAACGAGCACACGCAGCGGCCGCAAAGAAAGGAGATGAATGCATGCGACGGCGATCGGCTGGTCTCTCCAGGAGGGAGTTTTTAATTAGACTCCCACCATCAAGCAAACTCCCCCCGCGGGAGCACCACGTGCGGCGCAAGCAGCTGCATGAGGCTGTGCAATGCCCCATAACTGTGCCGCAGTGTCCATCCACACTCGCTCGCGCTGTAATGCCAGCGGGCTTCGCCTAATGGCGGGAAGCTTGTTACCGCAACCGACGAGCGTGCATGACACACGACGCGACAACGCAAGGAGAGGACCCTCCCTGCGCTGTCCCCTACACGGCGGTGGCTTGCAGCAAACATTGCGGGCCACCGCGGCGTGGGACGCCATACGAAATGAATGGCTTGCATATACATACGCGCCGAAGGAGGGAGCGAGGACGGGGCGCAAAGAATAAAACGCGCAAAGTAGAAAACAGAGGCGTCCCGGCACCCTGTTAAGGGCCTCTCGGCTGGGTGTCTTCCTCGCGGTAATGAGCTTCGCCTGGAAGGTCGTGACTTCCGCGTTTCCTGCAGCCAGGACTCTTCTCAGTCTGTAATTGATCCTTCGCCGGCGCGAATTAATCGGCGGTTGTCCTCGGGCGGATGGCGTGATTTACCGCCGGGTTAATTGTTTGAAAGTTGCGCGGGTGGACGTAGCTACCTCCTCGATCGTTGCAGTGCCCTCTTCTTTATTCTCCTCCTTCTGCGCGAGGGACTGCCGGGTGCGCTATATGCGAGAGCGTCATAATTTTAGTGACACTCAGAGATACTTCCTTGTGCATAAATTGTCTCGAACCAATCAATGCATTGATGAAAATTTCGCCGCCACAATTATCCTTTTTATATTACCTGTGCACCTCAGGAAATGGGTGCTTGCGGGAATGGGTGCTTGCGTCACATTTTCTCTAGTCTTCGGAGCTTCCGTGCTCTCCAACCCAGTAGACTAATTGCTTAATTAATAAGCACTCCTTCGCGTTTGTTGCTTGCTCATTTCATTTATTTACGGATCATGCTCATGCCAAATATACTTTTCTGCATTTCTTCAAGTGCCCCTGATATAGAGAGAATGGAGATCACTTCAACCAGAAGGAATATCGCAAAATTTACAGAAACGGCTTAACCATGTAGCGCAAGTTATAATAGAAAAGTATAAGAGTTTCGAATGAAGTTGACTTTACGCCTAGCACTTTTTACGTTTGTCCAGTACACCAGTGGAGTGCAGTGAAATGGGCCGTTCGGTGGCTCTTTGTGTACCTTTTTACTGAGCCACACGTTTCACACAACTACCAAGGCACCAAAGACAGGCAAGAGGTTTGGGAGGCACGCGTCCCCCAACTCCCTGACATTTTTCATTTGGACATGTGCATGTATGTATACACGCACCTATGAAAACGCACGCATGAACACGCAGAAAGTTTGCTTGAAACCTTCCCAAAAAAATTTCTGGCTATGACCTTGCAAGGCCGACAACAGGAATATCGTACGGCACACTACATATTTAGCGCAAATTGCTTGCAAGCGCTTTTCTTCTTAAAGAACACCAGGAATACCCTCGTTACACGTATACATGTTTTCTACGGAAAGTCGGTGTGATTGTCACGCCTTGTGTTTTATTTTGTTTTAGATATTGCAACACAAACACGTGATAATTATGAAGGTTGTGATATGACCACGTTGCGTGAGATTTAATAAATAAGAACACTATGACATTGGAACGGTTTGAATGTTCTGTTTAAAAGCACGGTTGTAAATTTTGTTGGGTGTCAATAATGTATGGCGCTGTTCTTTGGCCTCCAATTAAGTTTGCAGAAAAAAAAGACCAAAGAAAGTCAATTTTAGTTAGTCAGTTGAAAATAAGCCGGGATGCTATAATTTCAAACGTATGGTCCTTTCTTGGGAACAGGATCTACAAAAGTAGCATCAGTTTAACTTGTTCTTCAGCCTCACCAAAGCAGATATTGGATGCTAAAGCTGAGCCTATTGTAACCCAATAGCACCGCATCACAGCGAACGTGTCTTGAATAAGTACATGTCGGTCAATTTCATAGGGAAATGTAAGAACCTATCGACGTAAACGACGAGTTCTCTACCCTAAAAAACACGTAGGTATTCATTGTCCCCATCAATGAATGAACGAACGAAATAATCAATTAACCTAATTAAAGGTTACGTGGGACTAACTGCCTGTAAAAGGTAAACGTTGCGAGTTTCTTGTTGCTTTGTGCTGATACTTGTGTACGTGCAGCCAATGTCGCACAAGAAAATGAGTCAACCTGACAGCCCCCGATGTCAGAGTTTGCTTACTTGTTCTTTGGTTCTGGCTGTGGCACTTCATTTCTTTGGTCAAGTTGCCATCAACAGCTTTCTTTGACTTGATGTACAGAAAAAAAAGTTCAGTCTGCAAATTGGCACGGAGTGTACATCTCGTAAATATTTACGTGCATTGAATGCAGCGAAAAGGTTGAAGCAGATAGTGTCTAAATAAAGATTAAGTACTATCAATGTTATTTTGTTTACCAAACCGAAAGCTTTGCCCAATAAATGATTTTTCTCTCTCTCTCTACCACGCCGAATAGATAAAGATTAGGTACTATCGGTGTTATTTTGTTTAGCATGCCGAAAGCTTTCCACAATAAATGTTTTTTTCTCTCTCTCTACCACGCGGAATAGTGCGTTTTGGTGGCTGTCCTAACACGCAGCAATGCAAAGGCCTGTGTTCGCGGGCACCACCACTGTAGCAGGCCGCAACTTTAGATCATGGCGCTTCTAGCAATACGGAATTTCACCTGACTGCCCCACGTAACGCACCACATGAGAGTTTTCAGAGTTACAAGTTAACCATGTGGGCCGTTTAGAAACGGGCTCCCACGGAAAATCAATGAATGACGCAGTGCAAGGGGATATCGGTGGAGTGAAGTGGCACAATTTCAGAACGGAATTAATTTTGAATGTATGCTTCACGATATTGGTGAAAGTGCAACGGGCTGCTGTAGGGTACATTTAGTGGTCTTTAAAAAGAGTTGACCTGGAAGGAACAAAAAGAAGAAAGAAAAAAAAACGCCACGCCTTCACGTAAGGCGCAGAACAGTCACAGTGAACGCTAGAACAGCGGCCTTTCAGAGACTTTTGCTTAACACACATTGGGTAAATGCAAGCATGCTTGCTTTGTACCCACTATGGCATCAATAATAAAAATTTTAGGGTAGTATGCCGGCATTCTATGCTGTATTTTATCATTTTTCTGAGAAGCGCGGTATCCGCTAAACACTTGCAAAGAATTTTGTGCCAATCGTTCATGCAGTGGCTGACGACGATGAGGAATCATGCCTGAAGTGGGTATGCGCCACAGTTACTAGGAGATCAAGAACAAGCTTTTCTAGTGGGTTGGAGCATTGGGCAACCCACTCGTTACGCTATTCGAATTGTGCGACGAATGGTCGTTTTTTCGCCGTTTCAAAACGCTTTATAAGTGGTACTAACGCGATTGCTTTCCCAGTATCAAGCCCGCTTAAGGCAAGTTTGCCAACAAGTATTACGCACCGGCGTGGCACAGTGGTAGAACACTGGGCTAGCACCCAGAAGATTCGGGTTTGAGCCCCACTGTGTCATTGCAAACAAGGTCTTTCTTGTAATTTCGTGCGATGTGGTTACGGACAACGGCGGTGGCGACAGCGGCGGACAACTACGGCGCTGCGCGTGACCCGAGTTGTGATCTCATAACCGCTTTCGCTGTAAGAGTTTGCAACCAAGTATACACAGCAATCGTAAGCATTAGTAACCTGAGTCTGAAATCAGCTTTTTTTTATTTCATTGAACAGTATAGAGGAAGGCATAACTCTTTCAATGATACTACCACATGGGAATCGCAACAACAGTTCCTATCTTACCAGGACTTGGTACTAAGTTGCAGCCCCCGTTCTGACTGCAGTTATCGCATCCTCCTAAGTTGTCCAACTTTGTACATTTGACCCCAGATCTACTCCTCGAAGGTGTGAGCCGTGTCATCCATGCATATCACACAGACATCTCTTACAAACACCCCAAGAGACTAGAACTCACAGCGCGGGACCCCGTCATTGCCTCGCGTCGCACGCGCTCCAGCGGCGCCTGCTTGGGTCGGCGCCCCACTGTGGAGAACGCGGCGGAGCCAGGAAGGGCCATCCTTATCACTCGGCAGGACGGCACAGCTGTCGCGGCTCCTTCTCATTCTGCTCGCCGAGAGACGTGCTGCCTGCTTAGCTGTCGTCGGCAGTCCCGTTGGCACCTAAACGCGTCAGCGGTCGTCACCGTAAAAGTGTCGGCCCTCGCCGAGCCGCAGTGCATCCGTGCGCGACAACTGTGCCCGGCGGGGCCTCCCCCTCCCACAGGGCACCGCTGTCGTCGTTCGTCGTGGGTGACTCAGGCACAGCCGAGCAAGAAAAACGTGGCCCGTCTGGTGTCGGAATTGTCTTTGCCGCCACGCAGTTTGCCCTCGCCCAGCCATTCTTCTTTTCGCCTTATGTTTGCCGCTGTTTTTCCATGGGACACGCGTTAAAGATGGAGTCACGTTGTGTTCGTCAAAATTAGGACCGACAGTTCTCGCCTGAGCGTCGCTTGAGGCTGTCTTGCTGCAATTCTCCGGTCGTAAAAGCACCTATCACTACCCCAAAGTAACACGGACGCGGGAGAGTTGCAGACGCAGCGTTGGCACAGAGACGAGATTCCGTTACCATACTCTCGTTGCGAAAATACCGACGCAGCATGAACTGCGACGGCGGACAATCTGACACTTTGTTCCCTCCCCGCATAATATAAACCCGTAACTAATGGACACGTATACTACACGGCCCTCTCCTTAATTGCTAGAGTGGACACGAGGCTAAATGCCAGCTGGCAGGCCTTCCAGCCATTTTTCACTTGTAAATCACGGCACAGTAGAAACGGGATATTTGCTATACAAAGCTGGAGCTCGTATAACACCACTCACTAAATCCGTCTCAGCTCGTATGCCTTAACAATGTGAGCACGCAGCACGGCCGCAATCAGCGTCCATTGGCTGAACATTCGTCCACGGTCCATACGTCAGCCTCGGAAATTGATCACGCGTTCGATGAACGCAGCGCGCCGCCGGCTACGCGAGAGAAGCCCGACAGGCGTGCCAAGCATATATGGCGGCGCCATGTATAGGGTGTGTGCGACTGCGAGCCCTTCGTCTTTTATGTGGCGGCGGGCGCGAGCAAAACAAGGGAGCAATTTGTCTTTGGCTGCTCTCCTGACGCAGAACAACTGTTTCCTGCCTTTGACGCCGGCAGACGCCGCTCTGCTCGCGGCTGTCTGCAGCGTCTCCGCTCGCAACAAGGCATCAATTAGAAGAGAAAAAAAAAAAGCCACGAAAGAACCAACCGGCCGGCCGCCGCAAGAGAGGAGGGCTCCCGAATTCGCAGCGCCTGTCAGCTCGGCGGCTCGAGATCGTGCCTCGCATGCCACGCCGTCAACCAGTGCCTCATTTTCGCGGAGTCCGTGTCTATTATTCGTGCTTGTCGCGTTATACTGTCGGCAACGCGACGTGCGCTGAGTGCCGCGAACGAAACACCTCCACCGACTGCTGCGAGCTTCGGCGTTGCGAAGCACAAGTGACCAAGTAAAATACGTCCTACTGGAGAGCTGTCTTTTCATTTATTTACGTGTATACAACCGTTACTACAATCGTTCATGGGGGGAAAATGGCAGCTCGCCCGGTATTTCATAGTTTCGAAGCTCATAGAACTTCGGTGCGTATGCAGCAGTCACAAGGAGTGCAAGTTGCCAATATTTTCTACAGTGGCTATCAGCGTTAATTCGAATTTCCCCCTAGACGACACTTAGTTTCTATATATGCCGAGGGTGAATGCACTTTATCCACACTATACTGTGCAAGTGCTTGTAACTTCATCGCGTTCCTAATTCACTGATATTTACTTTTCGTAAACTTCTAGATAAGGCAGCACGTACTAGCGCATGTGGATTCGGGTTATTTATGACAAAGACAGGGAAGCTATCAACGAAACGCAACGAATTCAATGGCTTTTTCCTTCCCATCGCGCTATTCAGTCGCCCCAGTGTCGACGTCGAAAAACCGTCTTTCCGCCCCGGTTACATCATCATTGGTTTGGTGCGGGATGATGAACAGCCCGCGCTGGTTAACACCCTCGCAACGCAGCCTTCGTGGAGCGGAAGAGCAGCCTTCCTCTCGCATGATTTACGAGCGCTCGCGAGGCCAGGGACCCGTCGTTAAACGCGAGCAAATTATAACCGGGCATGACGAAACGCTCGCTGCCGCATTTTTTGCTTCTCCTTGAGGGAGAAGCCACCCGTCATCCCGAAGTGGCTGATTTACTGCCTGGAAGCGAGGAAAGATATACCGCGTATCGCGCGAGCAGCCAAGAGAGGACACACACACAGACGACGCAATGGCTGCGCGTTTGGTACTCTCAGAAAAGAAGTTATCAGCGCGGGAGCAACGGCGCGGACTTTCAAATGACACCTCGGCTCGTTTTCCCCGAAGTCTACTACATACGTCGCCGAGCCAGCCAACGCAGTCGTCGCAGCCGACTACTATGCCGCGCAACGATTTAGGGCCTGCAGAGGAAGAAAGCGACTGCGGGGACATCCGGTGGTGGCTGGGGAATGAGTTGCGTGCCTGCTCGCGGGAGCTAAAAGCGTCTGGTCGCGGCTGCTGATGCTGCGAAGCGTGGGGGCGAATGCATAAACGGCGCTAACTGATAACGATGGAGATTTACGGTGGTGCGAAGCAGCCAGCGTAGGGCGAGAGGCCGCGTGGAATCGGAAGAGAGTGTGTGCCAGGCGGGTAAATAAACGGCCGCCCGGGAGAGCGCGACGGAGTTACGAGACTCAAGCGGAAGACCGAGTTCGAACCACTTCCCCCCCCCTCACCCCCTCGGCGGCCCAGCATGAGGTTGCTGCGTGCGGCAGGCATCGAGGAATTACAGCTGTGGGACCGAGTCAGAAATGTGAGGCTCACTCAATTGGCGCCCGACGACAGATGCAGAAACAACATCATCCAAAAAAAAAAAGATGTGAAGCAAACACGACACACAAACACAGGAGCACGGAGAGCGACAACCAGGAGCGTCATGCATTCCGCACTCAAAAAATTTAGTGACTCGTAAATCACCCTTAATGCATCGGTGTTTTCGTCGCTCTGGCGGGTATATGTTGCGAGGCTGTTACCTGCTTTGGTTTCTTTTTTCTTTCTTTCGTCGTTCTGTTTTGAGCACTTCGCACAGCATTGAAACGTCTGTTTTCTTTCTCTTGCTTCATATTTCTCCCTCTTCGCTTCGGGAGTCAGCGCCGCCGCCTACTGTGTGGTAAGCATCGTCGTTGCACAGCTTCTGTGCTACACGACAACAACGGGTCACCACCATCAGCCAACTTTCCGAATGTTCTTTGTGATATTGAGTAAGCCCTTATCATATCAATCGCGATTGATATGAATGGCGCTTGTGATGTCGAAGCTTATAAAAGAAAGAAAACTCTTCGTATCGTAAGCGAGATACCCGCCAAACAGGCAGTTGGTCTTCTCAATGAATTGCAAGTCCTCAAGCTTTAGTGGGGGCTAAATGGCGAATAATCACGGCAACTTCCGTGTTTTGAGAAAGTCGGGCTCATGATAACGAGCCACGGAACCAGATTCTTCACTACTGACGTTTCTTTCATTCATAGCCAAGAGCCACACTATATTAAATGGCTGATGTTTTGCTGCTGTACGATTCATCAGTAAGTGCAGAAAAAGTTATCCTTAACCCCAAAATGACATAAGAAGTTTCTTTGCTTAAGTAGGCTTTTTGTATAGATATTAGTATAGTAGACGCATTGATTTCAGAAATGCTTTTTCCGAAAAAAAATATTAAACTATCAGGCCTGGGCTAAACGTGCAGCACTGTCACAGCGAAAGCTAGAAGAGCACCTTTAGGCGCCCTTTTTAATTAAACAATCTTTGGGTAGCTGCTGCAAGCAAGCACTGTGGCAGGGTACCCACTATGCCACGAATCGTTGTTTAGTAGGTCAATGATGATACGTGTGTTTTAACGTCCTAAAATCACCATATGATTGTGAAAGACGCCGTAATGGAGGGCTACGCTAATCTCGACCACCTGGGGTTCTTTAACGTGCGCCCAAATCTGAGCATGCGGGCTTACAGCATTTTCGCCTCCATCGAAAATGCAGCCGCCGCAGCCGGGATTCTTGTGTAGTAGGCAAGCATTCACTATGCCATCCTTCGTCATTCTTCGCAGATACTTGGTACCTGCTGCTCACATGAAGGGAACTTTTTGCAAATTTTGTGTGATGCGGCTGACGACGATGAAGACGACGATGAAGAATCAGGCCTCAGGCCATAAGCTTTTTTAATCCCCACCATCCCCCACAGTGGGTATGCACCAAAGGTAATGAGTGAACAAGATCAAGCTTTATTAAAGGGTTAGAGCATTCGACGCCCTCCCCCCCCCCCCCACTCGTTGCGCAAGGCTCATTATCTGACAGCTGGTTGTTCTTTTGTTGATCTATAACGTTTTATTACTCATATTAACGCGATTCCTCTCCCGGCATCAAGTCTGCATAAGGCCGATTCGCAAGAAAGTTCCACCAGCGGCATAGCTTAGTGGTAAAATACCGGGATGGCACGAAGGTGGGCCGAGGTTCGAATCTGATAGCGTGTTTAAAGCTTTTTTTTGTTTTCTGTCTTTTTTTCCCCTTAGTTCGCTCGATAGGTGATACGGCACGTACGTGACCCGTGTAGTGATCTCATAACAGCTTTTGCTGTAGAAGCGTTTGGGAAATCAAGCTTCTCTAGGCTCTGCTATTGATCACTCATATTATTATGTGTTGGGGCTGTTGTCATCATCTTTGCATTAAAAAAATTGTTCCGGCTTTCTGTCTTGGTGTAACCTACCTGTATTCACTAGCATCGCAACAATACGCTGAGAATTATGCTTTGATCATAACATCACTACTTATTGCGGTATAAAAACTATCAGTTCCGCATGTAGAGCGAGTTGTTCTGCATAGAGACCTCATTTCTGGATTGTTGTACTGGACTACAAAGGCTGATGTTGCTGCCTCAGCTTGGCATTTTCAGAGGGGAGTCACTCATATTTACAATGACCCATAATTATCAAGGCACCTAAGAAGCCCTTCTCGCCGAGATGGGTAGATCAACAATAGAGCATTTGGAAACGTCTCACCTTTTGACAAGTGTTACATAACAACTTGCGTTGAGTGTTGCTCCTTCACATATCTCATGGCAGCATTGCGCTGGGACAGGACGACAAGCCAAATGTGTCTCAAGTGTTACTTGTCAGCAGAAGAATCCTGCAAGAAGTACATGCGTGCAAGCTGTCATAGGTGTTTCGTAAGCGCATGTCCGGCACTACACCAGCGCTTACTGCAATCGGTAATTGCTACAAGCCATTTTTCTGTATTTATGTTCCAAATGATTTCTTCGTTTTTAGCAAAGTCACATTATTTGTATACGACAAATGTTACATTAGTTAATTGATTTGTTAAACTATAAGTAATAGGATATGATCTATAAGCACTATTATTAAAAGAAATCATGGCTCGTCTACCCTTACAGCCGAGCCAAACTGTTTGGTAAGCCATCTTTAGCGCCAATGTATGTATGTATGTATGTATGTATGTATGTATGTATGTATGTATGTATGTGTGCATGTATGTATGTATGTATGTTGATATTGATTGATATCTGGGGTTTAATGTCCCAAAACCACTATATGATTATGAGAGACGCCGTAGTGGAGGGCTCCGGAAATTTAGACCACCTGGGATTCTTTAACGTGCACCCAAATCTGAGCACACGGGCCTACGACATTTCCGCCTCCATCGGAAATGCAGCCGCCGCAGCCGGGAATCGAACCCGCACCCTGCGGGTCAGCAGCCGAGTACCTTAGCCACTAGACCACCGCGGCGGGGCGTATGTATGTATGTATGTATGTATGTATGTATGTATGTATGTATGTATGTATGTATGTATGTATGTATGTATGTATGTATGTATGTATGTATGTATGTATGTACGTATGTATGTATGTATGTGTGCATGTATGTATGTATGTATGTATGTATGTATGTATGTATGTATGTATGTATGTATGTATGTATGTATGTATGTACGTATGTATGTGTGCATGTATGTATGTATGTATGTATGTATGTATGTATGCGTACGTGCTTTGCGTGTGATGCACGACGAAAAAACATGGTGATGTTTTGCATTGAGGAGTAACAACCGTGATTTCATGAAACGGTATCTGTCTGATATTCTAAGCAGCAAAGCGAATGAATGAACACGCCCACAAATGCGGCAAGCAGTTTGTCTGCGCTCTTCGTGACTCCTTCCGTCGTTATGTCTTTGTGCGAAAAACTGTATATTTTCTGTGGCTAATTCATAAAAACACTACACGTCATACCATTCTCGAAGTTAGGAAACTTGGAAATGGCGTGAATGGAGGATTGATTTTATTCCAAATGACCTTTCGTATGTAGAAATGTATGATACCTGCTTCATATTGTTCATGCGTATTGCGGAATACCATCAAATAGAAGGCACATTCGGGCTACTGTCACCGCTGTTGTGGACGCACCGTCCGTCAACGATACTCGGTTGCCTGAGGGATGACGCAAGGCAGCGTTATGTCCTTAGCTTCTATTACGGTGGTTGTGCTCACAACCCGCTTAAGTTTGAATGCGATCAAGAGTTTGGTACGACATGACATGTGCGCAACAAATCTGCCCCAGGCATTTTGCTCCTAACAGCTTGTCGTAGACGACAGTGGTGGGCAGAAAGGCAGCAACACCAGGCACCATCATATATAGCACGCAGTGACCCTCCCCATCTCGCAACAGCTTTTCTGCGGGATGATCTTTGAGTACATAGCCCACTGGAGTCAGTCTTTTGATGTTACGAAGATATAAACATCGTCCTGCAACGCCTTCATGCACTTAACGATGGCGTATTTCTTCGTCTCATTTTATCCTTGCTGACAGCGGCAGTTCTTTCAAGGTCAGTGTTCTATACGGAATTTCATTTTTTATTCGCGTTCATATTTTCTTTTTAAATATACTTGACACCCACACGATGGCGGCGTGGGAGTTCCTCTGTACTATACTCTATGTAAACTTCGCTCTCGAATGCTGTTTTTGAGAAAAGGGAACATATAATTCCCAACCCAATCACACGTACGCTGCCTGAGTGTGAGAAGGAGCACGTCAGCGCACGTAACCCGGGCGCAATTCACGAGCAATGGTGATTTCCACCCACACACTGCTGGTTAAAACTATTCAGCACGGCAGACCATGGCCTGACGATCACAAGAATACACTAGAGTGTGTGGTGTGCATCGCTACGATGTGCATGACGCGTCGTGCGAAATAGAGCTAAGCGGTTTCATGCCATCGTGTATTGTGGTGAAGTATGTATCAATAGAGCTGTAAATGAATAAACATGGCTGTGAGTGTACTTGTCCAGTATGTAGGGATGTCAAATATGCACGAAAAGGAGAGATAATCTAAATCGGTTCCTACACACCAGCTAAGTCGATGTCTGAGTACAGCCTCGGCGTCGTTTCCTATATACAGGGCTCCGAGAGCGGCCAGCGCGGCTAGACGCGCGCCGTCTCAAGGCCGAAATCGGATCGTCGCAGACACTCTCGTACGCAGAGCGTTTAGGCGCGCTTACGACTTCTGTGCATGCGCGGCCCTCGGAGCGCGTACCGCGCGCAATCGGGCAGCGTGCGTGAATTCCCGCCTTAATTGGCATTAAAAAACAGTCTTTATTCCAGATGTAAGTTGTTTAATTGTGCATTCGACTACAAAACTGAATGCATCGATGCACCGACGCAGCCCATATAGGGCCTTGCCATCTTATTCTTCAGTGCTCCTGTGATTCGCCGCCCTTCCCACACGTGTGGAAACATCCAATAAGTCCCTCAGATTGTTTGTACAGCCGACGCTCCGCAGTTACCTAATTCAGCCTACTACTGAGCGTAAACACAGAGGGTGGATTGATGAAAAGACTAGAAGTTTGCTGACAACACTTTCAAGAGGCGCGCGCGCCCCCATATACGTTTAAGCCTCCTACCGTCCACGTCGCCTTCGGCCCACTGCCGCGGCTTGCCTGCTGGCTGCTTAGCATCGTGCGGACGATTGACTCCACGTGTTTTGTCCGCCGTGCAATGACTAACAGAAGCTTGCGCTCACGCATTGAGAAACGACTTCGAAGGCCACGTCAGTGCCAACTCTTTCACGCCTGCGCGTTCTCGAATACACGTCACAGCGATGAACGACAGGGCCAGCACGGTTCGCCTTGAAAAGAAAGCGGTGAACGATTTGCCCGCCAAGCGAGACGGATTCGTGCGATTGGCCGAGTGGACGCGCCATCGATCAATCAACCGAGTTCCTTTTGCGTGAGCGAGTTGTTTTCGTCCACAATGGATGAATAGAGCGCTCGATTCGTCTCCGTGTTGTCCGCAGCGCGTAACAAAAAGCCTTCCCTCGTGTAATGGCGGTCGAGCTTCGTGCTTGCATGTTGGTGTGTGCGTAGTGCGAAACAGCAGCCAGTCGGTGAATGAACGTGTATTGCGTGCCACGCATGGTTGCGTGGACGACTTCGCTTGGCTTGCAGGCGTGAAAGGCAAAAGGGGGCGAGCTTAAGCAGGAAAGAGGCCTTGGCACACATGCACGCCGAACGACCCGGCGAGTGTCAATTTCGACAGGTCGCCTGACCGTCCCGGTCGGCCCATGCCATGCGGATGTATAGACAGCGTCCAGTCGGCGTGCGGCCATCCGTGCAAAGTTCTGAAAGCAACGGGCCAGCACTATCCGGGGGTCGCTGTGAAATCGGAGGCGGAACATGGCGTAGAAAAGATGGAGCCACGTGCCTAATTAGCTGACACAAGCTCCTGCATGCAGAACTGGAGATGTTGATGGCTGGAGCTTTGAGCGATGCTGGCTATCACCGTATTCATCCCGTTCATCGCTCACCACCGCCATTTAAGCATGTCTGTTACAAAGCATGAAGGCCTAATTCACAAGACATTTAGTTCATAAGGGTTCCTTGCCATTGGACAGATGGCCTTGCTGATACTATCACCAGCGTCACCATTGGCTGAAGTTTTCGCTTACCAATAGCTTCTATTTTCAATATTCAAAAAGGCAAAATTTGAAGGAGAACACGTTCGAAGAGAGCTATTGTGGTTTTTTATATGTATGTTAAAAAAACTCGCCTTAGCAGACATTGGTCATTATTTTTGCCATTGTTTTATTCCCGGTTATATTCAGAGAATTTGACATGACGTGAGGTTGATGGCATGAGAATATACGAGGCACAAGACACGAAATGTTGGCTATAAAGAGGCCATCACATGGTGCCCCGAAAATTCGGAGTTTTTACCGAAAACTTCAAGAGGATCAACTATCTCTAGTGACCGACAACGATCAGTCATGAGGCAATCAGAAAAAAAAAACGGCTGTCCAAGTTTCCTCGAAAAGAAATAAGGTGATACATAATTGATTAGCATTATTATTCTTGTTCTTTTATGATACATTAGTTTTTCACAACATATTATTTTCCATCATTTCAGTAAAATGCAATGTGACCACGAATAGGATTACACACACATAACCTAAGGTTAGTTTGGAAACCTCATGCCAAGAAGGCGCCATTAACGATGACGCACCTTTCCCGGCGAAATTCGCTGCTGGGCTGGCTGGCACGTAGATAATCATAAATACTGGGTAACACAAATTCAGTACAAAGAAACAGCAGGTATGCCCAGAACAAGCACTCAGGACACTTTCTTGATACCAGTTGCACCGAAAGTTTTCTGCAATCAATTTCTCGCGCAGTATATATATATATATATATATATATATATATATATATATATATATATATATATATATAACGTACACGGACAGTTGGTTTCGTTCTCAGTGTTGACAGTGGTTCTTCCTCTTTTTTACTTTTTTTTCTTTTCTTTCTTTTTCTTTTTTCGTCTTTTTTCTCCTCCCTTTTTTGTTTTTTTCCCTTTTTTTAGTTCCCTTTCACTCTCGCAAACATCTATCAAGGCGAGAGGGACGCGGCAGCAACGAAGTTTGGAAGTTGATGTCAGTATAACTCATCTCCTGATGAAGGGAGGACCCCTCCCGAAACTGTTGGGAAATAAATATATTTATCCTTGTTGACAACGTTCCCGTTGTGCCATATCCCATACCTTCACGAAGACTAACTGGCCCATTGAATTATTACTCCCAATATATATATATATATATATATATATATATATATATATATATATATATATATATATATATATATATATATATATATATATGTGTGTGTGTGTGTGTGTGTGTGTGTGTGTGTGTAATACTATTAATCACAGATGACGTACATACATGATTATTACGCTTTAGTTCATTCATTGCAACTTAGCAATCTTTAGTTACCGTCTTGTGATAATATATCTGGCGTTTTACGTTCAAAAACCATGATAGGATTAGGAGGCGACGGAAATTTCGGCTACCTGGGGTCCTTCAACGACTACGTAAATCTAACTACATGGGCTTCTCGCTTTTCGTCTCCATCAAAGGGGAACACTGGGGCCGGGTTTGCACCTGCGACTTTCGGGTATGCAGACCATCACTACTGCACCACCGTTGCAGCCCTTCTTATCCTCATTTCCTACTCCCATCAACTCACATGTACACTGTATGCCGTTTTGTACGCTTAAGGAAATTTAAATCATGAAAATAATGCCCAAGAATAATTTGCAAAAATGAGGATTTAAGGCGTTTTTTCATTCGTCAAACATCCTTTTGATTTGCATAAGGACTGATGTTTAACCTAAAGCATCCTCTCGGAGCTAATGGTGTATAATTGTACCTTCTGAATTAAAAAAAAAAACTTAAAAATATAAGTCAGTTTTAGATTACCAGATCTCTCTGATTTAGGGCTATCTAAATGCACGCCACAATGTTATGCGTTTACTGAAAATGCCTCTTTATATTGCAAAATAGGAATATCCCAATTGGGAGGGAACGTCAGCTAAACATGTGATATATATATATATATATATATATATATATATAGATATATATATATATATATATATATATATATATATATGCGCCAGATGAGATGGAAGAGTAACACAACTCGAACGGTCTGTCCGTTTGCTGTCTTCGAATGTTGTGCTGTGCTGTGTGTAGGGTTGTAGGGTTGGGCACGTATGTGCACCTGCACCTTCTATGCTGATTTGATTGCAGATTTACAGTTCTGTGTGGTAGCGTTTATTTTTCAAATGATAAGGGTCTTTAAACAATTAGCAACACCCTTTGATATCGGTATTCTGCTTCGCGAAAGTTCCCGTTTTTGAGGTTCATGTTAGACAAGATAAAACACCTTCAGGTGTGTAAAGTCGTTTACCATGATACAGCGTAACGAAGGGTACATCGCGTGGTGGCCTAGCAGCTACCGAGCTCTTCTACCACTACAGGCACTATGACACAAATGGAGCTGATTTGCGTACGGTACATTGGGTGGACGTGGGAAAACCGGTGGTAAGCGACCTTCGTTACTGGTAAGCGACCTTCGTTACTATTCATTTCCTTCTTTCTTTTTCTGTCATCGCCCTCGCGCTAAAACAAAATGTGAAACACCGGAGTCATAAGGGCGGGAACTCCCATTTTAGGTTACGCCCCCCCCTCCCCAAATATAAGAAAAATCAGAAATAAAGCTTTTCCTTATGAAATAAGAGTGAATTTATTCATAGGTATTGAGCAAATAAAGAACGTCTCCGAACGAGGTTCACAATGTACGTTCCACCACGATGATGCCCGCATGACGTGTGTTCGCCTTCGTTCACGCGATGAACGCCGAGTTTCCCAGAGAACATCGTAGAATGGCCGGAGGTGATGTCTGCCATAGCGACTGCTTTCGCCTTGCCTGCATGCATCGCGTACACGGGATAAGTGGCGCAGAGTGGGTGGGTGGGAGGACAGGTTTCGCATTTCGACCAAGTGGGGAGTTCGTCGTCGTCGCCCGCACTGACGAGCATGGCCTGAAAAGACGTTCCGCGCTATACGACTGCCGCTCGTTTTGATAAAGGCCGCTCGCGAGGCCGTGTAGAAGCACCGCCGTGTTTTCGCGTCTTCTCGCGTTGCGCCGATAGCGACTTCCCGTGTTTACGCGCGGTTCTTTCAGCGCCATAAACTGCTTTTGAGGGCCCGAGCTCAAAGACGACCGAGAGATGCTTCGCCCGTGGCGAACGGCTGCGGGCATGCGAGAGTGAAAGTGTGAATGAAGCAAACGGCGTCGAAGAGTGTTTGGGAGCAACTAGGAGCGAACAGGCAGCGACGCAGAGAGCGTTGTCGCTGCACAACGCGCGTGCTGCAAAAGGCAGCGTAAAACGCTGAACTGCGGTAAAGCTTTCGGGGAGTGCGGGGCGAGGAGTGTGGAATTTGTTTTGTGTCCGTCTCGCGGACTTTTAAAGAAGAGGGAAGGGGGGAGCTCTACAGAGAAAATTGGCGCCGGCAAACGTCGGCAGCCAATCCCGGTGGAGCAATAAACTTGTACGGCACAGCCCGGAATGTTTTGCACTCCCGGGCGGAAGACCGATATAAAAAAGATAGGAGGTGTCGGCCCATGGCACAGCTCTTCTTGTTTTTTTTTTTGGTGCTTCGAGGCACTGAAGGCCGCGCTTGCTTTCGGCCATTTGTTGCGAGGCCCTGCGTCCGCGCGCGCTCTCTCTCGGCGCGACGAGCGCGTTTCTCGCCATGGGGCCTGCGGGTATCTTTACGCCAAGGTAAACCTGCGGTAACTGCTTCCCAGCCGACTGGGCTGGAACCTCTGAACGCGATTGCCGGAGGTTATGGGTGCGCGCCGCCGCTCGTTTCCTGCGATCGTCCTGTGCGCGCAGCATACTTTTCCACGGCGCTCTTGGGGAGGAGTCGTGGTCATTTACGAGTCGCCATTACGTGCTTCCGCTGTTGTTTGAGGCTCTCGATCCTGTTTCGGCGTGTCGCCCACACAAGGACTGCGCGTTTCGCCGTATTCTGGGCCCCTTGTTCCTCCCCTGCAGGTTCCTTCTGATATCATGGACACGACGGCTGACCGGTCCTTCCGTGGCTTTGGTTCTGCTAAATATCTGGATGGGTTTAGCGTCCACGAAACAGTCGTGAAAAGCTGTGGTTGCCTAGTGAGAGGCAAAGCCATTCTCGCTTGGAACAGCGCAGAACAATCTCGATTCGCTGAGACTTCAGACAGGACTGAAGTCGCACTCCTGGCAAGTTTTATACCAGACCTGTCTGATGTCTCAATGGTATAGTAAAAGAAGAAGGTTTGGGCGTGTTGGTTGTTCATCGTTCTTCATAGAACAGAGTACATATAAAAACACGGGACAGAAAGAGACCAGGACAAGTGCTCACCATCAAAAAGAGTGATAATGGTTATTTTTCTCCGTGAGACCGATACTAACGTGAGCGCAGAGTGTAGCACCAGTTAGTATTCCAGGGTGCCAATGTCATTCTCTTTAAAGAAGGGTATTTTAAAAAAGAAGAATGATGCAGTGATAAACTCATAATTTCTGTCATAGTAGGAAAAGCTAGAAAGACGAAGTGTATTTTAATGCAAAATAGTACTTCAAGACACAATACGTAAACAACACCTCAGCATGGTATTGCTTCGGCGACCGCCAGTAGTTGTTCAATAAAATGAAGAAAGGAGGGTCGTGCTGTAGATATCGTTTTCTTTAACCATTTTTTCGCTTTGGTCATGAGTCAGGCCGGATTTAGAGGCACTTAAAAACCGGGCTATAGGCGTCGAAAATACGCTGGCAAAAGAGTGTTCTAGCGCCCCAAATCATAAATATAGGCATAATAAACTTTGGCACAATCAAATTTTTAAAGAAATATGTGTAGAATCTGTGTTTATGACAGGAGAGCAAACAAAAATGTTCGAGTTCATGATAGTAAAAAGCGCCAATGGTTTAGCATAGCCATGTATTTTTTTTTTCGGGCAGGGTTTGCAGAATACGGTATCTTATATTCGAGAAAGGTGAGTTCAGTGTCCGCCGTCGAATAAACACGCCCCTGAGTCTCTTTCATTTCGGCAAGGCTGAGAAGGGCAACACAGGAGCAAATACGGCGCTAATAGGCCAGAAAGGACTTTTTTGCCTCGTATCAACTTGGTCTAACCACACAGGGTCAGTTTAAATCTCTTCTGCCTGTGAACACAATAAAGGGCCCTTCATCAGGTTTGAGAATTTCGAGCAGCCAAGAAAAATGCATCCACTTGGCGCTTACAATCTCATCTGCCATGATTTGCTATGCGGTGCGCCCTGAAAAGAGGTGAAATGTCAGACTGAACGCCGCTTGATTTTTATCTCACGGGCGGGCGCCCCACATGGTCGAGGTGACGTATACAACAAGGAATAGCACTGCGCACGTCAAAGTAGTACGTGACATTGAAAGAAGTATTCCAAGCAACGTGTAAAGGTAATTAGTGCAATCTGTTTCCTGAATAAAAGTATGAAGGTTTACGTAAAAATGATACAAAACAGAAACGAAATCTGTGTGTAAGTTTTTTTTTTAACTTCATATCGAGCGAGACGAGAAAACAAGCTGCCTTCATTTTATTTGCGTTGGTGCTCTCGCATCATGCCGGTGCCGACATTCCCAAAGCTTGGCGTCTTCTTGATTCATCGTCCCTCAAGAGCAGTGCCAGTGGTGCGACGCTGTGTATTGTGGTAAAGAAACATGATCTACTCCAATGTCTCTGAACGTGTGTGCATAAAGGAATCCATCTAATAGAGAGAGGCAGTACAATATAGCGAACGTCGAAACGACACAACACCTCTTGCGTGCACGACCTGGCATGGGCATGTCATGCGAATGTAACCCTGCGTGCGCATGACGTGTTGATGCGTCTGCGTCATGTGCTCTTCCGGCTCCAAGTTGCTCCGATATCGAAGAGGGTAGGGAAGGAAATTGGCTGGCAAAGTCTACACCAGGCGAGTGTCAAAGGTTTCAAGCTCACCTCCCAGCATCGTGCTATCACGGTCTGTAATGAACCAATTGAAATTTTTTTTGTGGTGCAAATCTTTTCGTTGGGCAATCAACAACTTCGGGTGTTCAAGAAAAATGTCTCATGTGACCTATAGTGATGTGCCGTCTAAGAATTAAATCACAAACAAAACAAAAACCACGTGCACATTTTTTTGTCTACGCTCTATTTTCCCCTGATGACACTCCACGCGTCCGCACTTGTCCTTCATCATACTGCGGCTGTACAGCAGTACCTCCTGTTCCCTACGCATGCGAGCAGACGCCGGGGAGATTCCGAGCCGATGACGCAACGCGAATGAATGCAAGTGTATAGGCTAACCGGCCTTCCGAGGGGCTAAGAGGCTCGTAGTCTTGATAGTACTTAAATGAACTTATAGGTTGAGGTGTAGGCTGCACTCCATAGAGTTGTCAAAGCTCAAATTCACAAAGTAACACGAATACCGGTCTCCACTGTACTCTAAAGCAACATTTGAGGGATACTAACATTCCTATAGGCACCAATATTGAAGAAAAGAATTTTAAGCACTTATAGTTATTTAGGCACCAACGTCAAAAATAGGCATTTATAGTCAGTATAAAACACTATAAAAGCTTCCACTAACATCTAATGCATGCTCATATATCAAAGTGGCACAATGGAACACAAGAAATAAAGAAGGCATTTGCCTATAATCCGGTCTTTTGTTATGAGGCACGTAAAGGGTCTGCCCAGCGGTTGTTTTTTTTATATAGAAGTTCCGAACGGCACATGGCGAAATCGGTTTGCTTTATTAGCTACATCAGCGAATGCATTATTGGAACGATCACTCATTTTCGGGATTACGTATTGCTTCGCACGATGAGCAATTTTTGGTTACACATAATGTTTGTGTCCCTGTGGAACACTATACTAGATATAGCTCTGCGTAACCGCAGCCCTTCTTATAAAGCTGTGGCAGCGTATGTAATTATCCTGCTGAAGGCAATTTGTATGAGGCAGAAACAGTTGAGAGAATGGGATAAGGTGAGAAGAGGCAGGGTAGGTCAGCTGCAGACGCAGTGTTGGTTAAAAATGTTGACAACTTTGCCTTTTCTGGCAGTAGGACGAACGCTCAGATAGGTCGGTAACGAAGGGCCAACAAAAAGCGCGATATACAAGAAGACACGCTAATAAGTATTCCTTCTCCACAGCAACTGGTGCTAAGGCATTCGGAAAATAGAGCAACTTCGCTCGTGGGAATGTATAATCCTGTGTTGCTATGATGCTGTAGATAACCAAGGTTCTGAAAACGGGGATATAGATTTTGCCACACAGATATGAACATACTGAAACTACGCACCGCGTCAACGCATGGCAATTTTAAGTTATGACTACAACCGTAAGTCAAGATCTGTAGTTCAAACGACACGAAGGACAGTGCAAAATCTGACGAGAAAGTCAGAAACTCAAGTGAAATCGACAGGCGCGGCTCCTAGCACGGCAAACATCTGCGCGGAAAGAGAAGATGCTGGAAGATCTCTCTCTCTCTAAAGGAATGGCCACCCCTTCAGCCTAGACGATCAGTTGAGCCTCAACAGAAGCCGCCTACACGACCTGTTGAGCCTCAACAGAAGCCGCCTCAAGAACAAGCACAAAATGCTGCAACGGCCGGGAAGCCAGATCATCGCGTGATGGTGATGCTAAGATCATCAGTGGACACCATTCGCATGTTGTTAAGCGACATGAATACACCGTCAGCCAAAAGTGCCCTTCAAGTACTGGACGCGCTTAGTCCAGTGCTAGCAGCCCCAGAGTAGACCATGGCTAACCCACCACTGTCTTTCAGGGATGAGGTTCGTAAAGCAGCAATACTGCAGTGGAATGCCAGGGGACTAAGATCGCGCATTGGTGACTTTCGTCGATTTGTGTACGTCAATATGTTTCCCGCAATCGTCATTTGTGAGCCGAACTTATCGAGTGCAATACGACTCTCGGGATACGAACCTTTTATGTCGTCTACTGTTACTGAAAGCAGCAAGGTTCTGGTGTATATTCGCCGAGACCTCACTTACATCCTTCAGCCTGTACCACCTCATGGTGGAAACCAATACGTATGCTTAAGAGTGAAAAAGAGGAGGCTCAACATCACTGCGGTTGGCGCATACCTATCACCATCAAGCCGTTTCGATCTAAAAAGACTACGAGACATCATAGCGTTAACTCCTGACCCGTGTGTTATCATTGGGGATTTTAACGCTCATCATACATTATGGGGAAGTCAGATTACCAACATGAAGGGCAGAAGCTTGGTGTCTTTTGCCTCCGACAACCAACTTCGGTTACTGAACGATGGCAGTCCTAAATTTTTACGTGGCTCCACATACAGTAGCTGTCTCGACTTGGCTTTTGTTTCGCGAAGCCTAGTGAAACATACTGAATGGTTCACGGATATAGAAACGCACGGGAGTGATCACATTCCAACATACGCCAAGATCAGAGGATTGTCGCCTCCTAAAGTGCGCGACATGGTTAAAAGAGTGGACTGGAAAAAATTTCAATCCTGTATGGAAGACCAATGCCAAGAACACATATCCGATTTACAAGAGGCCATCAAGAGCACTGTAAAATAGACTGTGTGTACGATCCCATGCCCTGTAAGAATCATGGACATCGACATACAGATGGAGTGGCTTCGAGCCTTGCGACGATGAGCTGAAAGAAGGTACCGGCGCACGAAGGACATAGAAGATTTACGGACTGCTAGACGTATGCAGAAGAAGATCAAACGTGGGTTGGACAAGCTAGAATTCCAACGCTTGGTTACTTTCTGTGAGTCACTCGACCCTCGTAAGCCTTTATAGCAGATATGGAGGACGGTTAGAGGTTTGCAGTCATCGCCCATTCAGAAGTCACCATTCAAGGCCTTAACCCTTCATCAAAATCGACCAGATGTGAACGTTGCTGAAGAGTTCTGTGCCGGATTATCAGGGCAAACTACAGCCATCAGCAGCTCACCACTTTCGAGCAGTTGTCTGCTACCACGTGACTCCTGTATGGACTTCCCGTTCACCATTCAGGAGCTCAAAGCAGCACTCGCTTCGTGCAAACGGACCTCCGCACCAGGACCTGACGAAATCTCCTACAGAGCCCTGTGTCATCTGGGTGAGCGTGCGAGAATAGCTCTACTTCAGCTATATAATGATTGTTGGCTAGAAGGCACTGTCCACTTAAGTTGGAAAACTAGTCCTCTAGTACCATTACTAAAACCTGGCAAATCACCATTGGAACTCTCCTCCTATCGCTCGATCGCATTGGCAAGTTGCGTGGGTAAAGTGATGGAGAGAATGATTCTCGGCCGACTCGAGTGGTACTTGGAGTATCATGAGATCTACCCAAATGCCATGGCTGGCTTTCGACGTGATCGAGCATCGATCGATAGCGTCATCAACCTAATCACGTACGTTGAACACGACAAAGGCCATAAGCGTCTTTGCGCCTCTCTGTTCCTTGACGTCAAAGGAGCCTATGATAACGTTACACATGAAGCCGTCCTTACCGCACTAGAAGAGATTGGAGTGGGTGGCCGAATGTTTAAGTGGATACGCAGTTATCCCCAAATGCGATCCTATTTTGTGAGTACAGAGACCGGGAACACGTCTACACATTTCAGTTGTCGTGGCGTCCCTCAGTGTGGTGTACTGAGCCCCGTGCTATTCAATATAACACTAATTGCTCTCCATACGCACCTACCAAACAATATTTATCTATCAACATACGCTGATGACATCTGCATCTGGATATCTGTGGTAACTCGCCTGCAGTTACGAGCGAGAATACAGAGAGCTGCTACTGCAACTACTTTGTATCTACGCAATCGAGGCCTGGAAATTTCCTCCGGAAAGCGCGCTCTTCTGGCATTTACGCACAAACCCATGTCGAATTACAGAGTGTCAATTAACGGTCAAAATATACCATATCGTCGATCTTACAAATTTCTGGGTGTCATAGTCGACAGAGACATATCATGGAGCCCTCATGTGTCGTATTTGAAAAAGCGATTGACAGGCACATGCCATCTTTTCAAGTTTCTCGCTGGAAAGACTTGGGGAATGCAGCCTAATGCAATGTTACGACTGTACAGGGTGCTTTCCCTTGGATTTTTACGATACAGTCTGCCTGCATTATCAAACGCCAGCAAAACAAGTCGACGCATGATACAAAGTGTTCAGGCACAGGCGCTTCGAATATGTCTAGGTCTGCCTCAGGGTGCCTCAACAATGGCGACTATAGCTATAGCCAAAGACCACCTCGTGCAGACCCATATGTAAATTGAAGCTTTGAGGACACACATAAGGCATGTGGGCCGGACTCCCCATCACCACCTAGCCTCTGTCCCAGTGGATAGACCTCATACTTCCTTTTGTCGAACAATAACTACACATGGTGACTCCCTACCAACTGGTTTTACGCCCACGGCGAGACCTTCAATTCCTCCATGGTGCCTCAAACAGCCAGTCATCAACCTGACAATACCAGGCATCCAGAAAAAACGAGATTTCTCAATACCAGCCCTCTAGCAGCTCGCCTTACTTCTGCTGTACGAGAAGTACCAAGACTGCACCCACGTCTACACCGACGGCTCCGTCCTGCCAAACAGCTCAACAGCGGCGGTCGTTATTCCAACGTACGCCACAACCATCAAATTCAGGACAGCTCATGCAACCACAACAACGGCAGCAGAGCTTGCAGCGCTTCGCGCTGCGCTGCGTTTCATTAACGACCAAAGCACACAACGGTGGACGATTTTCTGCGACTGCAAGGCGGCACTGCAGTCACTTCTGTCAAATCTACGCCGTGGTCCACATGAGCAGTTGGTATTTGAAACTGCAGAAATGCTACACCATATAACAGAGAAAGGGCCCCACGTTATATTTCAGTGGTTGCCAAGCCACTGTGGAATTATCGGTAACGAACAAGCTGATCAAGCTTCCCGTTCAGCCCATACAGAAGACAACGACCAGTCAATACCTCTCTCAAGGACGGACGCTGCTAGGATGCTCCGCATGCTTGCTCGCCAACGCTCCATGGCTCTTTGGAACGAGCCTCTCTTTACGCATGCAAGATTACGATCCCTTGATCCAACGTTAAGCATGCAGCTTCCAACAAAAACTCGACGAGGCGACGCTATATAGTGCTCTGTGCAGACTATGGTTGGGAGTCGCGTTTACCCGTGCGTACGCGTTCCGCATAGGTATGGCCGACATCGCCGACTGTGCACACTGCGGTGATGAAGAAACAATTCGACATATCCTGTGTGACTGCCCGAAATACAACCTGGCAAGACAACACCTTTCTAATAAACTAAACAGGTTAGATGACCAGCCGCTGTCAAAAGAAAGTATACTGCGCCATCGTCATGACTCATCATCACAGAAGAAAGCCGTGCAAGCGCTACTGGGCTTCTTACGAACTACTGGCCTGTGGGAACGCCTCTGAGTGGACTGATTTTGTGTGTGCGTGTGTGTCGGTTTTTTTCACCTATTTATTTTTTAACTCTCCCTTTCTCTTTCAACCCCCTATTCCCCAACCCCAGTGTAGGGTAGCATACCGGATACTAGCATCTGGTTAACCTCCCTGCCTTTCTTTTTTCTCGTTTCTATCTATCTAATATACATTCGTTCGGAAGGCGATACGTAAAGCTGGAAGTCCGCACCAGTTTTACTTTTTTGCCGTACAAAAGTACATACACTATCTATCTATCTATCTATCTATCTATCTATCTATCTATCTATCTATCTATCTATCTATCTATCTATCTATCTATCTATTTATCTATCTATCTATCTATCTATCTATCTATCTATCTATCTATCTATCTATCTATCTATCTATCTATCTATCTATCTGTCTGTCTGTCTGTCTGTCTGTCTGTCTGTCTGTCTGTCTGTCTGTCTGTCTGTCTGTCTGTCTGTCTGTCTGTCTGTCTGTCTGTCTGTCTGTCTGTCTGTCTGTCTGTCTGTCTGTTGATATCCATCAAAGCAGCCACCGCTTTCAAAGAGGACTATCACCACAGTATACGCGCCTCCTGGCAAGTTCTGTGAAAACAATGTGAGCCACAGTCACAGCCCAAACCGAGCATGATCCATTGGCTAAAGTACCCTGTGTCGTCAACACGCCTAGCACGCCCAACGCTTTCAACGGCCATGCCGGTGGGTAGGGATGTGGAATACTGGCTTGATCATTTTGACCGGGTCGCTGCCATCAACGACTGAGACAATTGCCATAAGTTAAAAAACGTCCACATTTCCCTCGTACAGAGGGTGCCCTTCGCCTGGAGGTCCGGTCGGGCTGAGCAAAAAAGAGCGATGGCGGCTTCGACTGTTGTTGAAACTGGCGGTGGTTGCGCTGATCGCGGGATGGCGAGCCGAATAGCGACAGAAAGGAGACGGCTGTGGTGAAAGGTGAAATGATGTGCGCGGCGGGAGAGTTCTGTAATGCGGCAGATGGGGCAAAGTACGCTAGTTTCTTCGGCCATGCAGGGCTGTGGTGACTCAATCGGGTGGCGGTCCGAGAGAAGGAATCCGAGGAATGGCTCTGGAGCACCCCCGGCAAAGAGAAGGTGAGGCTGGAGTTTTCAAGGGAGGCGTAACGTCCATGCCACACTCTAAGGCAACAAGGTGTTAAAAGGGTGTGTGGTTCGTCCTTTTGGGGACTAATGGGGCTGCCACAACCATTATTCCTTTTAAGGACTAACAGCACTGGGTCTAACAGTTAGTCCCCACAGACGAGCTCAAGGGACTAACATTTAGTCCTCACATTTACACCTTAGTGAGTAACCGTTAGTCCCACGATTCACCTCAAAGGACTAACATTTAATCCTCATATTTGCACCCCATAGGGCAACTGTTATTCCCCACATTTACACCTTACCGGGCAACCGTTAGTTCTCACAGTTGCATCTTGCCGGGCGAACGGTTCATCCACTCAAATACTCTAATCGGATGAACTTTTTGTCCCCAGTTCAAACATAAATTTTTGCTTATTTTCCACCGTGCCTAATACTTTTTTCGCCTGTTTTTCTGCGCAGTGAGCAACAAATTGCGCAGAATGGAACACGCGAAAAAGTAGTTAGCCACCTATGTGTAACTGCTTTCGCATTCACGGCAACAACGAAAGACAAAAGTGAGACATCGAAGGCTTTTATTTTTCTACAGACACATGAAGTTTCTCCATTCTTTTAGGTGAATTAATGGTGAAGTGCACAAGTCCAGTCTCTTTGTCAAATCTTGTTCACTTCTTGTGGAGCTCCTCCAACGGAAGCGATAGAAGACAGGCATTGCAGACGCCAGCACACGCAGCCTTCTGCCTGTTGTGTTCCCACGGCTGCACGTACAATAATAGTAAAAATAGTTAGACACACGTGACAAAGGATGAAGATGCACGCATATGACAAGTACGTACACCCTATATAAAAACAAGCATTAAAATATGACACACAAATAACTTTACCTTCACGTCTCGCACAGTCCTTCTGAAGCTGCTCTGACGAAAGCGATGAATGACAGGCATCGCAGACGCCAGTGCACACAGTCTCCAGCACGGTGTGTGCCCCCGCCTGCACAATAAGTATGTAAAATAGAGAGTCACACGTGACAGAGGATGAATACAAATGCATATGAGAAATACGTGCAAGGTGAAATGAAAACATACCTGAGCTAACACATGCTAATAATTTCACCGTGATGTCACACATCGTTAAAGACTCATTTCAATCCCCGTAGCGCATCAGCTTAGGAGCGGCGGCCGCAGCCACAACTCCACGAACCACCGTGCCGCTAAGAAGTCGGCGATTCCTAAGCGAGTGACGTCGTTCAGCTCGAGCAAGAGAACGCGAGATCCAACACGGCGCTGCACGCGGAAAGTCTGCCGCAAGCGAACTTCAAACAGGAGAGCGAGCATACGCTTGGCCACCGCCACGAACAGCGTCGAGCTGGTTTAGAGCTAGCACCGAAGAAATCGACGGTAATGCGGCCCTTTTCCACAAACTCGAGCGAGTGCAGCGCGCAAACGCGAGTCCGCCGCCGCGGCCAACGGACGGCGCCGAGCTGCTTGTGACCGACTGACGGGAAAGTCAACTGTAATGGCGACCAATTTTCAGTGAGTTTTGATGCTAGCGAAAGCCCCGAAAGCCCATGCTGGTGCACTTACAGCGCGCGATATACTACAACCAAGCTCTTTACGAGAACCCGCAACGTGTTTTCGACGACTCCCAGCACAGCGACGAGGTCTCAGCCCAATATCGTCAGCCCGGAGCTCATAGCGGCGGCGAAGACAGGTGAGCACTCGATGAGCGAGCGTACGGAAGGCCGACGGCAATGGCGGCCGATTTCCAGGCGGTCACAAAGCACAGGCGAACTGCAGACGCCGAAGCTGACCTTGGCGATGCATTTCGTGCGTGCGATATACAACACGACCGAGCCCGTTGCCGGCAAGCGCGATCCGTATTGCACACGCGACAAGTAGAGTAGAATAAAGAATGATGACCTAGGCTTGCTTAAAAATCCAGCGCACATTTCTGCCCTGAGTCGGACTGAAGTATATATCCGATAGGCTTGCTGTCTTTTTGGCCGCCATATTGGCCTTCTCAACTGTTGCTGTCATGCGTTGGTCGTGACTATCTTGAAGCCAGAGATATACAGCGCGGCGTGGTAACGTGTCGAGACTTGCTCCAGACTTCATAGGTGCAGCGAAACGCAGAAGCAGCTGCCCACGCTCATCCAAGCGTGCACACATGCACCACGTCGTGATTCCTAGATCGTTGAATCTAGGCGGCCATGGTCGAGCACCCCGAGCGCGACGCAACGCGTACCGCCGCCAGCAAGATACGGGGAAAGACTGAGCCAGCAGAGGAGGAGAAGGACGGCTAGACACCTTGGCAACGCTTTTCGCACTGCCTGCAATCGCCGGGCGGTTCATCCCTTTGGAGCGTGTTTGGAGACTAAGTGGTTTAGCGCGGCACGCTTCCCTGTCTGGTTGCTCCTCAATGGTCTATCCGTTCATCGCGGGCGCCTTTTGGGCCTACCACCCTGCTTTGCAGGTCGATTTTCGTCCTGGCCCATGGAAGTCCACTGCCTGGCGTGCCCTCGACAATCGTCCTTTGTACTATTGTGGTGAAGTTGGACACGTGTACCATGAGTGTTGCTACCGGCGAATAGGCCTACGCAGATTCAACCCGGATGCCCATTGTCCACGCTGTTGAGCACCCGCAAGAAATTGAGGAGTACTTGGAAAGTAGTCATCACACTCCTGCCGTGCAGCGATGACTGTCATGGTCACCATCACTTTGTCCACCCACATCAACACACCGCGCCCGACCAGGCTATCGATCCCCTGGTGTCGGCGGCGCAAGTCCACGCTGCGGAAACTGAAAATGGTGACCTCCGGGGGTGAGGCTGCTGTGACGCGAACCGAGAAATACCCTCCTCCGACGCCATCCCCTCACGACGTACCGTTAACGCCTCCTTCTGAAACCGCCCACAGAAAATCCACTGTCATTGCCCTCTCCGTCGACTTTTATCAGGTGACTGCACTTGTCGATACGGTAAATGATTACTCGGTAATGAGTGCTTCATAGGTTACTCAGTGTTGCGACCGGGGTTTCCAGACACCGGAGGTCCGGGATGAAGTTGTCGAGGCAGGAGGAAGAGAGACTTGAAGAGGGTTTATTTACAATATATACATTGCGAACTCCCTACACGGTGAGCCCTCAAACGTGGCAGGCCTCTACATGACTCCTAACATAGCGCTCCATGGTGCTTGGTTCTACATGGTTCTGCTCGGTTCTGCTCTGTTCTGCCTGGTTCTCTTCTCGAAAAAAAGCACACCGAATGAGCCGTGGGGGCTCATTATAAAGGGTCTGTCCTCCCCAGATCCCTAGATCGGGGACCGCGTACAGAGGGCACCGTCCAACCACGGATCACACATTACCCGCGAGGGTGACGAGCACGCACGGTCCACGTGAACGTTCAAAATTGAAGCGTGGTCACTGCACGGCCATGTGGCACGAACGTGGCTCCTCCTCGTAAAGGGGTGTCGCTGGGCGAGGGGTCTGAAGTTGATGACTGCATCCATCGAAAGGGCCGCCGTAAACAAGCTTCAAATGGTCGCCGAACGACTCGTTCAATTAGCGGGACGATTTCCGGCCGCCGCCGCCGCCGTCATCTTCCAAAGAAGAAGCTGCACTTGTGGTCTCCCGAACTGCTCACGGTGTCGTGGCGGCAAGACGCCGCACCCTCCGGCCAGGGGGGGGAACAATACATGGCGGACACAGGCCGCCAACCCGTTTGGCGACTAAAAGGGAACATCAAAAGGAACGCCGATCCATTGTCAGACCTGGCGCCGGTCCTAACAGTAGGCAGCCGGTCGTTCGGTTACTTGTTTGGAGATTAAAGGAGCGCCGCTCCCTCGTCAGCTCGGGCGCCGGTCACAACAGCTCGTCCGCCGGCGGGAGAAGCGACCTGAGGGTGACCAGCTGCACAGGTTGCCCGAAGTGTCGCTGTGTAGTGCTGGCTTCCAGGCCACTGCTGATGACGCTCAGCCAAGGACTCTTTCCCTCTCGTTCCTTGTGGCTCCCCTCTGGGAAAAGCATTCATACACACCACCACAGGCACGGGAGAGCACCCTGCCCGCACTGAGACACGTCGAGTCCGACAAATTATCCAAAAGCAACCTTACTTAAGCAGTATTACCAAACACAAAGCAGCAATCGGGACGTTTCTCTGAGGTTTCACCAAAACTCCTAATCCCGATCCGATAATAATCTTCCCATCAAACTGCTTTCAAGAAAACTAACTGTCAAGTGATGCGCTCACCGTGGCATACCCGAGTGCTTGCGTGAGTAATCCGCCGTAACCCACCAGGTATCATACTCATAAAATAAAGCATTTTACTTCACGCTATCTTTTAGTTCCCGAAATTTAGTGCCGCCAAAGCCAGTCGTCAATTCCTTTTGAGAAGACGAAAGCATAACTGCCGTGCTGTACCTGCATCAGGAACATCTTTATTATACATCCGCAAACGCACATCACAGTGCTATAGTGCTCCTGCATGGATGAACCACTCATTAACTCTCGTGAGGTTACCACTCTACACTCAAGCTCATGAACTAAAACGTACACGTAAACCCACGAATACCTTTCCTTACTTCAACACCGGAGACATGCGAACAAAACAAAAAATAACAACAAAAAAACTTTCGCATGAATCCTGAAAACCTCGCAAGAATATCCTTGCGTCCGTGCGCTCACTCAAAATTCGTCTCTAACGTCGGTCCTACTTGACAAACGCCCCTAACGTGTCGTTATACTGCCGCAAAACGGTTACCTTTAAAACCAATACATACAAAGCTTAAAAAATAAACAGCATGGTACCTGCTACGTAAACGCTATCTAGTAGCAGAAGTACAAAACACATTCCAAAAGGAAAACTGACCTAAACAGTCAAAACAGATATTCAAAACTAAAAAATACAAATCCGCGGGAGAGCCCTCCGAAACGCTTACCGCTGTCACTTAATTTTGAGACGAACGCGCGGCGTCGCGTCCTGTGGGTCTTTCTAGGCGAACGGGAATGGAACAATGGCAAAACCCATTCGCTTCGCCTCCGACCCCCGCAAAGCTCTGCGCTGACAACCTGCGTTCTTACTCTCGCTGAGTACCTCGCACTCCCGCAGTCCATCAAACATGCCGTCGATAGAGCGACGAAAGGGTCTGCCTTTCTACCCAACGTGCTTTTTTTTTTTTTTTCGTTTTGTCCGGCGGCTCGGACGCATACAAACCAACTCCGGTGCCGATGACAAACGCCTAATTCTGTACGCTCTAATGCGTGTCACTATCCTTCCAATAGATCTCCTTACAACGCATATCGGCAACTAAAACGATAGAGTGCTAACGAAAACAAAGTTCAAACTAGTTATTTACAAAATCACTAAAGTAAACAACCAAAACATTCCTTTTTACAGTCCCGAGTCGACGTTTTCTGACAGGCTAACAGCTGTTCTCACTAACTTTTAGTCTAACTCGTGGTGGTCGCGCCCGGAACGATTTTCTCGAGAAGCGGGGTCTACAACACGCGTCAATCGCCCTGCTACCGAACCCCGCGACGTTCCTCGAAGCCGACTTGCTGTCGCTTCCTGCCCCTCGAAAACCACCGACTCTTTTGCCCCGCACCCCGTCCAATGCACCGCGAGAACAACGGAAGGGTCTCTTGCCCTTCGGCCACTTACGCACACAATGCGCTTCTCTTTTCTTTGTTCTCTGGCCGCTCGGACGCTTGCGATACGGCAACTTTCTTGAAATTTCGCTCCGCCATTTGAATACATTCCTCAAACGCGTCGCGATTTTTGCCTCGTCTTTACGGCGCTTTCTCCGTTTGTCACGCTTCTTCGTGCCGTCTACGGAGCCTTTCGCCAACCTCTGATGCTCGTCAGCACCCACTTGCTTGTTAGCTTTCCCGCGCGCACTGTCTGAATGATTGCCTAGCAATTCATCCTTCCAACACTGCCGCGTACGATGCGCTTTTCTTTTCCGGCGGTTCGGACGCATACGATACAGACCCGTCAGAGAAGACAACGGCACTTTTCTCGCGATGTCACTCCGCCGTTTGAAAACCTTACTCGAACGCGTTGTGCTCATCGCGAGCTTTGCCTTACTGTTGCCCTTCGGACGCTCTCTCCCCTGTGCACGCTTCTTGGCGCGGACCTGGGAGCCTTTCGTCCTACTCTGACGTTCTTCATCACCGATATGCTCCTCCGCCGTCTCGCGCGCCCAGTCCTGATGATCACTTATCAGTTCATCGCTAGACCGCGGCCGCGTAGATTGCGCTTTTCTTTTCCTCACTCTCCGGCCGCTTAGACGCATGCGATTCGAGCCAGTCAGAGAAGACAACGGGCCTTTTCTCGCAAATCCGCCCCGCCGTTCGAAGGTCCTCGTCAAACGCGCCGTGCTGATCGCGAGCCTTGCCGCGCTTCTGTTTTTCGGACGCTTTCTCCGTTTGGCACATTCCTTGGTGCCAAACCTGGAGCCTTTCGTCCGCCTCTGACGCTCATCAACATAGTCTACAGGGCTGCAAGGTTCGATGGAACACTCTGTTAATCTTAACTCCGTTTCCACCACCACGGAACCCTCACACCCTGCTGCGACCGCGAGCTCTTTTCTCTCAGAATGGGTTAAAACCTGTTCCATTCCCTTACAGGCACTAGCCTTTTCTTCGGCCTCAAACGGCACCGCCGCTATATCTACAGATATCAGACATGTAGCCTCCGCTTCAGTTGTAAACGGCACCGCCGTTACATCGCACCGTTCGTGCGCTACATCTACAACTTTCTGACCTGTAGCCTTCTCTTCAACCTTAAACGGCACCGCCGCTACCTTGCACCGCTCGTGCGCTACATCTACGGATTGACCACTCTGCTGCAATGCCACCCCTCTACGCCGAATCCTATCTATCTCTTCGTCTAATTCCTGCATCCTTTTCATATGTTCTTCATGCCTGCGCTCAGCTTCCAATTCCTCCTGGCGCCATCTTTCCTTTCTTTGCGCCCTTTGTACTTCCATATGTTCTTCATGCCTGCGCTCAGCTTCCAATTCCTCCTGGCGCCATCTTTCCTTTCTTTGCGCCCTTTTTACTTCCTCCTCCTGGTCCAATAAGTACATATTCCCGAAGTGCTCGATTTCCTCATTGTCACTATTGCTTTCGAGAATCACTTCGCGGAGTTTAGAAGCAGGCATATCATCATTAAAATCTAGCTCCAGATCCCAACACAGGTTCAGCAGGTTCTCTCTCGTCAATCTCGTAAGATCCATGGCGACTACTTTGCTTTGGCTCAGCTGTGACCAAACACAAACCCACCAGCGTTTCAATTCTGGGTCTAGAGAAATTGAAGCCTGGCAAATCTCACAGCGGAGACCACAAGCTTAAGCACCCAAGTAGCACTACGTGGCCAACATCCCTCTCTACTTTTTCTTGTTAATTTTTCACTCCTGCTTTTTACAACATCCTAAAATTTAACCCGCAACGTACCCTTAGAAATTTTGAAACATTACCACTTGTTCCTATTGAATCATCTAAGCTTTCCTGCTTTAGCGTACTTGCTCAGATAATCATCCAGTGCTGCCTTGTGCTGAGATAACAACCACAGTGGCCAGGCAGTTGTTGGTTATATCTATCTTTTAACGAATCTAGGCTAAAAGACTCGATATATCTCAAGCACAAAGCCAGGCACTCACCCCATTACGTGCGGTGGTGGTACGCTGCTTCGATCCCGCCGAGTTCCAGGGCTTTCGGCTGGCCTCCGGTACATGTCGCTCTCCGTCGCAGACTCGTATCCCACCGCTGCCAACCAGTTGTTGCGACCGGGGTTTCCAGACACCGGAGGTCCGGGATGAAGTTGTCGAGGCAGGAGGAAGAGAGACTTGAAGAGGGTTTATTTACAATATATACATTGCGAACTCCCTACACGGTGAGCCCTCAAACGTGGCAGGCCTCTACATGACTCCTAACATAGCGCTCCATGGTGCTTGGTTCTACATGGTTCTGCTCGGTTCTGCTCTGTTCTGCCTGGTTCTCTTCTCGAAAAAAAGCACACCGAATGAGCCGTGGGGGCTCATTATAAAGGGTCTGTCCTCCCCAGATCCCTAGATCGGGGACCGCGTACAGAGGGCACCGTCCAACCACGGATCACACATTACCCGCGAGGGTGACGAGCACGCACGGTCCACGTGAACGTTCAAAATTGAAGCGTGGTCACTGCACGGCCATGTGGCACGAACGTGGCTCCTCCTCGTAAAGGGGTGTCGCTGGGCGAGGGGTCTGAAGTTGATGACTGCATCCATCGAAAGGGCCGCCGTAAACAAGCTTCAAATGGTCGCCGAACGACTCGTTCAATTAGCGGGACGATTTCCGGCCGCCGCCGCCGCCGTCATCTTCCAAAGAAGAAGCTGCACTTGTGGTCTCCCGAACTGCTCACGGTGTCGTGGCGGCAAGACGCCGCACCCTCCGGCCAGGGGGGGAACAATACATGGCGGACACAGGCCGCCAACCCGTTTGGCGACTAAAAGGGAACATCAAAAGGAACGCCGATCCATTGTCAGACCTGGCGCCGGTCCTAACAGTAGGCAGCCGGTCGTTCGGTTACTTGTTTGGAGATTAAAGGAGCGCCGCTCCCTCGTCAGCTCGGGCGCCGGTCACAACATCAGTTACGCAAGGTACTGACAACGTTGGATGGCCCACAGCTAATCACCGCTGGACAACACCTCGTATCACGTGCACCGCCAGGCTTGGGACTTGTGGGTCGGCTTTTGTGGCATCATTCCTAGTAGTGCCCAAGTGTAGTCAGCCGGTCATTTTAGACCTAATTTTCTTCAGGAATGGAGTGATAATAAATCTATGATTTGTTCGTTACATTCGCTAACTGTGTTCCTCCACATTCGGACGTCTATAACGAATATCGTGGCGTGGCAGTACGAGTAATTGATGACTGCGCCGCGTTGCCGCATCGTAGTTGTATCTTCGTCCTTGTTGAGTGCCCACAGGGACAATCGAATACGGGCATCGCCGAAGGTAGCCTCTTGTTACTGCTTGATCGGGAAGTCACCATCGCTAGAGGTCTCGTTCAGCTCCGAAATGGTGAGACTACGCTTTTAGTCACGAACTTCAGTGGAGAGTGCAGTCATTTTGTAAAACGAACCACCGTATTTTACTTGGAGGCACTGGATGAGTTGAATGACTTTCCTTCAGTTACGATGATCTCGACTGAGGACAGCTGCGATACCGACGTGACTAGTGACCTCAACGTCAACGGCGTCAGGAGATGGCGTAAGGTAAGTCCAGTACAGGCCAGAGCTACGCTGTCGTCGAAGATCGGCGTCAGGAGTTGGCGTAGGGCCAGCTCAGCCGGCCAGATCTACGTTGACGTCGGAGGTCACGAGGGCACAACCGGTCGGCACGAAATCCAGCGAGCGAGTCAGGCTCGCGTCTCAAGTGTTGCGACACTTTTTTGAGACCGGTAGGACCCGTTTAGCGTTCCTGTTACACTCCGGTGGCTCGAGGTCAATGCGACACCTTGGATGCCCTTGTGAGAAAGGCAGTAACTAAGATTGTGCTCTAAAACATCAGACATACCTTGCATACCTACCGAGCGCGGTAAATAAAGTATAACATGCGAAGTTGTCCGTGAACTTTCGTAAGTAGTAGCTAGTTATCTCAAGGAAGTCACTTCATGAGTAAACTTCACATATAAAAAAGGAAAAGCGAATGCCGCTGTTCAGAGTCGTCATCGTTGTGGAGGAGAACGCATGCTATGAACAATGACTCTACTTTTGCGGCAGAGGCACTCCAATAAATGTGTAATATAAAGCCACTATTCCAAATTTTCACAAGCAGTGTAGTTGTGGCGACCGAGATTCGTATGTTACTTGGCAGCGGTGACCGCTGCGACCTAAGCAATCTATCTATAGGTGGATCCCGCATCATGTCATGAAAGTCCATACATTGCGTCCAGCGTTCTCAAAGGAGTACTGACACGGTTTTTAGGTGCGGTAAAACAGACGTTTTTGTTTCGTCGGAAGGTAGTGTTAATGTTCTCTCCACACCAGAACCGGGAAACACGTATAAAACATTATAATTTAATTTTAAAGGTTCCATCTCCCGGTTCCTGCAAGGCAGCTCCACCGTCAGGCACAGCGATTACGTCTAAGTCAGGTGCACAGAAAATTGTGACGTCACGTAAATGCGCGCACGTTTGGGTAACGACAAAAGTTAAATAGAAGAAAGCGCAACCGGTGCACCTTCTCGACTGCCTGTCTAGCAGTGCGCCGCTGACCAGCGTCATTCGTAGTTGTGCTGTGCGCTGTCCATTTTGCTGCGACACTTAATTCGTGGTCACATCGACAGTGATCGCGCCTGAGACACCTCTGTTGTATGCGAAAGGATGCGAGTACGAGTTCATTCTTTTTCTGATTGCCGCATTCCTTTTCCGCGATGTCACCCACTCCTTGTGCCGTCAAAGGCTGGGATTCCAATACCGGGGGCGACGTTAGTATGCAGTTTCCCGAACGACCCTGCGTTGAGAAAAGTGGGGGTAGATTTTGTGCGCCGCGATCATAAATGCGACTGGACGCCAGCCAAGCGAAGCCGGATTCGCACGCTGCGTTTCAGCCCTGACTCCTACCGGATCGGTAACCATCGGTACCTTCTTCAGTTCGGCATCGCGCTGACAAAGAAGCGATATATGGAACCAGAAGCTGTGCCCACGCTCTATATACGCTGCTTCAGCACAACATCGCGATGCAAATCCAGCATCAGAGCCCACACGCAAGCGTCTCTAGTTCCAGCAGACGATAGAGCTGCATTGGTACGTCACGATTTTCTGCGAATGTCCCAGTCCCCACGTCACTGAGGCATACGCCAGCCTGACTCGATGCGTCGCTGCGAAGCTGTTCCTTCGAAATCAAAGCCAAAAGTGTGTTTAGAAAAAAGTGGCATTACAAGTATATTCAATGCGTTTCGAGGCATCAGAATACTCCTTCCTGGGTACTCGATATCGGTGCTTTTATTTACAGTAGAAATCCGAAAATTTTCAAAGTTCGTGACAGTACTTCTTTAAGGCATCTTCGTCACTGCTTGGCAGACAAGAGCGTCGCTGGTGGGAGGCCTGCCCTCCTGTTCGCAAGAACTTTATCTACGAGACAGCGGTACGCCTTGTTCGGGCCACTTGGCCAAATACGGCGAGATCCAGGAGGGCCGAGGCGGTTTGAAAGACTCCAGCGCCGGTGTATACGCACAGGCACGCGCGCCTCTCGTCTCGCGTTCAATTAGACCGATTTGATTTAGCGGCGTCAGCCTCGGGGAAGCAGCGGGGGTGGACGCAAAGCTCGCGTTCCTGACGGCCGCACAAGCGGCCACTCATTCGGCGGACGCGCGCTGTTGCAGCCGCGGCTCCTGGAAGCCGTAAAAGCCGGCCGACAACGCGTGCAGGCGGCGGCGGCGGCGCGGGTTTTTCGCGGCGGCGGTGGCGGAGAACCGCCGGACATAAACCAGGCGGCCCCCAGGCCGGCATCCTTTCATCTGCCGCTCCGCGAACACCCGCATAAATCTGGGTCCGCTCGCCCCCTTTTTACACGCCACACATGGGCTCCCGATCCCCGGTGCCGATAAATATCACCCCCGCGCCTTCCGCCACAACTCCTGCTTGCTGCCCTTCTGGGAAGCCCCCTTTCCCGCCACCCTGCTTCCGCGGGGTGCTCCCTGCGGGCCTCGAAGCAGACGCTCACGCCCCGGCACTGTTGTCCCTGCTGGTGGAACCAACCACGCACGGTGCTCATGCTGACTTGGCTCCCTCGGACCGTATCGGAACAGCCGCTGCGGTTCTGAGAGAAACGTGGCGCCGTTGTACCGAACAACAGCTAGAAGTAATGGCCCTGTTTCGCTGCAGTTGTCCTTTGTGACAGTCCTTCATCCGGCATTTCCTCACGTCTTGCTGAGCAAGTGTCATGCGTGGTGAAAGAAGAATGACGCGCTCATCATTCAATAAATATGCCCAGGCATTTAAAGCGTCCAATTGAAATTGGATCAACCAATATGTTATATGGGGAATAGAGTGTCGCATTGAGCTCCGCCTGTTCCCTCTCTCTGTGCCATGTATTTACGGTCTGGATTTGGTAGCCAACACAGCGTATGTAGGAAGCGAAGTAGTAGGGCCGTGAGGCTGAAGTTTCTCTGACCATTTCTCCAAACAGTAATTTTTGGGACCACATGAAAATTTAAAACTGTGCGAGTCTTAGGTGAAAAACAAAACAAAAAATAGCAACCTAGATGAGTGCGTAGCATGAATATTAGTGCGTCAAAATATTGTAAGGAAACTTCGGGGTTGTTTAAGCTAGACACATCTGAAGACCGTCGAGACGAAGGAGCGTGGAAGCAATTCCGCACAGGCAAGTGAGGAGAAGTGTACACGACGATTTCGGGGAGCACTCATTGGGGGTTTATTTATCTAATATAACTTAAATTTACGCAATGCACTGAGTCACGAATACCAAACATGGAAAATTCTGGCGTACCCCTCGGCTTGCATGACTGGTCTCCGGTGGTGAGATGTGCTGTTGACCGCTAGTCCACTCACCCCTAAAAGGGCCCGAGTCGCTGCTTAGATAGGGTTTTCCAGCATCCACGGGTGCGTGGATCAATCAAGCAAGCCGAGGATAACCAATCCTAACACGAGTTTTCATGGTCGCGTGAAGCCTGCCTCGCAACAAAACTGTAGCAGCTTTTTGAAACGGGCAAATTCTCTAAAACGGCCTTGACGCACACACAAGTGCTCAAATGTCGACCCCCGATTGCCCCGGAGGACGCAAGCGGCGGCTCGCTCGTTTGGGATGGTTGTGGAAGTTGTTGGAAGAGGAGAAAGGCGCCTAATTTCTGCAGCCCGGTCGGTAGCATGGCGCGGTGCCTGGTTTGGCGCGAAGCGCACAGTGACCGACCGAATCCAGCTTTTTATGTTCAGACTCTCATTTTTCGTCAAGGCGCCCTCCTCGAGACAAGTCATTAAATAGCGCCTCTAACAAGAGCATCTGGAGAAGAACGAACTCCAGCTGTAGCTGAAAAGAAAAAGCTTTCCGCGAGACATTGCCTTCGCGACAATATTCGAAATACATGGAATTGTCATGATAACACAAAGCAGCACCAGCAGAGATGGGAAAGCGATAGGAAATGACCACGCTACACAAAAACGCAGCATGAAGTGGCCTTCATTTGATGCGGTGAAAAATTTTGATATGTGTTGTCTTTAACACGCAAATAAAGGGCAGTCTGCCTCTTTCACATATAGATGGATGGATGCTGAGCATCTTCTTTATAACAAGGCGGTGACATGTGTGCCACCATGCTTACAAGAAAAAAAAAGAAAGCTTTTTTTATGTTGGCCTAAAGTCTTATATACTTCAAATAAAGCGATCCTATTATAACAAAGAACAATATAAATTAATGGTTCATCTCTCGGCCTATTCAGGGACTTTGCACACTTGCCGTATTTTCCTACTATTCCGGTCCTTTATTTCCACTTTTCTGCCCCTAGTACTCTAACCGTCTCTTACTTGCTTCTATCGCGGACGTGTTCAGCTTTCCATGGATGTCCCTAAAACCATAAGCCTCATGAAGCTCGTAAACACACGTATACCTGGGTGTATATCGCCACATTCAATCAGAACGTGTTTCATCTTATTCTTAGCTCCCCCGTACCATGTACATTGTTCTTTTTTTGTTGATTCTCGCTGTACAACTACGCGTTCTTAAGCAACCCGACCTGCCTTCGAACAGCAAGGCTCTTCCCCCTGAATTATCAAAGAACATCTCCCTCCTTATTTCGTTTTTGCCCTTTCGGTAGTCACTATCAAGGATGGTGCCCTTTCCATCGCTGTCATCCTATAAATACTCTCCGGCTCTCTGACCTTTTGCTTAATACTCCTTGTTGTCATATCACCCACACTGCCAGCCATATATATTTATTGGCGAGCCTCCTAGATTTTTCTCCACTTTGTGTCCACGCTCTTCCTGTACAAATACCTGAACACCTTCCCTGCCCATCTACTGTTTTTTTTTTTAATTTTTCTAAGCTTCTCTTGAAATCTCATTTTGCTCGGAGCTTTCCTTACTTAAATGCCTGTCCATCGTACGTCCCCCTTTACAGCCTCGTTCGCCCTTTTCCCGTGAGCACCCAACGCGAGCTCGTTTCGTAGAAATTGCGGCGTCAGCGTCATTGGTTGGGAGCTGAAAATCATGATTTTGTGCGAGACGGAAAAATTGACAAAGATACAAATTAAATATGTTATAAAAATCATAACATATCCACGGAGTACATGATCACGAGTGGGGCCAAGCATCCATCTGTCTGTTCGTTTTTGCTTCTGTCCGTCCGTGCGTCCGTCCATGCAGCCATCCGTGCGTGCGTCGGTTCATCTGTCTGTCTGTCCATCCGTCCGTCCTTCTGGTGAACACTCCAAGTATCACCATATCGCATCTTTTCATCATAGATTCATCATATAGAAGTACTGTCATCCAGCGAACATTTCAAGGACTATACAAGAGGTGGCACTCGTGCACTTTCTTACGGCCTTCGCTTCATGTCTACTTCGCACCTTTCACCACTTCTAGTTCACTATATTTGTGGCACTGCGGCCGAACCCTCGCTAAAGTTTGCTAAAACCAAGGAGGTTACGGCCAGCGAGTTTGCCGTCTGCAATTCTCTCTGTCTGTTCATCCGTCCGTGCATCCATCTAGTGAACACTCCAAGTACCACCATCTCGCATCCCGCATCCACTTTGGCACATACTCGCCTATAGCGGGTATGTGCTATCGGTAGCTACCTACTACTACATACATCGGGGACACACGAGCTACGCCTTAAGGAGCTTGGCCTCTAAAAAATCTGGGTCTGAGAGGGGATCGAACCCGGATCGTATGCGAGGCGAGCGGGTGCTCTACCACACAGCCACGCGTCTGCTTGTGAATACAGTGAAAATAACTTCCTCTGCTTGGAAATGCAGTAAAAGTATCTTTCATGCTTCACAAACACACGCGTCCCGTGTACATGCTTCACAATACAAGATGAAATATTGCAGTAACAATGCGCGCTACAAGCGTCCACGGGCCTCAGCACATGTGATTATCATGACTTCGTGGTATAAAGCCGATCACCCACTACAGAAGGCACACACGTTACTGCGTGTATATTCCCATAATACCACGTAGTGGGTACATAGCGAATTCGAAAAGATTTCACGTTGTATGTGTTTGAAGTACGCAGTAGGAACAGTGTATCGGTATCGCGTTAAACTCCTAAGTGCGAATATTCAGGATCGTCCGATTTTTTTCTCCTGTTTATGATCAGTTTACAAATGTGCGAATAAAAGTTCATTTTTAAAGTGCATATCCACAACGGTCCTTGGAGGCCATCAGGTACACAGTTTAGGTTTTAGAGAATCCTTCTGGTGGTAACCATTTTAGAAATATTTTCATGCGCAGTGGGTAAGTTTCATGATTACATTGAGCATTTTGTTAGAGACATGTCATTACTTGCCTTCATGCATGCTTATATATTCGCGCATAGCTGCTCACGGGCGGAGGGGCATAGGTGCACCGCCAGCAGTAATTGAGGTCTCCTTAGAAGCAACTTTACATTTGCAGAGGCTCCGACCGTTTCGTTTTTGTAGCACATCATTGAAACTTCACTCACGCATCTGTGTGACTTAACGTAGCACCCTAACACGGATTTTCCGAGTGCCAAAGTTTAATCTTCCCGCATATTACGATCATTGAGCATACCAATAGAAACCTGTTCTCCACTTGTTTTCTGCCACATTGATTTTTTCTTGGCCTTATTATATGCAGATAGACTAGAAGAGGTCATTTTGGATACAAATGACTCTGTCGGAGCTAGTGAATCGGAAGCAGAGACAAATGCCGTTTAACTGCACTTGCGCGACCGCGATTTGATCGCGCAAATAGCGGTGAGTGTAAAGGTGACAACAGGCTCCGTAAGGGAGAAGAGGCGCTTCGTTCTCGCCGGCGATGAGCGGCTTCTGGTAAAAGACGGCCCGTCGACCAAATGCGAAAACCCTGTCCGCTGTTTATTGACTCATCGCCCGCTTGCTGAAGATCGGCCCGTAAATCTTGTCGGCCCCAACGCCCAAACACTGCCAACACCATGGGCTCGCGCCTGGCGCGGAAGCCGTCAAAATGCGTGGAGTGCGAGCCCGGTGCTTGTGCGCAAGGGACCGCGGGCCGTCAAACGAGCCGCCCGCGTGAATGGGTGTGCTTTTTCGCGCGCCTCCTGCACGTGCGGCTCCACGGGCCCGCACGGCGAGATGCCGAGAGGATGGTCCCACACCCGCGCGAACAACGGGGGTTAGAGAGCGAAGGGCCACACACACACACACACACACACACACACACACACACACACACACACACATATATATATATATATATATATATATATATATAGATATATATATATATATATATATATATATATATATATATATATATATATATTGTAATGATGACAAAGCGGCGATCGTGCTCGGCGCATACGTGGCGGGACGGGGAAGACGAGGAAGAGAAAGCAGAATAAGAACAGCCGGCCTGCAGCAAAGGCGTTGTCTCTTATTTCTCGTCTCGACAATGGCGCAGCCGCGAACTACTGACCCCGATATCCCTGCGTCCACTACACTTCGAAGTGGACGAGTGCTCTCGAACTCCCCACCGATCACGGACGGCGTCCAAGCCTCCACGGCGGCACCGCATCATGACTGCAGCGAGGCCATTTCTCGAGGCTTCTCTCTGTTCGCCCAAGAGCTCAAGACATCCGGGTTTGGCTGCGCCTCTTTTGGATCGTTCAACGAGAACGAAATTCCATATTTTCAAGGATTCAAGGATGACCCTACCAACTGGGTAAGCGTGATAAACTCGGTTGCCCTTAAATACTCGTGGAGCGACACGATTAAGAAGTCGGTCGCTGAAGGACGTTTGCGAGGATCTGCCCAAGCGTGGCATCGTTTCCAAGGCAGTACATACGCTACATGGCAAACATGGAGCGCGGCCCTGATGTCCGCGTTTGCGCCGCTTCCGAGCGCTTACGACGACCGTTTCATGACCATGCGGTCACGCCGGCAAGGTGCAACCGAGGACGTCGCGACTTACATCTACGACAAGCTGGACCTTTTACAAGCTTGCGATATACAGTGGACCTCCTCCGCAGCCAGGCAGTACATCATCGACGGGATCCATGACTCGACGCACGCAGCCGTCTTGTCCGCCTACAACCACCCAGTCCAGATCTCCACTTTCGTACGCCAGGCAATGGAGTTGCAGGACACGTCTCATCGCCGCGCGGCTGCAGTTGGCCCAAAGGAGTCAGCTTCACCGAGACGCGGATGCTATACGTGTGGCCGCATCGGGCATGGGTATAAAAGCTGCCCACAGAGCCAACCTCAAGCGATGCAATATCAATCACGCCCACTTCCAACCCTCAAGGTCCGCGTCGACGGCATCGGAGAACTGACAGCTCTCGTTGATACCGGAGCTCAACGTACGGCGTTGCTTCGCCGCCACGCCTCCGAACCTCTCCAGCCTTGGACTGAGCCACCACTGCGGGGTCTCGGTGGCGACGTACTACCGGTCGGTGCCCTAAACCTGCAACTCAACACCGAGGCCGGCAGCAAGTTTTTGTCCTCGGTGCCCGTCTTCGACGACCTGCCCACAGACATGGTTTTAGGGGCCGACTACCTGCTCTCCGGGGAAGTGCGCCTCACGGTGGAAGGAAATACCGTCAACCTCCATCCTGTGGCTCCAAGTGTGCCTCCGGCGCAATCCCAAGGTGAGCTGACGACGCCACTTACACTTCCCGCAATACTCGAGAGGCACGCATCGCTCTTCGCTGATACTACTAATCAGCTTCCCGGAACTAGCGTGCTAGTGCACCATATTACTACCGACAATCATCCGCCGGTGTCCATACCGTTACGTAGATATGCCGAACGAGAGCGGATATTAATTGACCAGCAGGTGCAAGAAATGCTTGCCGCAAGCATAATCAGGCCATCTTCTAGCCCGTGGGCAGCACCTGTTGTCCTAGTCCGTAAAAAGGACGGCAATCTCCGATTCTGTGTTGACTACCGAGAGCTGAACAAGCACACCATACCAGACTCGTACCCGCTGCCACGCATTGACGACGCTATTGACGCCGTACGAAAAGCGAGGTTCTTTTCGTCGCTAGATTTAAAAGCAGGGTATTGGCAGATCAACGTGGCTGAAGAAGATAAGTTTAAGACGGCCTTCCGAACACCATCTGGCTTGTACGAGTTTAATCGGATGCCGTTCGGTCTGCGAACTGCTCCAAGCACCTTTCAGCGTGCCATGAACACAGTGTTAGGCACACTGATAGACCGTGCCTGCGTCGTGTACCTCGATGACGTTCTAGTCATCGGGGAAACAGAAAAACAACATCTACAAAATCTCGACACGGTTCTGCAGAGGCTACACAACACCGGCTTTCGACTTAACCGCGAGAAGTGCCAGTTTGGGTTGACGACAATATCTTATCTTGGTTATCAGATATCTCATAATGGCGTACGACCCTTGCCTGAACGCATAGACGCCGTTGCCAAATACCCTGCACCAACATCTATAAAACAGCTCCAGGTATTCCTAGGAATGGCGTCATACTTGCGCAAGTTTGTACCGAGCTTTGCGTCAACTGCTGCTCCACTCACGGACTTACTGAAGAAAAACGCCCAATTTCAGTGGGGTCCTTTGCAGGATAACGCCTTCCAAACCCTCAAACACCAGCTTACACATAGCCCGGTGCTCTGCCACTTTAATGAAGATTGGATGACAGAAGTCCATACTGATGCGAGTCAGATTGGCCTAGGGGCGGTTTTACTTCAACGTGACTCGAGTGGGCGTGGGCACGTCATCTGCTACGCCAGTCGTAAACTATCGGACGCAGAACGGCATTATCATTCGAATGAACTGGAGTGTTTGGCTGTAGTATGGAGTGTGGATGAAAAGTTCCGCCACTACTTGTTTGGCCGACACTTCACGGTAGTAACAGACAACTCCGCGATTGCGTGGATGTTCCAGAAGCAGCACCTCAAGCACAAGTTTGCCCGATGGATTGTTCGGCTCCAAGACTATACGTACGACATCCGTCACCGTGCTGGAGCACAAAATCAGCTTGCGGACGCTTTATCGCGAAATCCGATCGAGGAATTCTCCACACAAAATCGAGAAACCTGGATCCTGTTTTCTCAACAGGACGTGACCAAGGCTCAGCAAGCCGATGAAAGACTCGCATCCGTTATAGACTCCATTGGCGATGCGGGACGCAATGCCAAGTTTGTCTTACGTAATGGAACGCTGTATCGGCGTCACTGGGCCGATAAAAGCACCGAGTGTCATCTCCTGGTCATTCCTGACACCTTAAGATCGAGCGTACTACGCGCCATCCATGACACTCCCGAGGGAGGCCATGTTGGCTACAGAGCCACCTTACGCAAGGCACAAGAACGTTTTTGGTGGCCGAAAATGGATAAAAGCGTGCGTTCATACGTTGCCAGTTGCGAGATTTGTCAGCAACACAAACGACGTCCTGGAGCTCGACATGGACTTCTTACGCCGATCAAGCCTCCAGAGACAGTTTTCCACACGTTGGGCATAGATCACATCGGGCCTCTTCCAATGACGACAGCGGGCAATCGTTACATTATACTCGCTGTGGACTACTTGTCCAAGTTCGTAGAGGTCGCGGCCGTGCCTTCGCTTGCTGCTAGCCATGTCATCCGATTCCTGAAAGATCGCTTCGAATGGCGACACGGTCTTCCTAACAAGTTGATCTCCGACCGGTCGACCACCTTTCGCAGTCGCGAGCTCCGCACTTACCTACAACAAGCTGGAGTGGACCATCACTTCGCGTCGGCATACCATCCACAGGCGAACGGACTGACCGAAAGGTCGAACCAGACTATCCAGGCTAGACTCGCACCGTACTGTAAGAATCACAAACGAGGTGAGGCCGACTGGGATGATCATCTCCAAGCAGCTGCGTACGCAGTGAACACGGCGGCACACAGCTCCACAGGAATTTGCCCCTACGAGATTGTCTATGGTCAGCTCCCGCAACTGAATGCTACGTTCGGTTTGGACACTCCCGTTAAAGTAGGGCGTTCCGCTGCACGCCAGACACTTTGTCGCGATATCCGTGTGGAGGCGCGTAGGAGGATTGTGCATGCTCAACAGGCACAAAAGCGATACTACGACCGACGCCACCGTCCCGCGCCGAAATACAGTGTAGGTGATGAGGTGTGGCTACAGCGAGGTGCGCCATCGTCTTCAAACAAACTGCACCCAAAGTACGACGGCCCTTACATTATTTCTGAGCGCTTGGGAGATAACACTTGGCGAGTACGTTCCACAGCTTCTGATACGCGCAGAGACAAGAGAAAACGGAATAACTTTGCGGTGCATGTGTCGCGGATGAAGAACTGCATACGTCGGCAAACGTGACATTGGTTTGTGTTTTTCTTACAGGAGTAGACCAGCTGCAGCGTGGCCGAGTGTAATGATGACAAAGCGGCGATCGTGCTCGGCGCATACGTGGCGGGACGGGGAAGACGAGGAAGAGAAAGCAGAATAAGAACAGCCGGCCTGCAGCAAAGGCGTTGTCTCTTATTTCTCGTCTCGACAATATATATTCCACATAGGTCAGAAGGCATGACCTCCCAACGCGTGTCTGCAGTGTGCGCCGTTTTATGTTCCATAGTGGTCCGAAGTACGAACAAGGGTCCACATAAGGGGCTCGAATTTCCGCACAAGCCACCGCTTATATAGTTCGTAACGAGGTTGTGTTTTTGGACTGTCGCTGATGGGCAGATATACACATTGGCTCTCATATCTACTCATGGCCATTTGTGTTGTTGGAGCTCTCCCGTACAAATAACCCGGCCGATGGACGCTCTGCGATCCCAGGCCACATCTCGCAACTTCACACTCGATATTCGCCCACCTAGTTCCGAGAGAGAGAGACTGCTTATGAGAAAAACAGAGATTTTTGCCTGTGTCTATATATCGCTGGCATGCTACTCTGTATAGGGAAGGGGAAGGGGACTGAAAAATTTTAGTAGAGAAAACGAAAGGATATGAAAAAAAAATTGTGACCAAGTGAACCTGATAAAACTAAACTAGTCACATTAGGATGTCAGGTAAATCAAGGCTTTCCCATGTGAGACGTCGTATTATTAGAGCTTTCCGACAAGGCCAATATCAGATAGGTAATTGATCAATGACAATATGACTCGACGATGTTTTCAAAGATCCGCCCACAGGGCCTAGTTTGTTGCGCATCGTTAATTGTTCGTGGCAGATCATGTTCATTTCTTGCTCGAACAGTTGTCTCTCATCGCGGTACGCAGGTCATTCTAGTAATATGTGCTGCACTGTGTCTATGCTGCCACAGTTATCGCAACATGGACTTGTGGTACGCACTATGCGGTACATGTAACTGTTCGTGCATGTCACGTTTACTCGAAGACAATTATATAACGTCTCTAGGTGGCGAGGGAACCTAGTTCAAATAATCCCACTGGGGGGACTTGCAAGCCACCATTCCCTGCTAGCGATCACGGGTGGTTAAGTGGAAGAATGTTAAATTTTTGATCTTACGAGTCATAAGCAAGATGTGATTATGATGCAAGACTTAGTGAAATGACACCAGATTAATTTCGGCTACCTGGGTATCTTAATGATCCCCTAAAGCTATAGGTACACGGACGTTTTCGCATTCAAGTTGAACCCATCTTTCGCCGTGGCCGGGAATCGTAAGCAAGTAGTCGTTATCATAGCAGTGAAACACCAGAGCCTCTGGCCCAGGAATGCGGATAGCTGGTTAGTTGCAAGATTGACCTTATCTTGCAGTAGCTCATGGAAGCACATTTCTCACAGGTTTTGTCCTGAGGCGGTCTGACTGTGCCAGTAAACCTGCTGACGCCAACTTTATTCGAACTACAGTAGTGGAGAGGTATCAAAGACAGTCGAATGGTATGTATGTATGTATGTATGTATGTATGTATGTATGTATGTATGTATGTATGTATGTATGTATGTGTGTATGTATGTATGTATGTATGTATGTATGTATGTATGTATGTATGTATGTATGTGTGTGTGTATGTATGTATGTATGTATGTATGTGTATATTATGTTTCCAGTATCTACTAATATTCTGCCGCTGAAGGGGACTACAGCCTATGGAAGCAAACTGCCTGCTTCAGTGCAATTTCGGTTTGGAATGCTCTAAACTCTCATTTAAAAATGTCATTAAACTGCTTTAGATCATTCTTGAAAACATACCTGCTCTCAACACTTTATCCAGTGTGTAATTCAGTTCTTGCAAATAATCTATTGATGTTCTACCACGTGTTTTAGTCTGTTACTGAAGATTCTTGTTCTCGTCGCATTATTTTGGTACATTTTGATGTTTTATTGTGTTTTTATTATATTGGGGAATGCATAATCAATCCACACTTGTATAGTCAATTTGCTTGTGTGCTCACTATTTTCTTGCCCAAAAGTTCCTCTCTTTAAAAATGTTGCGTCATATATGCAGTGTATTTTACATTGTTGTTTGAAATGTAGTACCTACCTATTTGAAGTATGCAATCATTTTTTTAATGAACTGAAAACTTGAACATCCAAGTGTATGCATCTATATATGCGTGCGTGCGCGTCACTCCCATCATGCCAAAGCTGCCGTGAAGCATGAATGGAGTGAAGCATGTTGTATTGTAAGATATTTAGCGCAACCTTCACTCTTGCAAACACCCACACAAACACTCACACATCCACCCAAGTAACACACACGACACTCTCAGCGCCCAGCGAAACACGACACTCGGGTGTATGCGTGAGTGTTTGTGTGAGTGTTAGCGAGAGTGAAGGCTCCACTAAATAGCTTACATTATGACGAATAACCAACTAGCCCAACAAAAAGTTTTATGGAGCGAAGCATGAATGGAGCATGGTGGCTGTGATGAGCACAACCATCGTTAATGGCGTTTTCAGCTATTTTAATGTGGAGCCCAAAGTATTTATTTATTTATTTATTCTCATTAAAATACTGCAGCCCTGTAAAAGGGATAGTGCAGGAGTGGGGTTATACAGTGCAAAAAATTGCAAGAGAAAATATACATAAGAACTAGCAACAAAATAACAATAAAACAGATTTATAAGAATAAATGAATGAAGCTTTTGTTTCATAACCATTTTCAACAAGAATAGTAACATAATCATTCAATTACTCCAATTGTTTTGCAAGCTTTGTATGTTCTGCATTCAGGATGACGTCTCGTGCTGGTACCTAAAAATGTTTTAGCGACGTCTGACCGTAAGGAGTGGCACCAATATGTGTGTGCTGCCTTTGAACGTTTTCGGTGCGCTTGTTAACCATTTCACAAAGTCTTAGAAGTCTTTCAAGCATACCTAGGGGACATTTTTTGCTCACGGTATCAGTTATTTAACCAATCTACAACATTCCTGAGGGGTACATGACGACCACATGCTTATGCAAGTCATCTTTTGATCACCCAAGAGATTAATTGTAGTACGAAAAGCACAAGCTTCTACACCAAGTGCTGTCATCAGACTGTTCTTTCTTTTTAAAGCTAAGCTTAAAAAGGAACAAAATTTCCCCGACAAAGACAAAAGAATATTGTTGTCTCCGTTGGGGAAATGATACCTTCGGCAGCACCTTTTAGTGTGTCCCGACCAGTATAAATGCCGATATTCCGTGTGAACTAAGGTCTAAAAAAGGACCACAAATAGCTCTTGGAGAGCAGGACATGATAGCAAAGATATATTTTTCTTATTCCGGGTACAGTGAGTCACACTCTTGGTCGACCTAAGCATCAAGAAAGAAACGACGGCTTACTGGCTCAGGTGCAGCTTCCACAAAAGTTGGTGCTACGAACAGACACGCACAGAGGTTATTCATTGCAAAGCAGCAGATCAGAGAAATTAACGTTGTTTAAGCGCCGCTAAGCTGCTAGCTGGCTGTTGTCTCCCATTAAAAGGCTACTTTCCTGCGCCTTTGGCGCACATGTTCCAGGGTATAGCTCTTTCTAGACGTTGCAGAAATGAACAGTCAGCACGGCAGCCGGCCTGACGCACGAGGCAGTTGCATAAAGATACGTCTGTTGCGACCTGCCGGTCGAGAGCAGCATTACTCTCGTTGCCCAAGAACAGCGCAACCTCCGTGACAAGAAATTCTGCTGGAGTGAGCCCCTTGTTCGCCTCCTCGAAAGAGACCGCTTCTTCTCGGCGACCGCCGAGTCAGCGGGCGGCGGTGACTGAGACGGCCGCGCAGGCTGGATGCCCCGAGGCGACCATACATCAGGCGACGTCCCGTCGAGCGGCTGCCAGGTCGGGCTCGCAGTCCAAATGACCGCCACGATGGCTCGAGCCTAATTGCTGTCGCCATAAAACTGGCTCGAAATAGCGTGGCCCGCCGGGTCGCTCGCTCTTGGGCGAACGCGCACAAGGCGTCGCTTTGAGGCCGTGAGGGACGCCTGTCAGGCGGACGGCGCGCGTCTGCCACTCGCCGCCTTCCTTGGCACCGCTGCGCGCTCGCTTGTGAGCGCCATGTGACTCATCAACGCGACCGCTAAATTAAGAGCGATGTCCCCGAGCTTTTCCCTACTGTCCCTGTCATCGGAAAGCAGATCGCTGTTTCGTTTCGTCACCCCCATGGGGCAACAGTGAAATCTGTATACATGTGGTGTTCGAGAAAGCCGCCGCGACGCGGTGTCACGTAGCGCTTGCTGTGTTTGTTGACTTTCGGAGCGGCAGCCCGTAACGTGGCTCTTCGGCTGGTGTACTGAACTCGAATCACTTGTTCAGCTCAAGTCTTCTGTTAACAACGCATAACTGGTGACAGCTTTGTGTGTGTGTGTGTGTGTGTGTGTGTGTGTGTGTGTTATAATCAAGTATTCCGCACTTCTAGAGGTGAAGATGAAGAGATAAAAATGACATGCCAGACATGAGTCTAGCTTTATTGACTGAGAGGTGGACCGACGTTTTTTTTTTTTTTCGTCTCGTGGTGCCGAGAACACATGGCGGTCGGGAATAGTTACTCTCTAACACGCGCGTACTTGTTTCAAAGAGAGGGATTAAGATGAAAACTGTCAGCCGAGAAAAAAAAAACACCGGGCCTGCGTGGAAAACGCAGCACAGCCACAGCGAAAGCTAGAAGAGCGGCCGTTCAGAGCCTTTTCTTAACACTGTTTGGGTGACTGCTACAAGCAAATTTGCTGGGTACTCATTACGCCATAAATAGTCATAATTTTGTAGATAAGGCCACCATTCTCTATGCTATCCTTCGTCATTCTTCGGGGAGTCATTAAATCCGCTACTTGCTACGAACTTGTGTAATTTTTTATGCAGTGGCTGACGACGATGAAGAATTATGTCGGAAGTGGGTATCCGCCACAGTTAATAGGTGACCAAGAGGAAGTTTTAAAATTGGTTGGAGCATTGAACGGCACACTCGTTACACAATTCGCGTTGTGTGAGGCCTGGTTGATCCTTAAGTGTTCTAAAATGCTTTATTTCTCATAATAACGCAATTCTTTTCCCGAAATCAAGCCTTCCCAAGGCTAGTTATGCAATAAGTTAAAAGCGCTGGCGTGGATCTGCGGTAGAATTCTCGACTTGCCCGCAACAAACCCAGGTTAGAATCACTGTGTCCTTGGTGTTTTTACTTACTAAGTTTTTTTTTCTTATTTCTTGCGATATCAATTCTGGACACCGGCGGCGGTGGTGGACAACTACGGCACCGCACATGACCTGTGTTCTGATCTCATATCAGCTTTCGCTGTAAAACAAAAGACAGCAGAATGAACCAATACAGTCTGCAATCTCGAAACATATACAAGATTCCGGTAGAAATAGAGAGAAAACGATAGTGGCTCAGAAACAAGATTACTCTTGACTCCCTGTATAGAGAAATAAGCCAGCTTGGACGACGGATGCGAGTATACCGACTTGACTGTCGTGGAAGCGGTATCGACTGGTCGAAAGACGAGACCGCAGTGAACACCATCTCATTCACGCTGTGTGTCACTCCATACGCTGGCCACATAAAGATAATTGCGGGTGAAACAAATGTGAAGGGTGGTTGCGGTTGCTGCGAAGAAGCCAAAATTCCAGAGGGGAAAAATTTGTTCCAGAATAATGAAGGCGCGATAACAGCACGAGCGAAGGGAGAAGAGAGGTGATGGGGAGAGTGGCGGTATGCCCGAGGCCAGTCCAGAATTCCTGAGCAAATGCATTAAAACGTCGTTAGTGCTGCCCATTACCCGCAAGCCATTTGGGCCAGCCCTTGCTGGCGGGCGGATGCATCCGCGTGTAGCCGTGGAACGCAATACAGCGGGAACGCCTCCGTACAAGCGCCGACTCCTCGGGGTGCTGCTGCCGTCGCGACCAACGGCCACTTCAAGGCGGCATGCGCACGGCGCAGCAGCACTCAACGACGTCTTGATGCCTGTACATTGTGATGGGGCGCGGATAGTGCCAACTGCAACGAAGACGACTTGGTTTGTAAGGCCGCTTACGTACTTTGTTTCGTGTCTGTAGCCCTGCTACTATAGTATACGTACGTGCGTCGTTCAGTCGATGATGCGTATTGCCTATCCAAGACGCCGCACGACTACAACCAGAAAATTTTGCCGCTCTTCACTGTCTTCGCGCAGCTTCAGCAGAGGTCCACCACAAAGTATAGTGTCTTGAAACAAAACACGTGTTTGGAGGAATTAAAAATTACAAAATAATGAAGAAATATCTCTCTCTTTCTATATATATAGTGTGTGTGTTAGCCATATGAAGAGAGAGAGGGGGGTTCAGAGAAACCATGTTAGAGAGTAACTATTTTATACAAAGCTAAAAGTAATATATAGAGCAAAGCCCTTGTTTTGTTTATTTATTTCACACATAAATGATTAATGCAACAAGAAAATGGACGAATACGAAAACGCTGCCAGTGTCGGTGAAATCTGAACACCAGGTCCCCACATTACGTACGCCGTGCCCTTACCCGGTGATACTAAGGTGGGGTTTTCCATCAATATTTATAGGTAGTTATATGTACGTGATCTAATTCACACAGTTAAACAGTCGTATAGGAACCATAGCATATAGAAAGCGTTTAGGAAGCTTTCAACGTAAGCAAAAATTGAACCGGGACGGCAGCATCAAGGAGCGTGACTAAGCTATAGTATGGTCGGCTCCTTATATCGACATCGGGTGCAATACAGAATGGTATGTCCTAAAAGCCCTTGCTATGTCACTACAGGCTTATGACCATAGCAGCATAAATCTGTCTGTGATAAGTGTACCGAGCTACTCACTTCTAAGTACCCAGTGAGAGCAAGAGCTAAACTGCCTGGCGGCAAGCAGTCACTCACTCATCAGGCAGTTAGAAAATAGCCCTAGCACATATATGCAGTGCCTAAAAGCGGCAGTTTGCAGTATATGGGAACTGGTATACCGTGGGAAGGTCTATAGTTTCTTAAGCCTTCTTATTTCACAATGAAATCCGACTTGGTCAGCCGGAAGACTCCGCTCCTTTCGTTGAAATGTTTCGTGCCGAATCTCTCGACAAATACCGGTGGCTTTGAAAACGCATGCGAAGCCGGCTTCATCATAGATTGCCATCATCCGTGTTCGACCGAAAGCGGCTTGCAGGCCCGAATGGTGCGAATGCTGACGAACAAAAGCACAACTGAGCCTCGAGACCACAGCCAGGTTCAGTCGACCAAAAAACTCTCTCTGTGAGCACCGTCGCAATGAAACACCGACAGAGTGCCCCAAAGGAAACCGAAGTGTTGGAGCTCTTTTCTGGCGGGGTCGGGGCGCCGAGGCGTTTAGCCAAGTGTAAACCTAATCGCGTGTACCGTTTAGAGACGTCTGAGCACCTCAGCATTGTGCGCCATATCGTATGCGACACGAAAATTACAAGGCCCGGGTCAGCAGCTTCTTGTGTGTCGGCCCCCCGCAAACAAGTCGCGCCTCAGCGGTGACTGGTGGAAACGGTGGACCGGCAACTATATAGAGCACAACAAGGGTGCCCCACAGTCCAAGCCACGGGGGTGGACCTGAAAGGATTCCGACCAGACAGTGTTCTCGGAGGCGTCGGTGCGGAGCCGACAAAGGCGTCGCTTTTGCCCCGCGACAATGCGGCGTGCTCTCGGCGCATGCACGCACAACCCTCGTGGGCTCAGCGGGCCGATGGAAAAGGTGTCGGAAGCCGCTTCGGCGATTGGAACGCTTGAGGGCCGCCGCTTGTAATCCTTCCGCCGATGTAAAAAAGGTTACACAGGATAGGAGGGGGTGAGCGGCCCCTCAAACTCGCCCGAAGAACCTTTCCCTTCGTCGAGGCGGGATAATCCGCAGCGCAGCGGCGCCTCTGGAGAATCGCTTCCAAAATAGAGCGCGAGCATCGGCATGCCACACCTCCTCCGTAAGGATGGCCGTGCCACAAAGCCGCGCATTCACCGCTGCGGCTCCTCTTTGTGGGCGCTCTGGGCGCGGTGAGAGTGGAAAAAGGTAAGGAGATCGGTTGAAGGATGAAAAAAAAATGAGAGGCTTCTTTAGAACACAAGAAAAGAGCATCACGCCGAGGCGGAGGGATATGAAAAGGAATGATGCTGAAAATATGTCGGCTGACCTTGTTCACGTCATTCGATTCGCAGTAGGAATGTTGCACGAATTACTTATTGTAAGTAATTTAGGAAAGAAAGTTTCGGTAGTCACCCAGTCATAACGAAGGCGCATAAAAAAAGAAATGGGACGGAAAGCTATTTTTTCCTACAAGGTTCCTCAAACGTCATTCTACGTGCTCTTCGCCAACTATTCGCCTTTCGAGCTAAAAATTATGAACCATATTCCCTAAGGAAACCCTCATAGGATGCGAAGCAGCAGTGATGTGCACGGTGTTGACCCGGTCAAAATGGGCGTCGACGCGGTGCAGGAAAAATGGTATGAAGCGGTACTCGGTGTAGTGTTTATTGGAGTTAACGTTTGTTTGAAACGCAACGACACGGAAGGCGGTTGGGTTTCGTGTAAATTTCATCGCATATAAACAAGCCGAAAGAGTGTTTCCACTCGACGTGCGGTCGAGCATTCTGGTCGGTGGATAGGGTGAGAGTGAGAGAGAAGTGTGTTGTGAGGAAGAGGCGGCAGCTGCGGACGCTGCGGCGAGCGTGCGGCGGGTAAGGAAGAGGGTGACGTCTGCGCGCACCTTCGAGGGAAGCGTGACGTCAACCCGCGGCTGTGGTGTGACCTACTTCACACCGCTCCAACATCTGCGCAGAGGAGAACACGTTGCGGCGTGTTCGTACGGATGCACGTACGTATGGGAGGTGCTGCACCATGTTCCCTACCGGCCTACAGAAAGTAGGCGACTTCTTCCTCTTCTAACCACTTCCATTACCACGTACGGACTAACACACGTGAGTCAAAAAGATGATTCTCATTTAAAGCTTCGAAGTGGCCAGACAAGCCACACCGCGCTAAGAACAAATCTCTGGTTGCCATCTTACTGGTGGCCCATGTACTGATAGCCAATAGTTATCTTAGACGAAAATATAATTGATATCAGCCTGAGATCACTGAAAGATGGTGCTATGGTATGTTGCCTTGTGATGCTTTTACCGCTATTTGCGGAGCAACTAAACGTATTCGGTATAGTTTATATAAGTGATTTTTAGTAGTGGTTTGACTTAACTACCATTTCAGTAGTGTTCCTAGCAGTAAGCAAAGTACTTTAAGCACTGCAAATAAAGAAAGCTTCTCTTCTCGTAGCACTTGGAGGTGGAGCTGTCAACTGAGTGACATCTACAATATTCTCTTCCTTGTCGTAATGGGCAGGCAACTACTAGTGTATTGTTGGGATGCGGAATGCACGCTTTGTGTGTAGGCTATTCATGCCTTAACATATGTTTTAATTATAATTTTTATATAATTTTTGGGAAAAAGGTTCTACCCGTCAGTAGATGGAAAACACACATAGACTGGCTGACCGATCAGCAATAGAGACAAAAGCTGCCAGAAACGCGGCGAGCTAAGCGGCAGTAGTAGGTCGTCCGATCACCGAGACTGGCGGAAATGAATGAATAACAGCGTCTTCAAGAGTACGACGCCCACACACCAAAGAACAATCCGGTGAAGCCCTTGGTATAGATGTGGCCTCACCTGCGTATAGAATAGTTGGACGTGTGCACGCCGAAACACTAGGCGCATTAATGCGTCCTGAAAAGAAATAAAACACAATTTCAGCAGAGATCGACAAGCGGTGGCAGACCTGATCCGTTTAGTCGGACGCGCCTGCGCCGGCCCCCACGGAGGTCATGAGCGCAGTTTTTCTTCGGGTCACAGCAGAGGTCCCATACATTGCGAGGAGGGCTTCGAAGAGACAGCCTCGGGTCACGATCTTCGTGAAAGACAGTGATCGAGGGCACAATATCAGCTAGACACGCGAGGCGCGTGGCGTCTGTCTCTGCCCGACTGCGCGAGTGAACGCACACCGCCCGGGCGACGGAAGAAGACCCGCACTCACAGAGCCACTAAACCGAAGCAAAACACGCATGCATGGCTCCTGGGAGTTTTACAAACGGTGGCCCTACTCTATTCCTGTTTCCTTCGTTTGTACATTTACCTTCATTTTCTCTGAGTCGCGTTTCTCCGCGCTTTATTTTGCTGTATATTTTTATTCTTGCGTGCCCCATTCCTGCTCTCAAAGCTGACTCCCTCTTAATTTTTTTTATTGTGAAAACGTTTCTTCCTTGCTGCGCCTGGGCATGTTTTTTTTTAGTTTTGCATGAATAGCATGGTTTTAAGAAACATGTTTGTCGACGGCAGCGAGGTCTATTAGGCGAAGCCCGCTCCCGAGGAGCCAGAGTTTGCGTGGAAAAGTCGCGCACCCCGACACACAGCCACACATATATGCGGACTCGCCGTCCGAAACTCATGTATTAAGTGCTCGTTCCTGCGTGCTCAAAGTCTATTTAGGGATCACGAAAAACACGCTAAGAGGCAAGGGTGTGCGCTTCACTCGCCGCGGAATGGCATTATGGGCGGAAGGGAAGACAGGAGAGGGACGAGGAAAAAGCAAGAAAAGAATTGAGCTTTGCAAAGGACACGCATAAGCTGTGGCGTGTAAGTTTAGAAGGCCACGCAAAAACTGCAGCCTGGCACGCACACTGGTGAAGACGATGCCGGCCGCGAAACCAATATGACAGGATACGTGGCACGGGGATGGCATGAGAGAAAAGTATTTGACGGCAAACGACATCCGCTTGTCCGATTGAGAAACAAAGTATAGAGGGCCGCGCAATGGTCGCTTCTGCGAAAGCGTACCATTCATGTGCGGGCACGCAGGCTGTCATCCATTTCTGATAAAGCTGCCAGTTTTCCGTTTAGCCGTAGGTTTTCTACTTCATTTCTGTTCCGGCCCTCTTTGTGAGACTTTTCATTACAAAGTTAAGCGTGAAGCATGAGTCGTAAGGCCGCAGCACTACCTGCTTGTTCAACAATGCAGAGTGACTGAATTATGATAATGTGAGGTGGAGAGCTGGGCGTCAAGGAACATTGCACGCTTGGCAGTAAACAAACAAGGCCGATTGCTCATTTATAAGTCGTGCATTCGAGCTTGGTTTGAGGTATTTTTGAGCTTTTAAAGTCAGGCATCTGGCAAAAGAACCAGCCAGATATTTTAATTATTTTCATTGCTTAATTATAGGCTCCTTAATTATTCATTTGATCTTCAAAAAAAACACTGAAAACACTTTTCGTTCAGGCTGTCATTTATCCGCAAAACATTCCATTCTTCCGCGTTATTTTTGGTTTAATCTGCACAAAATTTTCGTACTTACAACTTCTCATGGGCTCCGCATTCCGTTTTGGACCATGCAGAACGTTTTTCTGGATTCTGAACACTCGTAGCTGTATCATTTTGGTCTAATACGATTCCTTCTGTACATTTTTGCGTGGTCATTTCGTAGCATGCCAGCTTATAGATTGTGTGGAATTGTGGCGAAAGGGCTTGTGACTGTTGAAAAGTCAACCGAAGCTTCAATGCACAGTCGCTATATCAAGATGTGGTTTCTCAAACGTGTACAGTCGGCATTCAGCTTGAGCTCACAGAACTATACCATGCACTGCCCCTGAAAGCACATTCTTCGACTTGCCGCCGACTGACAGGTACATCTATTGTAATGTCCAGGCAGTGCACGCACACACAGGTTTCAATGCCGTCAACATCAAACGCTCAATAGCACTGCAGTAATACCCGTCACTGAAATACCGGGGCGGGTGGCTTTCACTGCAGACAGCAGGCAACCTTGGGTGAAAATAACGGCGGAACAGTCAGCCGAGGATCGGCGCTTTGTTCTGAAGTCGATGGTCTGCGAGATCACCTGGTCTTTTGAGGGGCGCCAAGCACAAGAGTGTAGAATGAAACTTCCAAGTTGCGTTACAAGTAGCCGGGGCCGTCCTATGGACCCGGCCCACAGGCAGCGGCGTGATACAAGATTACCTCACGTCTCCTTTCCTTTTTGAGGCACCGCAGAACGTTGTGCGTACACTGTTCTCGACAGGGGAGAATCACTTGGCGAGCGCCCTTTTGCAGTGGATACAGCCAGGCAACGCACAATGGCACGCAGTGGAGCGGATCGCGGGCTGCCATCGGCTCCCAGAGAATCGACTTCGAAAGCAGTAAATGATTTTCTTTCGTTCCGCAAGCTCTCGTGGAGTGGAGACAGCAGGCCAGACGGGTGCCTTTGATGCAGCTATCAGGGGCGACAGCATGCGGACCGTATAGCGTATACATGTTGGTAGCACGCAGGCTCCCTCACTGTATATTGTACATGCAAGCTGCCCAGCTGCTTTCAATACACGACGCTCCCTCCATGCAAGAGAACGCCCATGGATGGACGTGAGAAGGCTTCCCGTTGTCAATACACAGCTCGATGCACGTACCTACAGATATTAACTGTGGAACAGCTCTTCGTAGCGCCGGTGAGTGTGAAGAGAAACGAACTGGCGCACACTGTCTTCGTCGTCTTCGTACTCGGTGCACAATTTACACGACCGTGGAAAGCAATTGCTATGATCGTTATGTTACGTGACTAAAGATCCCCAAACATCACGTAACACCTTGTCACGAGACTGAAAATCACACGACGCAATAACTATCCACGTGCCTCATATTACCTAACATCACGTAACGCCTCATTACATCGTTCTTAGTACCACTGGCAAAAAACTTAGCATCTTTAGCAAAAGTCGGTATTGCTAACTAAAAGTTATAAAAAGCTATAGGTCAAACACCCTTTTACTAGAGCAAGCTGCGGGTTTTTTTTTCTTTTGTAGTCGCGAAGAGTAATTGTTGCTCTCTCACGGCAGCCGACTTTGTTCTTGCTTCCAGTTGTGTAATAATTCAAAGCAATAACATCCCGGGTAAGTTGAGCCATAACATTCCCGCGTATAAAACAATTATACACTCTCAGAAAAAATACATGTTTTTTTTTCTTTTTATGCATGCAATATTCAAATTTGCATCCTCTCCTTTCGACACATTGGCTTTCCTTCCCAAAGAGGGTCAATGTGACTCTCGAAGACGGGCGAGTCTCTCTAAAGCGTGTACCGCACATGTGACTCTCACATGTATGAAAGAAGAGTCACAGTTTTTCTAGATTGGATCATGAGCTCGCGTTCTTCCTTTGAGGTTGCGTACAATAAGTATAAAAACGACAGGCTCAACGCACCTCTATGCAGCTTCCGGTTTGAAGAAAGCAAGATGGAAGCACGCACACACGCAGCCATAGCGAAGATACCCGAGAGGTAATTGAGGATCAGCTTAGGAGTCATCACATCTATAGGGAGCAGCTCTCTAGTTGAGTACTGATACCCCGCCTTCTCTCGCTCACGCATTGGGCGACGGACAGACTGCGCAGCGTGGGCGCACGCAGAAACATCGCGGGTGCCCAAGATTCAGCACCACCTCTCCAAGAAGAAGACGCATGGTGGCGTGTTCTCGAAAAATGGGGTGCTTCATCGCTCACTATTTCCTTGGCTTGTAATTAGGACCATGATTCGTAAACAGGCTGCTCTTCGCGCCACGAGAACTGCTTGGCAGCGGCAGAAGCACTCGCCTTTGTAGGTGCTCCGTGGTGGTCGCTACCTCGCCAGCAGACCGAGGTCTGGGAACGGTGCACACTGCGTCCGGTTTTTTCTAGCGATGCAGGCTTTTCGTACAGCTTTTTTTGTAAGCTGTTTCCAAACGGTGTCACTGCTATTTCTTTACACCGAGCTGGTTGCATGGAGGTGGACTCATCAGATTGATTATATTTAGACCAGCATTTGGCAGGCCGTTCACTCCGACGTAGAGCGTCTGGTGAGTTGCAAGAAATGTTCCACGCCATTGAGCTATCGCATCTTAGGCTTCTTCGTCTAGGGGATTGAGAACTTTACACCTACTTTGAATTTCACTCTACGTCGAGTAATCGTCAATCGCCCACTGGGACACAAGTACAGTGCTTCTCTTGAATTTATATATTACTTCTCTTGAGTTTATAGAGGGGGGGTGATAAATCGTTGCTCTCTTATAGTCATCCTCACTGATTATCGGTGATTTGGAGTTAAATTTGGAGAAAGTTTACACGTCATATATTATCGAAACCTAACGCGCATCCACGATGACATGGCTTCAATGGAGCACGATTTCGCGAGGGCATAAACGCAAATCCGAATTGCAAATGAACTCTAGAAATCGCCATAATATGCTCACACCAGATTCGGCTAGAGCGTGTGCTGGCATGTATATAGCACGTTTTTGCACTGGCAAAAAACATCGAGAAACATCGACCATGCATATGTGCGGTGTCGTTTCGGCATGGCTAAGGGCAGGCGACCCGGGTCGCTCACTGCCCATCGACGCAGGGAACCAGGCCTATACTCACGCACGGCACCCAGCGCGGAGTGCTGGATGACGGGGGCCCCGGACCCCCCGCGGGGCTGGCGGCACTGGACAATGGTTCGGCTCCTCACCTCGGCGAGAAGCCGGTGCCTCGCGCACCCGAAAATTATCGGCCGCGCACACAGACCTGCTGGGTGGTCTTCGCGCAAGAGCCTGATTTTATGGCATCTGTTTTAATGGTGTCATTAAGCGCGGATAATAAATGCGTCTAGAAAAGATAAGAAGAAATCGAAGGTTCTGCGCCGAGTGCTCCATTTGCGTTCACCGAGGCGTAATTTACGAGGCGCCCTGGGTGCTTTTCATGAACGCTGTGGAGCTACAGAGAGCGACCCCCATTCAACCGCCCTTTGCTGGTCCCCTTCGCAATCCCAGGCTACCTACAGACTTCACCCGTCGTCGCCTCTCGCAGTTGTGAAGCGTTGCTGACTCGGCCGCGCACTCAGTCTGCTTATTTTTTTCTTCGACTTTTTTCTGTGGCAAGCAAACAGGATGGGCCGTCACTACGCGCAACCCTCCCCGGTCGTTTTCAGCAGGTCACTTTTATGTCGGCACGTCTGTCAGCAGCGTACGCCAGAAGCGGAGGGCCGGTGCAACGATGTTTCTCGGGTCTACAGCCGGGCTGGAAGCATTTTGAACCGCGGGCAATGTCCACTCCTAGTATGCGCCCTTGGGCCACAACGGCTGCCGGTCGTAGACAAAGTAGTAATAGGTGCTGATGTATAGTGGACTCCATAGGAAGAGCTATGGGTGACTTCACTGTCGTTATCTCCATGGATCATACATATTATTGCGATAGATATCATATGGGCAATCTCAGCTGGTTTTTACCGTTGCCAAAGCTGCTGTCACGTACTGTATATGTAGGCGTATCTATATATACGAAAACTCAAGAAAGAAAAAAGCCACAGCTGTGCTGCAAAGGTGAAGCAATGAACGCGATAGCAACAAATTGGAAGGTCACGCGCAAAATGGCCAGCAGATAGGAACGTTCCCCGCGTTCCTCACGCACAAATGACGCTCGAAACGTACTCTCAGGCACAGATGAACGCTAATAGGCGCCTCAGTTGTTACTTCAGTGTCTGAAAAGTGCGCTCTTGTTGCTAACGTAGAGTGTACGACGATTGCAGTGACCTTTGTGCGCGCGGTAACTAAAACAGAATCGTTCCGGTAAACGCCCAATTCTAGCCAAGACATACGACCCTCCCTACCGCGAGACAAGGTGGCGCGAGTGAGCGTTGACCCCCTGCTCTTTGAGGGGCAAAGTGGGCGTGGGAGATGAGAGCCCGGCCGTGGCATCGTGATACGTGATGATCTTGGTACGCGCGCTCCTTGCGCCATCTTGCTGGTAATGCTCAAAACACGATATCCCCCCCTCCTCGAGATGCCCGTCAGCAGCGGTAAGTGGCACATAAAGACGATAGCTTGCCGTTCGTACGTTAAATGACCTTCTCCTCAATGACCTTCTCCTCGGTGGCTCAGTGGTTAACGCCTCGCACTCACGATTCAGAGAACCGAAGTTCGATTCCGGTGCCGGAGCACCGGAATCGAACTATCTAGAGTTTTTTTTTGCATTTTCATATATGTATGTATATATATATATATATATATATATATATATATATATATATATATATATATATATATATATATATATATATATATATACGTTAAGTGATGGCCACTACGTACAGCAAAATCGAACCGAGAGTGTCCATATAATTGCTGTCACAATAAAAAGCCACTCACGCTCGGCATCCAACTCGTAGCGATGCACCAACGCACACTTATCTCTCATGCGTACTTTGCCCCACGCATGGGGGCGGGGGGGTAAGGTGCTTGTGCGCGCGCGCTTATCCTTCGGTGAGGAAAATCTTGTGCCTTGACCTTTCGCCGAGTGAGCGACAACATTTACTCATCGAAAGGGTGTGAGATGAGGGAGGTTAAGCCACGTAGGCCGCCAGGCCGTGCCTCTCGATCACGTCTTGCGCTCGTTCCAGGATCCGTGTTTGGATGTCGCTGTCGGTGCTGCAAAAAAGAACCTCAATTGTTACTCGGTAGGGGGTTGTGATAAGTGGCGGTATGTGAGGGGCCAAGTGAACAGTGAAGCGCGAGAAACGCGTTTTAACTGCGCGCCTCTGAGACCATCGAGGAATGCGACGTTTGGAATCGGGGCACGTGGTAGTGATAGATGTGGCGGGAGGACACAGAGAAAGAAGGGACAGAAGATATGGCAGACGTGGCTGGTGATCGAAGAACCAGGGCACGCGGGCAGAGACCTGTCGGGTTACGTACTCGAGGTAGCAGCAGGCTCCCACCTGGCGCCAAACCAGCCGTCCAAGCACTTGTGGCCAAATCAGCTGTCCATACACCTGAGGCCAAACCAGCCTTCCGACCACCTCGGGCCTGGGATGGTTGAAACGTCACCAGGACGTTCCTGCCAGGCCAGCCACGCGTCTATCACAGTGAGCCTCAGCCAGCATTCGTGAGTAGCGTGGCAGGATAAATGCGCGTTCAAGGGCAATGACCCCGGTGTTGAGCACCATTGCTGACCGCGGCTGACAGCACAACCCCGGCGCAACCCAAGCATCAAGTGCCTCACTCAGCGTCGTTGAGCCGTCAGCCCTTTCCCGGCACTTGACCTCCGCGCTGCCCCCGGTAAACTCACTCTTTGCTACCTTCGGTTCTTGACCGTTCTTGATTAGTCTGAGCACATGTTCTATTTTCCTAACCAGCATTAGATTTCCATCATCTTCTGCAAATACATTATTTTTCTTCATAAACGACCTCGTTTTTGTCCTTATGACGGTTAAGTAATCGTGGTTCTTTTCCCACAAACACTAGCGTTTCGTTTAGGGCTCTGTCTCGCCATATACAGCTCGTTACAGGAGCGGGTGGAAGAGGTCGGGGGGCGGGGGATCATCCGGGCAGCCCTAGAAGATGTGGTTTCATGGGCCATACCCCCGCAGAGGCAGCAGCGTGGATCGATGTCTGGCTGGATGTAGGAAAAGACGAGAGGGCACGGAAAGGTGTAGGTCTGTAGGCGACGCCAGGCGACGTCAGACCGCTTGGGAAGACTAACGTGGGGGGCTAGATAAGTGTACCGCTCGAGGCGGTAGTACTGGGTAGTGTCGTGGTAAGTGACCAGGAACTCCGGCGCCGGTGCGCCTTACTCTGAGGGGCACACCACTCGGTCGACGAGTTTTCGAGCGTGTTGGAGAGCTGTCTCGTTGCCTGGGTGACCCGAGTGGGCGGAGACCCAGATCAGTTCGAACTGGCGCTGCTCATCTTGCTGCAGTAGTGGGCGAAAGAGTCGTAGGGTGGTAGGTGGTCCACTTCGCTCGATGGGCAGGCTCCGTTTGCGAAAAGAGTGCGCTTTTAAAACACAGCGAAGTAACAACTGGGACACTCGTTAGTTCGCATTCATATCTGTAATTGTGATTACGTTTAGTGCTCGATTTTGTTTAAACAGTGTGTTAAGGGCCGAGTTATAAATGTTGTTAGTTAGCTCTCGTCCAGAGTTTGTCATTTTCGTGCATCATTTGTGCATGAGCAGCGTGCTGCACGTTTCGATCTGCTAGCCGTTCTCAGCGTTACATTCCAAGTTATTGCTACCACACTCCTTGCTTCGCGCTTGCGGCGAAACTTTGACTTTTTTCTGTTCTTATTTCGCCAGCCTGTTTTGCGCTTGTTATTTGCCAAGAGGGAAAATATTGAACGAACAGTGCCACAAAAAAATCACAGCATATCCACGGAGTCAATGATGATGAGTGGGGCAAAGCGTTCGTTTGTCCATTCGTCTGTGCATTCGTCCGTCCATTCGTCCGACCATCCACCCATCCATCCATCCATCCATCCATCCATCCATCCATCCATCCATTCATCCATCCATCCATCCATCCATCCATCCATCCATCCATCCATCCATCCATCCATTCGCCTGTCTGTCTGTCTGTCTGTCTGTCTGTCTGTCTGTCTGTCTGTCTGTCTGTCTGTCTGTCGTCTGTCTGTCTGTCTGTCTGTCTGTCTGTCTGTCTGTCTGTCTGTCTGTCTGTCTGTCTGTCTGTCTGTCTGTCTGTCTGTCTGTCTGATAGAGCCCGACTTCTGTCATCGCTAAACAATCTAGTTAAAAAAGAACTTCATTTCTAGTGCACTGGAGGGGCTTGTCCAATTTTTGTGGCACATACAGAAGCTTCGTGAAGCTACGTAGGGATCCTTATACTGAGCTCGATCTTGAACAGCGTCATAGTTAAAATGTCCTCTACTTATAATAATGGACATGTTAGAGTAACTAATAATTTCTGAAGATTCACCTGCCAAAACCATGGTATGATTATGAGGCCTGTGACAGCCAAGGGCTTTGAAACGTGCACCAAATTATAAGTACACGGTACTTAGTACACAGAACACTTTGCCTCCATCTTGATGTCAACGCTGCATGGAACCGCGCCTTCTTCCATCGAGATCAAACCCGTGTCTTTCGCATCAGGTGTCCTAATAAACATGAAAGACAAAGGGCAAGAAGTTGGAGAACTTGGTAACTAGAACTCGAAGAAGTCAGCTGCAGAGAAGCTGGAAAGCCAGAAGCAGAATCTGCTGAGTGGGGAGAAAAAAGTGAGCATGGTGGGGCCAAAGCGTGTATTTCAGGAAGTGCCGAGCACTGTAATAAAGAAGTTGTCAGCAACAAAAAAGTGATGTCTGCAGTACCGAAGAAAATAATTTGGCAGCATTTTGTGTCCTGCAAACACTGTGGCATTTCTACTGCTGGAATTTTTCTTCAATGAGCATTTTGGCGGAGCGTCACCCAGCTTGAGACATACATTAGTTTGTATACATATGTACAGCCGAAACATAATGAAATTGGCTCCATGCAGAAACAACAGCTTGCTGAAGGAGTTGTTGACGGCTTCCGAAGTGCGAAACTATGTCTTTCGCACATCAACAGCAAACACCATAGGTCATCCCTCAGGATGCGTGCAGCAAAGGTGGCAAGCAGCAGCAGTGGAAAGAGGAACGGGAGTGGGGACCAAAAGAGAAGCAGCAGCGCTCAGGACCATCTTGCGTTGCCGCTGACACGAAAAGACTAAAAATAGGTGGTGCTCCGCAGCTCGAGCGTATTTTGACAAGGTCTCGTTTGGCAGGCGATGACCGATGACCCTCTGTACAGCGCCGCCGATGGGTCTGCAGAACGATGCCGAAGGAGCCGACGTTTCGGTATACGTCGCTCATGACAGCCGCAGCTGCACGCACGACATGGCTGTCCAAGCCTCACTTTGTGCGCGCAGTGAGTATGAACCTTATGCGGTGCCATGACAGGCACTACGCTACCGTGTTAGTCCGCTCTACAGTTAGCATCCAACAGATGCATCTCGTCCACTGCTCCTACAACGGGCATCGTTGATGTGCCATGAGGCAGGTCTAAGACGCAAATCGTTTATCGGTGCCCTTTATACTTATTACTAGCAGACTGTCCTATGGGGACGAGAGCAGAAGAATGAAATGCTGAAGACTGACGATTTGCAGCAGGTGGCCATTTCTCGTGTGCGTACGTGGGCTTGCAGAAATGATAAACTATAAAATAGCGTCCTCCTTAAAGTGTTAAACATATACAAAAATAACCAATCTAGAAGAAGTTCTCGTTTCGGGAAAACTCGAGAACTCTCGTGGGTAAACTAAATCAAGAATTCATCCGCTGAAACCTGGCAATAAAAGTTTCATTTTGGTCAACTTATATGGTTACGGTGACAGAGCCGCATTTCGGCACAATTCTCGTGTGTTTTAAAGCCTATTAGTATGCTCACGTTTTAGGTGTAAAGAAAAGGTGGCGGATGTATGCGTTGTAACACTACGTATCACCCTGAATTATACTGTTCCTTTAACATACTATGTACGTCACGCCACTAACGTTGTAGATGTACATTGGGCAAGAAAAAGCGATTTCGCTTCGTTAAACACAAACAAATTGCGTCTCATAGGAGTCTCATGAACTGTATAAAAGTTCCTGGTTAATAGCTATATTCCTCCGAAAAAAGGTGTTAGTTTTCGTCTCCACATACACAACAGGCCTCTTAACTAACCACCTCAGCTGATAACCGTGGCAGTGCCGTCAATCAATCACATCATTGATGGCTCCAGTGGCTGCCCTCCTTCTTTAAGATTAAGCCGACTCGTTTGTCCATTCGTCGCTCCCTCCTGATGCAGCACCAATTGCGACGTGTTGAAGCTTGATCGGTTTCCCTCCTTAACTACAATAAAGACTACTTGCCCTGAAAAATATAAGACTGAGCATTGATTTCTTTCTATCTCAACCTTAATACCTTATAGTTCTCCCAACGTGCTGATGCTCTGACGGCGTAACTTAGCTGGGGCGCCACTCGTACTCAGTACAAATAGAAAAACGAAACGGAAGAGATTAGAATGTATATACTCTATAGTAGAACTCACTGTTTACATTGACTATTTATTCAAGATTAGAATGAGATCATTAAACCATCGTGATGCTAGGGCAAGATGGCGAAAATACATTTCATTTCAGCCAGTTTAGGAATTCGAGGAATTTTAAAACCTCGTTTTCTGGATCACGGTCTACGTAATTTATTATGTAATTCGAAAAAAAATTCAGTTTTGTTTAACAGAGATTAGAGCTTTAATTAAAACGACTTTAATCAGCCTTACGTAATATAGCAGCGCGACCACTCATGCAGGATTTAAGATTCTGCGGACGTAAAGAACATAAAATGACATTTATGTGAACCAAAGGAAAACTTCAAGACATCTGATCTACCGGCACTCATCAGATTGGTTTCCACGTTGCTTGACCTGAATTCACGCAGACTCACAGAATGCGGCCGCAGATCGACTTACTCCCAGAAACGTGCACTTATACACGCGTAGAGTCAGACAGACTCAGGAACCATAGAATATACTTCGATTTCCGTAGATTGAAGTGCCCTGATGTCCACAAGAGCAATATACTGCTAATTGAATCTCCCGAAGTAAGCAGGATAGACCAAACTTCGTCCATTTTTCTATCTTCTCCTTACTTCCGTATGTGGCTGTCGCTGCACCTCTCTCTCCTCCTGCTCCTCTCTATAGCTCTGTACCTTTAATTCCGCCATATCTTTTTTAATTCCTCCTTACCCCCCTCCCCTGCGCAGATCTGTGGAGCTGCCCTCCAATGAGAGAGAGGCAGTAACGGAACCGCGCTTATTTCTTCCTTTTGCCCTTCCAAAAGGTCGCTTATTCAAACATTTTCCTCAAAATATCGTTTGTTTCTTCTGTGTGCACGCATGTCACCAGTGTTCTCTGATATGAAACGTAGCGTCAGGGGCCTTCATTTATCAGGATGTGCAGCGCGGGCCTGGCTACTGAGTGCGACTGTACTTCACCTTCTGCAGAAACGTATACCGTGGTGATGGTTATGCGCACGCTCTTGCGGTAGTCTTTTGTGGCACCGCCGTGGGCCTTGTCACGACAGCGTCTCATTGGGTGGCACGCACACGATTCACGCGTCCTCCAATGCTGCACGTCGTCGCCGGAGCGACACCGAAACATCGCCCAGACGTGCAGCTCTCGATACAAGCACGTGGTAAGACGTGTTTTTCCTCCTGCCGCTTCGCACCTCTTCGCTCGTCGCTGCGTGTCCCCCTTGTAACTCGCATATCGTTGGGCAGGCACACAACGGACAACTCGTGCTCGTCCGCTGTCCACCCCACCAGGCTGTATTCCCGTTGTAGAAGCATCTACCTGACAGTAGAACGGGTGCCGAGGACGTTATGCACGGTTTGATTTGCAAGAGGAAGATGTATGGCTCGCACATAAAGTGTGCGTGTGTGTGTGTAGGTGCGTGTGTGTGTGTGTGTGTGTGTGTGTGAGCATGTGTGTGTGCACATGTGTGTGTGTGTGTGTGTGTGTGTGTGTCATAGAGAGAGTGAGAGTTAAGCACAGAACTTCTAGACAGATGCACACACAATAATGAAGCCAAGCCTTCATTTTCTCTTCCAGACGAAGAATAGCAAATGAAGTGAAATGGGTGTCTTGTGCACCCCTCATCAGCAAAATTTTGAGGAGGGCAGCATACCTAAATATTTCAGACCTTGTGGTTATTTTCCATGACGTGATGGAGTAGCCGGTCCTGGACAACAGATAGACGCCTGGTGACTATCTGCTAGATAAGAGGTCTGCTGGGACCGTGCCCGTACTACATGATAAACTGCATGTATGATGATCATGTTCCGTATACGTCCATCGCGTTCCACGCGCCCATTGTGTCCCAGTAAAACTGTGTTCACCATTTCCGAAGAAAGTAATTGCAATCTGTGTTGATTACACTCTGTTCCGACATTGAAGCTTGAAACTTTTTTACAGTGGACCAATACAAAAATTCATTGGTGTTCTGCTTCCCATTCTTCTTCCGTCCTTGTTGGTAAACGTATCTTTTCCTCACACGTATCACTAATCAATGCGGGCATGGATACAGCTTCACTATAAGTCCTGACAAGTGGGATTTGGCCTGAGCGGCAACTTGCGCGAGCTGGGCGTCTTTATATGCGTTCGTCAAACACGCCTTGCAATCCATATTTTCCCTGAGGCTGGCCCCGTAACGACATTCAGCGCATGATCTAGAATACGGTTTGCGAGCGAAGTAAGAGGAAGGAAAAAAAAGGGGGGGAGGGGGAGACTGTACAGAACAGCACCACATAGATATATTCAAGAGTCCGCAGAATTCTTAGCGGTCTGCATACGGCCGCAATTAGCGCACAAAGAGCGCCGGGGCTCAGGCCTTGAAGGGGCGGTCTTCGTTTCCGTTAACAAGCGTGGTGCCTGTGGAAGCCGTCATCGTTCCTTCTTTCCCGCCAGCTCCCGTTCTCTCTTCTACCTCTCCCGTTTCTTGGGCCTGTACAGAGTCTGTATAAAAAGAAATGCTGTCGCGTTTGCTCCCTGGTTTTATTCGTGCCTTTTGTAGTCGCAATTTTGTTTCCAGTGCTCAATTACATCCTCGCACATGGCCGTATCGCCCTTTACGTGGAGCGCTTCATTCAGAGGGCGCGCGCGCTTCCGTCCTTCGCTTCCTCACTCATTTCCTGCGCCTGCCCTCTTACATCGTCGCCGAATGCCTCCCAGGACGCGAAAGATGCATTCGTAATACCGGGTTTCGCAGTCTCTCAACGTTGCCGGCTCGCGCGGCGTTCCCTTTGAAGTCAACGTCGTGCAGGGCCGCGTGCGTTTTTTAACGTTGCGGTTCCGTGGCATGTTCCTTCTCCTGAGCAGTAGTGAGTCGACTGCTACTGATTCCATTGCTCTTCGCATTTTATTTGCTTTTCTTTTTACTCTACCCCTTTAGAGGAATGTGCCGTTCGTTTGATGTACGTTCCCCTCCCTCCCGACGTCATCGTTGTACGTGCCCCCCCCCCTCCTTTCCTCCATAAACGCATCTCTGCAGCATTGCACGACGCTGAGCGTAGGAGAGTAGCAAAGCATGGCGCTTTTTTCCCCTCTCTCCCTCCCGCTCTCAACGTTTTGCTCTGCCTCAAGTGGCATCATCATGAGTCGTTTTCATTCACTTTTTGTCTCGTCCAGCCCTCTTTGAGACAGGATCCGGAGCCTTCCTTTCAAACGTCTCATTTACGACCGCTACCAGATAAGAAAACATGCAAAAAAAATTAAAGAAGAAAGAAGAGCAGGGGACACCTCCTATGCTGAGCAGACGACAGCCATCAATCGTCACTCGGTCTTGCCGGTCTTGCCTAACGCGCTCGCGAGATGATATGATGAAGGCGGTGAGGCATGGATGCCGGCGCATGCTCGCATGCATGGCGGAGTTTCGCATCTGGCATCAAGCGAGCGCGGCCGGTATGCGCCAGCGGGACCGCGCACATACGACTGCGATTCGTAGTGCGTTGACGCTTCGTGTGCGCGGGAACGCGTATCCGAATGATTACCGCGCGCGCGTACAACGGAAGGGGTGAACGTCCTCGAGAATCTAAAATAGCTCTCGCACACTCATCCATGCACAGACGCGAATGGAGACGCAAACATTTCAAGGCGGCTATTGTGCGAACACAAAAGTACGCAAAGCACAGGCGTACATCTGACCCGAACAATTACTGTACGTGATCACGAACGCTCACAAGCCGGCTATCCTGTTAAGTATGATGTGGCGCCTTCAATTCTGGCTGTATTTCGAGTGAGCCACACCAGAGTACGATAGTTTAGTAGCGTGCACAGTAAACCGATTCTGACCCTTAAGGGTGTCAAAAGGGTGCCGACACCCTAAGCACACCCTTTAAGCACCCTATTCGCGTCTCAGCACCCTACAAGCGGAACCTTAAGGGTGAACAGATCAAAAGGGTGAAAACTAGGGTGCAAAAAGGGTGCAACAACTAATGGGTGCTGATGAGCACCCATTAGGGTGCACAGTCGCCGACAAAGCTTTGTGAGTAACGTGGTCATGGAGCATAACCAACAGCTTCTAGATGTCTGCTGGTTAGACACCGTGGTCTTATTAATAGCCCCACCGCAGTAACGGATATCTGAATAGCGATAGTGCCCGGCTGAACGTAAGTTCTGCACTGGTTCTGGCATTCTTGCTGCCTTTTTCTCGTCGCCTCACGGCGCTGACCAAGCCATGCGCTACAAGCTCACTAGTCAATGGCGGAGTACGCAGCTTGTAGAACTACAACAGGATTGTGACTTACACATATAGAGCTCTCGGCCTTGTTTGCGCCTAACATTTAAAACAAGCTTCGTCCATGACAGTATATATAAATCATACATTTGTTAATGCAAAGAAATACAAACCAACAAGACCGTGGTAGATAAAATAGTTTTTGTGTTGTACAAATATTTGTTAACCTTACAATGTATCAGTTGACACGTGTTACCGATTTTTATGGCGGGCTATGGACTTTCACGTTTTAATATTATAACATTAAAGAAACGTTTTCTTGATTTTGTTCATAGAAATATTATTCAAAGCAAGTTAAAATGAGCCTTGACTAAAACATTTTCCTAAAGAAAATTCACTAAAGACAGCTAAAATATTGCTTGCCAACTAATACGCTTATTTTGTTGTGACAAATTTTGCTTGCTGCCTGTACTTTGTACTAATATACAACCGCTTTGACACTGTTTTTACCAGCCAGCTTAACCACTCAACCAATGTACAGATGTTAACAAGGTATCGGTATAAGGAATACACACGCAAGCAAACGTTTCAAATTTCGCGCGCTCTTTCACATTTCAAATTTCGCGCAAATACGTGTTATGTGATTTTGTCATTTTCAAAGAAAAAAAATATTCTATGCAATACACATCAGCGTATCTTCTATTTTCACTATTTTTACTTAAAATTTAAGCAGAAATAATGTATTTACTTGTCATATAAAAAATTATGTGCGCAAATGCGGATTGGTGGCGTCAGCAAGACAGAAATGGCGGTATCTTCCTGGAGGCCGCAACGGCCGTGTGCCGAGCGTTTACAGTCGATTTTTTATGTTGTTCAAAGTGTGCTTGCGCTGTCTTTCGTGTTCTGTCGGTGCTGCTTGTTACGAAGATGCACTATACTCAAGAGAGGACCGGCTGCTTTGTACCGTCGAGCGCTCGCCAAACTAAAAAGGTAGGTGGATGTTTCTGCTGTCGACGCTTTGTTTTTTGCTTCTCCGGCCAGGCCGCGGCGTGCCCGATCCAGGCTGTTTTGCTACCGCTCGCGTCCTCGGCTCCTCCCGCGGTTAACACCGAAAGCGCTATAGTATAATAACGTTGTGAACTAAGGTTTTTCTAGCTGGTAGACGATAAATGAGTTTTTATTAACGTAGCGAGCCTGCTGGCGTGTCTGATTTCATTAGGCTCAAGTCTAAGCTAAGGGACGTTACGCGCGGATGGATTTTTTCTGTGGGGAAGGAGGTTAAAGCAATGTGCGCTGTGACTCGGCGGGCGATGCTCTTCACGCTATGAATCACTATATTTTTGCAATGCCGTCGGACGCCATTCGGGGACTGCGCATGGAAGCCGTAAGCGTCGTCTGTGTGTCGCGTGCGTTTGAGTATTCCGGTTATTCGCGTTGAATTAGATCTTTACGTATTTAATTTAGAAGAATGGAGAAGAATAACGTGGTGTCCGCGTTGGTATTTACGCGGCCTTGTTCGTTTTCTGTGCCAAAGAAGTATATGAAGAAAGTTTTATATGTTACGCGTCCTCTTTTCAACAGCTACATGATCATTAAATGTGTGTGACTACTATAAGGTAGATGTGTTTTCCTTTGTGACCAAATGTGTTCGCATCCACCGGGCACGTATAATATTAAATTACCATGATATTCAGCTTAATTAAGTGTGCGTAAACTTGACACAGCGTGCTGTAGGTGCGGTTCTCAAAGCGTGCAATTACGCCTGGGTCAATACATTTTCTCTATGAGTGGCCGAATAGCCGTACCTTAGCTGTGCAAGCGCTAGGTTGAGCAGTAGTTCACTCGTTCGAGTGCAATTTTGGTGGTACTGCTTGTTCCCCCCTGTTCACATATCATTGCATTTTTCTGGTCTGCAAAAGAATTGTGGGCGCTGCAGCCCGCTTTGGAGTTAAAACTTTGCCGAATACCTATACGTCTACAAACATTCTAAAACTAAGTTCTACCAAAACTTCCAATGACACTTTCGAATACAAGTGTAACACTTTATCTGATATCATAAATTCTTTATGACCTCGGTGCAGATTTACAAGTGACCTGTGATATGTGCAGTGTATGAATGCCTAATTTATTGCTCAAAACACAATAAGGTTATACATCACAGTATGCGTGCCAAAGGCGTGCATATGTTGCTGCTGTCATGCAAACTTAGACATTGTATTTATCTAAGAATGAACAAATCTAAACTGCCATTTTTTGAAGTTGTATGCATCAGACCAATTGAATAATATCAAAAATAATGTTCACCAAGTGATTGTTGTTTATTGCCTTGCACCGACGTCACTGAAACCGCCTTGTTGGTACTTAGACCACATGGTGGGATGCAAGATTCATGACGTCATATTGAATGTTAATGTCACATGATATGCAAGGTAAATTGTTATTAGCATACAGAGGCCAATAACGTTATGGCCTCATCGTTATCATAATGAAGCAGGTTAGGCAATATGTGATTCTGCTGCCTTTACGTCATGTTGGGAAACCATTACGTTATGTAGCTATCTGCAGTGTCTGACATCCTGGTTGCCGGTCAATATTGCAGAAGCTTGCCTGCTTCATTGTGATGGCATGGGGTTCAAGATTGATGTTTTGTCTTAGCGTTTCCACTTTTCCTGCCCTATGATCATTAGACAGCTTCTGCTGTTTGATTAGAAGTGAGGAGTAGTGCCTCTTTAGCCAACCAGAACAATTTAGATCAATGATCACTATGAAGCAGCACACAATATTCATTTAGTGAACTCAATATCAGGCAAATTATAAACGTCCGAATGTTAGCCGTTTGAAGGAAGCTTCATTCGTTGAACTCATGAGAATAAATGGTAGAGAAGGAAAGGCAGGGAGGTTAGCCAGACCAGCAAAGACGGTCTATCACCCTACACGGGGGAACAGGGAGATTGAAGTCCTGTCGCAGTGGTCTAGTCGCTAAGGTACTTGGTTTCTAACCCAAAGGTCGCAGGATGATATTCCGGCCTTGCTGGCTGCTTTTTCGATAAAGGTGAAAATGCTGTAGGCCTGTGTTCTCAGATTTGTGTGCACGTTAAAGAACCCCAGGTGGTCGAAATTTCTGGAGCCCTCCACAACCTTGCTAAAAAATTCATGTGTCAGTATTGCTTTAATTTTATGCTTTTTCTGCAGTGGATGCATATGCGCATACTGACTTGTATATGCAGTGTTATTGCTATTTTACGGAATAAAATACTCATATGGTGCATATTGCATGGCATTTACTTAAGAAACACATCACATGGTTATCATAACTACAGAAATGCAAATGTGCCTCTATGGATGCACTCGTGCATATATTTGGTCAGCTTCAAGAACAGAATTTATTGATTGCAGGCAACCGCATTACTCACGCATGCTTATCTCTTAATTACGCGCAGTCGATACAGCTAAAAGGGGGTGTCTTCATCTAAGAGTTCCAACTTCATCTTCGTGCTTGAGTGAGCTATAAAGGTGAATGAAAATTCACATGTATGACATCGACATGAAAAGCTCTGCAGCAGCATGTTTTTCATTGTGTTTATACTGCAGCATGCCCTTTTTGTATTTCTCAGTTGCGTGCCACTAAATATATGTTGGCCATGCGTTTCTAGCCATTCACTGAAATTTGGCAAGCAGCGCATGCAGTCTAGACAAACCTCACTAAAATAATTTTTTTGCACTGGTGCAGAAATTCTTTGGCACGGTCTGTCATTTCATTTGAGTGAGGCTGCTCAAGGAAATTTCCTGACAAGGTCAAGGAGCCCAACCACCAGCGAACTCTGAACCATTGTTTCAAGCATCTGCTCTGTTCACCCTGCTTATGCGCTGTGCCTCACCAAGCTACTGGACCCTGCCTACTTATATGAAGTGCTCTCCATATTCTCCTCAGTTTGGCAGCAGTGTGTGTGGTCTTCACAGTGCTTGCCAAAGTCATTTTTGCACAGGTGATACACTTATTTCTTGCTTTAATTGTGTTAGGATTACTGCATGCACTCCTGCCAAGCAAGAGTACTAATGTTTCCTGTGAATTCTTTGTCATGGTAAACAGAGGATTTCAAGCACAAAATTCATACTGAACTTTGGTCCTTCAAGAAGTGTGGAACGAAGGTGGTGACAATGTCAACGCGCTCTCTTTGGAAATAAAGGCTTTGCATGAAAAGCCTGTCGCACCTTGAAACAGGCACAAAAAACTTCCAGGTGAAAATAAGCAACTTCAGATGAAAATTGAAGAATTTACAATGTATTCAAGGTTAAACCATCCGACATCAAAGGCGTCTCAGATAAAAGTTTTCTTTTGATGGTGTCCGAAATTTTTGGGCGATCATGGAAAAACCATTGCTCGTGATGATATTGACACTGCAGACAGAGTAGGAACAAACAAGCCTAGTTTGAAAAAGAAATAGTAGTGCATTATGAACGATGTGACAAATGAAATGTTCTGGATAAGACAAAAAACTTACGTCTGTCTACAGTGGCCTTTCCTTTTAGATCAAGTAGCCCTATTTATGTCAACGAACACTTGACAAGACAAGGTAAGCAGTTAGTGAGAGCACGAATGCAAAAAAAAGACAAGTAGGATGGAGGTTCAATTGGATGCAAAGCACGACATTTATAGCGAAAAAAATTGGAAACATTAGCAATTTTAAAGACTGCCTTCTTAGAAGATCTGGCGAAACTTCGCTGTTTTGATGCCTTCAGAGCCACACTTTTCTTGAGCTTGCAATGTCAGTAAACTATGACTGACATGGCAGAATTTCGATACCTAGATAGTGAAAAAGGCCACCAGCTATCTTCAATGCCTTTACCTTAAATGCTCTTAGCATTATAAATAAGACTAGTAGCCTGTGTCTCTATTTCGATGACATGTCGGTAAAATTTGATGCCATTATTTTGACATAATCCTTGTATTTTTTTGTGCGATACAGCCCACCAAAAATACCAGGGTAAAATTATCATGGCATTGTGTAGTTCATGAAATGAGAAAAAGGAATAGCGCTGTACATCTAATAAATAAATAATAAACGTTAATTTTTGGCCGATGTCAATATACTTCCGTGTGCTAAGCCCTGTGTTGTCTAGTAGTACGACTTGGGGGTTTTGTTTTGCAGCAATCCGCACGCCTCCATTAGGTCATAAGTAGGAATTTTGAGTTTCTGGAAACTAGGTAACTCAATTTTTCGGTCACAGATGCACAGACGATTTTTCGCTCACAACCAACGGGGCAGACGCCGGCGGTGGGTTTTCTGCGACACGAGCTCTTCAACGCTATCATGTTAAAAAGCTGACATAGGCAGCATTGACCAAATGAATGCAAAGAATAAAGTCAAGTGTCCTAGCAGGAATCGAAACCTAGTATTCTGCTTGGTAATTAAGTATTCTACAACTGAGCCATGCCCAGCCTCGGTTATACTTTTTTAAATAGTCTCAAATGTTTGTGTAACATCAACTGTCATTGTAGTACTGGCTATCAAATTTTAGAACTATTACATGTGCACTCCTATGATGCAGCCGTGAGGTCGAATCAAAGTCAATTGTAGTCAGGCACCATCCTGTGAAGTATTTGTGTAGCAGTGTTGAGGGCTACCATCGTCCCGAGTGCAAGCGCAAACACCAGTGCTTCGTACCAGCCTACCACTTCTAGTGTGGCTAATATCCATGTTTCTGTTGGCATCGTTACGAAACAGCAAATAACTGCTAATGTTGTCAAACGTGTGACATCTCCCCATAACAAATGAAACATATGCGGCTGTTCAACGTATGTGTGTGCGAGAATTTGTACCTATATTGAGCTCCACTTCATAAAATCGCTCAATAAAAAAATTAAAATACATGTTATGCGTGTTTCGCATAACATCGATTCCCAAAATATGTGGGGTCTGCCAAATTTTTAGCATCAATTTTGTAACCTATATGCTACCATAAACAATTATTTATTGAACATGAACAGCTGGACTGCAACATACTAAGTTTTAGGTATTAGGAAAACTGAATATGTTCATGACTACAGCATACCTAACAGGCAAATACTAGTACTACATACATGACACACTATTGTAGAACTAGACTAGAATATTGCTTATTGGCACTTTACAATTCTTTAAAAACCCTGATTAACTTCAGTGCCTTATTCAGTTTGTTCAAATCGGATGTGCGCAATTACTTGATGAATAGCTTTTTTACTCAAACCTAACTCATGTTTCACGTGTGCATCATGCTGAATCATTGTTCAGATGTTTCTTGTGTATATATTTCATTTCTTCTATGCTGTTTGTTTTTGTATGTGAAATCTGTTGTACATGCTACCCTCTGTAGGCCCCCAGGTACTGTCAAGTTGTTTACACAGTTTTTTGCCTGGGGGACCTCCAACAAGCATGTTTTCCGTTGAAAACAAAGCGAATTTTGATGCTGACTTCTACTCACATAGAACTAAGAACACTCCAGCATGACAAAGCATATTGTATCTTGGACAGTCTGTCTTGTGAAACTCTTAGTGATTACTTCTGTCTTTATTTTAGGCTTCCGGGTGCGGATGTGCTGTAGAGAAGGAGCGCCCTGACCACACTTTTGTAAAAGCAACCAAAGTCGCCTGGGCAGCTGAAGATGGATTGTGCAAGTGTTTGAATGATCACATTATATTAATCGAACACCACTTGCATTACTTTGCCAATATTTGTGATTTTGTAACGCACAAGTTTAAAAACACACACACATATATAAAGGGAGAGCTGTAAATAAGCCTTGAGCAAGTTTGTAGTCAAGGCTTTTAGCATGATGATCAAAGCATGTTATATAAGCCCACATGTTTTACCACACAACTACTTTCCTATCTATTTTCTTTTTCAATTTTGTGGGCACTGGCAACACCCTCAATAAGCGCCTTTGGACTGCTGGTGCCTCTAACTTGTATTTTGTTGTTCTAAATAATTTATTTGTTACCTACTATGCAAGGAGGGAAGTCAGAATGTTAAAAGTTAAAAAAGAAGTCTCGTCACAAAAAAGCTGTCTACTCGTAAGAAAAAAGATTTGAAAAACAGAAGATTGATCCTCACTCACAAAGATCTCACCATTACAATCGATGCAGAAGGTCATAGCTCATGTTTACTATTGTCAATCTTTTTCGGTTGTATGCTATGTACAATAAAATAGTGACTATTTGCATCATGTTAATTTATTTGTCGTAAATTTTTGTTGGGGCCTAATATCTTGCATTCTCACATGCATAAAAGCGCACATCTGCTACACATAATTTAAAAGAGTGCAATGTGGTAAGGTTCTGTATTTGGTGCTTATTATCTGTGTGTCTTTCAAAGTGAGTATATGGCATTTGAAATAATCACCAGTATTCGAAACTTGTGATTGTTTAATTTGCAGGCATGCATTTCTGTATGGTGACCAAGCATCCATAAATTGTGCATGCATGTGTGCAGTAAGGGGCCTTGAATAGATTACATTCATTCTGGACCAAAAATAAGTAGTACAGGCCATATATGCACTCTGGGATCAATTTTATGATTATTGAAAGACACATATTTATTCAAAATAGCTTGCTTTTAGGTATATATTTACATATTGTCTACTTCCACCTTGAACATTGCACCATGCATCCGGCACTCTGCCGAGCGCTTCTTGAGGGCACTTTGGTAACTAGTACACAAACGTACAGACAGCTGTAAGTTGGCCTCCACTTTGTTGACTGCTGGAGAACGGCGACTTCGCCAAATCACACTTCCTTTGTGGTGAAGCTAACTTTGCTCTTGCAACAGTATAAGCTTATCTAAAATTCGACACTGTTCTTCAGAAGTGCAGCTTGTTCTATCCAGAGCAGCCAAAAACGAAAACCCGAGGAACAGCACCTGGACAGGGTAAGGCACAATTGCAGCACTTCTCGATAACAGTGCCGAATTGTCTATTTGCCTACACATAGAGAAAGCAAAACACTGGAGCCAACTTACCAGTAGCTTCACTGCAGAGACACTGTGTTTTAAAAGACGATGATGCAAAAGCCCCACCTAGAGCTGTCACTGTGTTTCAGTGCTAGTTTCATAAGCGTCTGCGGAAGGCACTCTGTGGAGGGCCGGCCGTGTGCATGGTGCACGTGCTCAGGGTGGAGTGGACGACTTAGTACTTGTGTTCAAGTACTAACAAACCGTATGTGGGCTGTCACTCAGCATGGTCTACAGAGTATACAGCAATCTGCATTTTTAGCCATCTCCAGCATCAATCCTAGATTTGGCCCACTGGTACGTCGATGTGGAGCACCCTTCCAGCACCCATTTGAAAGGGTGTTATGACATCACAGCACCCTTTTTTAAAGGGTGCATTCATTACACCCTTGAAAATTTTTGCTCTGCACCCTTTTCTTAAGGGTGCTGAGCTCTGCACCCTTTCTCAGCACCCTTTTTTGAACACCCAATAGGGTGCAAAGGGTGTTCGTCTGGTGACAAGCTCATTTACACCCTTAAGGGTCAGATTTGGTTTAGTGTGTGCTTGTTAAGGCGACAGCCTTAGATGTCTCGTCAGAAACGCGAAAGTTTACCATCGGCGCCTCCATGAGAGATGCCTGAAATTCCTCGTCAGGTGACGACCTCACCAAATGACATCGTCATCACGCCACGTAACGTGACGTCACATGAAGACACCACATGACATTGTCGCTTGGTCGGAGGTGGGCCGTTCACTGAGGCAATGCTAATCTATGTGAGTGAAGAAGGCCTGCAATGCATACAATCATGGGGGAGTGTAAAAGTACGTTACATGCAGATATCTCACAAGGGGCTGGTAGTGAGGGGGTGAATACCATGACTAAGAAGGTGGATTTGGCCTTCGAGTCGTCTTAGGCAAATCTTTATTAGATCCTTAATTTTTTTTAATACTCCACATCGAAAATTATAAAATATTTTTTGTCAAATGCTACCACCTTTTCCATTAAAAGTTTTTCTCTTGCTCTTCTCCCTTTATCTTTTATATTAATTTCGTCGGAAGTTACAAGTAACCATTAGTTGTGAACAGAACGGACGTGTAAATGTTCCACTAATAAGTTCAGTTGTGCAGCACTACGCACCCACAATAAAATTTACGTTTGTTTTCTCCCTAAAACGTATCACACGCAGTTGAGCTAACTTTGTGAGCAGGCAATGCAAAGTGGCGAGTTCCACTTACAGTAAACATATTTGGACTTTTTTTCTTCTTTTACCTTAATCGCTTGTAGCATTTCCCAGGCCCTTGTCGTGTTCGGTAATTACAGGCATTTTGTTGCACATATAGCTAATTTAAGGATCATCACATTCACCAAGGCGTGTTTGTCGTTCACTAATGACGTGTTTGTCGATAACTGAGTAGTTAAGTGCTAGGCGTGAAGAGCATTCCCCTATCAGTGGGCGTGAAAGTTCATTGCAGCACTCCTACATCCTACTGAGTCAATTTATGGCGAAGATGTTGTGCTCCCGCTCCCTGAGATCCTCCATGCGCACATCTGTGGTTAAGTGTTGATGTCTACACTGTTGCGAAGCCACCTCCGAAATCCCACCGCTGACCTCCACTGTTGCGAAAGACGGCGACGCCAACACGGTCCCGAAGGCGCCACTGCTTTCAACTCCGCCGGGAAGGTCACCAGCCGTTTGGTAGCGTATGTTTCTCAGCTCGCGACTGCTTCTGCGCAGAGCTGATAAGACGAGCGGACGAGACGACGGTGAGTTAAACAAGGTTTATGTACAGCATATATACAGAGGCGTTACAATTTCGGCACTGGGGCCGACAGAGACTCGAAGAGCCGAGCTCTCCTCTCTAACACATAGGTCAGCTTTTCGCCTAAGACCGCCGACTCACACACATGTCGGCTCTCCGACACGGGGACTCCTCTCTCATAGGACCGCCGATCCCGACGCGCCGCAGGGCTTCTTTTATTTGCACTGGGTCCAACCAAAATGTCCAATCAGAAGCGCCGCTGGTCGTCAGGGCAGATTCCTCCAATGGGGTCGCCGCTGGGCCACGTCAGACCCCCAGACACGAAGACGCCGGCTCGCTGTCACGTGCGCTGCTGACTCACTGCACGTGGGCCAGACATGCGACGCGCGTGTTTACGCCGTTGAGTTGTTCGCGTCAGGCGGACTGCGGGCTGGCCTTGACCCAGATTGCCTTTTTCAGAGGCACGGACGTTTGACGAGGACTCGCTGGCATAACAGCACCCCCGCCGCCAGACAATGCACCGGAAAGACGAGCTGCTTCCACGGGGCTCGGATGTCAGGTGCGCTCGTTCGCCAGGTCCCTCCAGGGCCACGGGGAGAATACAGCTCCAGACTGTTCCGGAAACACATCCCGTTTTTGACGACGGATCCCAGCTCCACTGGCTTGTCGCCACAACTTGTCGACCAGCTTCACTCGTCTCTTCTGACCACCTTCGGTTTCAGCACCTGTCGATGGTTCTGCAACTTGCCAAGAACGGATCGACAACAGACAACACACGACACACGCAAGTGCCCTCGGTCACCCGACAGAACACCAGACAAAGTATAGTACAACATATACCCATCTACGTGTCTATCGGAATTTTGTTCCCTCTACATCAAGAGGCACATGTGGGACAAAAGACCCTTAAAATGACAACTCAATTTTTTTCCCACGTACAACGTAACGAATTAGAATACAACATAAAGTTGGCTCCTTGAGATCACTCTGAACGAGATCGCTCAGCCCAGGTCGTGATGAGGTCAAAATTTTGCCCCGAATCGCCAGCGAGAAACCGAAAGGTTGAGAAGTTACTAGCTGGAACGCACTGCTCAATGCACCTGCATTAGCGTTTACCTTTCCTTTATTATTTTTTTTGATAGCGAACGTCAAAGTTGCGCTGTGGAGCAACATGCTCCACTTCAGTAACCGGCCACTTTTAGGCGACGATACCTATGCGGCACCAAGAGCGGCTCACACTTTCGACGTTGCACAGGGGAACAACGATACGGCTTGCTACGGATTGACTCCTCACCGCTTAGCTCGATATCGTGTTCGATCACCCTCGTGTTTCCGGGGCGGTCCGAAAACACGTCTTCAAACTCGGAACCAATCTTTCTCAGGTCCTCTTTCTCAGGTCCTCCTTCACTTAAGCTAGGCTCTAGGTTTATCTGCTCCCGGATTACTTTCGATCCCCCTTCAATTACCTCACTAGAACTCAAAATTTCTGCTTCCTCTTCCTCTGAAGCATTCAACAACAGATTTACGACCGCTTGATGTTGAACGTATGGTTTTATCAAGTTGTAAATTTTGTCCGGCCGCCTTCCTAATTTCACTTCATAATTTGTATCGCAAGGCTTCGATAATACTTTGGCGGGCCCTTCCCAATCAACCTCAAGCTTGTTCCTTTTGGACGGCTGCAGCAGCATTACCTGACTTTCTGCTTCAAAAGCGCGCTTCTTCCCCGATTTCTCGTAGTGCCCCTTCGACAGCACTTTTGCCGCGTTTTTCTGGCTTTCCACTAGCGCTTCAATTTGGCTTTCCACTAGCGCTTCAATCGAGAGATCCTCACGCTGCTCTCGAATGAGCGTCTCTCGATCAACTCTCGGCAGCTCGCTCCAACTTTCCGCTACAGGCGAGAGCGTTGCAACCCTCTCGCTCTGACTCAATGGCGCCATGTCGTCTCCCTTTTCTACGGAAACCGCGCCGGTCGGTTCGGCGACGGGCCGCTCGCGTGACTGCTCACATGACTCATGCGGAAACTTTCCTTTCTGGGGTTCCGTCGACCCGCCGACAAGGTCACTTGAGAGTTCACCGCATTGAACCAGATCAAGCTGCCGCGATAGCTTCCGCGCTTGCGATCGCGTGAGAGCCATGCACGCTAAGTTGGGGAAGAACGATTTGCCCTGCTCTTTGAGAAGCTGCTCTGAGTTGTTGGAGAAAAGATAAGGAAAACGATCATTTAGCGCGGCAGACACAGCTGCTTCAGTGCGAAGCTCACCGAACGGGCCTTCAATGACAACCGTGGCGATTGGTAAGCGAACACTCTGCTCCTCGGCGACCTGCCTGATCCACGCGCATTCTCCTGTGAAGTCATCCGGAGACACCAATGAAGGATGGACAACGTCCATGGTTGCCGCTGAGTCTCTAAGTGCTCGGCACGTTTTCTCATTCACCCTAATTTCTTGGAGATACGGCTCCAACAACCGCATGTGTTTTTCTGATTCGCGGATTGTTGCGAAGGCAAACTTTTCCTGACAGTTTCTCGCGATGTGTCCTTCCTTTTTGCAGTTGTAGCAGATTAGCGGCTTCCGTTTGTTTTCCGATTCAAATGCCTGTGTGGTAGAAACCTCACTCAATTTCTCCGCTTCCTTTTGCCCTTCCCCTACAGTGTCATCCGTAAGAGACGGGTCCTTCTTGAAATTACGGTGCGGAACGGGTTTCCGTTGATCAGATTTCCTTGAAAAGCCCTCTTTCCTTTCATCCTTTTCAACGCGCACTGCCCTGCTATGCAACTTTCGGCGAGTATAATACTCCTCAGCTAACTCTGCTGCCTTGTTTAGCTGTACTTCACCAAGTTTGTCCTGCAGCCAAAGTTTGACATCCTCCTCGATGCAGCGGTAGAATTGCTCCAATGCAACGCATTCCACCACTTTATCGCGGTCGTCATAAACACCTTCGCCCTTGAGCCATTCAATCAAATCGGCTTTAAGACAAAACGCGAAGTCAACGTGTGACTCATTCCCCTTTTTAGCATACCGGAACCTTTGCCTGAAAGCCTCGGGTGACAACTTATAACGTCTTAAGAGCACTTCCTTAACCTCGTCATAGCTCTCAAACGCTTCCCTAGACAAGCAAGTTATCGCGTCGGACACTTCGCCGGGAAGAAGAGCTAGCAGGTTCCGCGCCCAAAGAGACCGCTCCAAAGCGTTTCGCTCACAGACGTGTTCAAACTTGACGAGATACTTCACCATGTCCTCGCCTACTACGAACGGTGGCAGTTGGTCCCGAATTCTAAAACCGCTGACCTGAATCGTCGGAGAAGCTACGCTAGGCGCCTGCGAACACTGTAGGATTGCCAATTCTAGTCGTTTCATCTCAAGGCGCTCCTGTCTCTCGGCCTCCTCGCGCTCGCGACGTTCACGCCTTTCAGCTTCCTCACGTTCGCGAGCTTCGCGCCTTTCAGCTTCTTCGCGAGCTTCGCGCCTTTCAGCTTCTTCGCGAGCTTCGCGCCTTTCAGCTTCTTCGCGAGCTTCTACTTCTCGCCTTTCAGCCTCCTCACGGCGTGCTTTAATATCCACCCAGGCCTCATCGACTTCCTCAGCCGACACTCCCTCATCCTTCATGATCTCAAGGATCGCTTGCTTTCATTTCGCACGGCCCAAAGTAATGCCGAGTTCCTCACAAATTTCGATGAGTTCCTTCACCTTAAGGTTCTCCATCGTTCACACTAGCCTCTTGCTGTTTGCCCCTGTTAACAATTTACTTGCCGTACCCACTATAAGTCAAGTAGCAAGACGCGCAAGCAATTTTTCACTCTCCCGTGTTTACCCCCTCCGCATTAACTTTGGTTTCAAAGCACTTCGACTTTGCTTGAAACGATCAAAGCTCACTACAATGCTTCACACAGCCCTTCTCTAAACTACTACAACCTGAGCTAGAGTAGTCTGGTGAACTGAGGGGAAAACATCAGGCACTCACCGCATCGATGTCGCTGACGCCGGCCGATCCCGCAGCTGCCAACCACTGTTGCGAAGCGCGCCTCCGACGATGTTACGAAGGGCGCCTCGAAATCCCACCGCTGCCACCACTGTTGCGAAGCCACCTCCGAAATCCCACCGCTGACCTCCACTGTTGCGAAAGACGGCGACGCCAACACGGTCCCGAAGGCGCCACTGCTTTCAACTCCGCCGGGAAGGTCACCAGCCGTTTGGTAGCGTATGTTTCTCAGCTCGCGACTGCTTCTGCGCAGAGCTGATAAGACGAGCGGACGAGACGACGGTGAGTTAAACAAGGTTTATGTACAGCATATATACAGAGGCGTTACAATTTCGGCACTGGGGCCGACAGAGACTCGAAGAGCCGAGCTCTCCTCTCTAACACATAGGTCAGCTTTTCGCCTAAGACCGCCGACTCACACACATGTCGACTCTCCGACACGGGGACTCCTCTCTCATAGGACCGCCGATCCCGACGCGCCGCAGGGCTTCTTTTTATTTGCACTGGGTCCAACCAAAATGTCCAATCAGAAGCGCCGCTGGTCGTCAGGGCAGATTCCTCCAATGGGGTCGCCGCTGGGCCACGTCAGACCCCCAGACACGAAGACGCCGGCTCGCTGTCACGTGCGCTGCTGACTCACTGCACGTGGGCCAGAGATGCGACGCGCGTGTTTACGCCGTTGAGTTGTTCGCGTCAGGCGGACTGCGGGCTGGCCTTGACCCAGATTGCCTTTTTCAGAGGCACGGACGTTTGACGAGGACTCGCTGGCATAACAACACTCAACCATATACGTCTGCAGTGACGTTAATCATGCGCTGACAAACGTGCCTGCCAGCCGAATGGAGACTGCCGTCAAATTAACCAACACAGAAAGGTAGCTGTGCGCTTTCATTCATAGTTGCGCATATTTTCGCTCCTTAACACAATTAGGTAGTTTTTACACTCCCCTTTGTAATTGATACAATTTAATCACAATGGAATCATTTTTCAGAATGAAAAATATTTTTCATGCTTCCACTATCGCTGGCCTTATTTTCTGAAGAGTATTGGCTTGTTTGCTGGATAGCCTCTGGCAACAGAGACATAATGTAACAAAAAATACTTTTAGAGAAAAAAAATTGACATTAGTAAAAACGCACTATTTTTAAAAGTAAACCAGAAGGCTTTCATTTAAAATCGAACTGTCCTAAACATGTCACCCGCACTGTTGTAGATGCTTTCTGCAGTTCGTCATAACCTTGCTATTCCTGTATTTCATAAATTGAAGCATTATATATCTACTGGGTCCTTAATACTTGAGCTCTGCTCGGCTGGACTTTAACCTAAATACTACACATTGCAAAAGAGAATAATACTCACAATTGTAAATATTTACTAACAGACCGTTTTTTATACTTGCCTAATGCTCCAAGCACAATATTGGAACAGCAGTCATTTCAGGTCATTGTGCTGGAGCGTTTAAGGAATGAAAATAAAATTTAACTGCAAGCCATATGCAAACTTCGATTCTTCAAGACTGATGATTGAATCTGGAAGGAATGTATAATACTCTTGTTTTCTAATATAGTTTCTTCCATCTGTTCAATATTTATTGGAATCAATGCGATCAGCATAGAAAGAACATTTCAACATTTTAAGTAATTGCAAACACTGAACCAAAACACATCTGGTTTTTTTTTGGCAAAGCTTCTCATAGAACCATTGCGAGAATCTCTCAATCTCATCGCTGGCATCGCAGCAAGTTAATATGTTTTTTACTCAAGACATAAATGAAACTGGTTTGAACTACAAGCAGTCATCATGCTCGAATATTAAGAAAGAATGTGCCATGATTTCAACTTTCGAAATATTGAAAAAACAGAAAGTATAATTTTCAACATCTTGATAATTTATTTCCCTCTAATTTTTTATTTTGAAGCTGCCATGACTACTACGACGACAAACACCACAAAAAATGCTTTACATAAAACATATATTTCTTCTCTGAAGCGCATCTTGTCATTATAAAGCGCACACATGATAACAACTGAATTTACCCCATTGTGCGAATCGAACAGTACAAGGGGATGTTCTTCGTACACGCAGTTTATGCCGTCTATTTTGTCGCAATACATTTAGTCATATCGCAGTGTTACCGGTTGGTGCGCCTGTTGCATTCATAAACTTTGAAGACCAAAGTAGCTTGTGATTGTAATTGTATAAAGCGCTAATCCAATAATGTCACAAGTTAAGGGGAAGAAGGAAGCTTAAATATCTGAAACTTATGAGAAGGTGGGTTGTCGTTGGAAACCATGGTCTGCGTGCAAAATCTTATTTTTCTTTGTCCTGTGGATAAGGAGAAGTTGTGTGGGGAGCAAAAGACTACTTGAAAATGACACATATGACTGCCGCTATCATCAGCGTTGCGAAATAAAGACATACTGGCAAATGCAGCTCATAGATGCTGAGTGATAGCTTGATGTATGTACATGCCCCCCTTAAACAGTCTGTGTAAGCAAACATCATGGTCAGATACCGTAATGCCCACTCGCACATGTGACTCAACAGAGGTCATGAGTTCAATTATGACAACCTCTGTGGGCCGACTTTATCGATAGTTTGGAAATCAATGCTGAAAATTTCATGTCGAATCACAGGGTGTGATTCATCTGGAACCGAGTATGCGCGCTTGAACAGCCTTCAACAGTGTAGATTTTGATTTGGAAAGGAGCGCCGTGGCCTTAGCACATAACTGAGTAATATGACTCAACGCCACGAAATCGCCTGGTAAACGTGCGTGGCTTACTCTTAATCTTCGTCCCTGCCACCCTGAATGGGCCACACGACTAGCATATTTAATTTAAAAGCCCACCTAAAAGAGCCGGTCTCTCTCATCGGTCGCTCCACCGCGGTGGTCTAGTGGCTAAGGTACTCAGCTGCTGACACGCAGGTTGCGGGATCGAATCTCGGCTACGGCGGCTGCATTTCCGATGGAGGTGGAAGTGTTGTAGGCCCGTGTGCTCAGATTTCGGCACACGTTAAAGAACCCGCAGGGGGTCTAAATTTCCGGAGCCCTCCACTATGGCGTCTGTCATAATCATATGGTGGTTTTGGGGCGTTAAACGCCACATATCAATCCATCGCCGGTAGTATGCATGCATTGTGTGTTTCTTGTGTCGCCTTGTTGTAATCTGTCCGGGCACATACAGCTATTTAAATACAAATTGTTACCTAATGCCTCGTTATACACTGACCACGTCTTGTTCACATCGTAAAAAGGTAGGCAACAACCTTGTTATTGGTGAGTGATTTCAAATACCGAAGGCGGTATTTCAAAGACGAGACGTTTACAAGAGACGTTTACTTCAGTAGAGTAATTTGTTGGGTCCTAAGAACGCAGCCGGTTCACCAACATTGACTGGTGTGGTGAAGCGTGCACAGTTTGCCTATTCCTGCAGTGTAGCCTACCAGCAAGAAGTATTAGGTGCATTGAATTCTTGTGGTTTAGCGTGCCGAAATCCCGATCAACATAACCTCTACACCAACACGAGAGGTCGAGGAGCAGTTGATTTGTTTTTATATCTGATCTGTTTTAACACCGTATGACCACATTTACCACTAACATGGCAGGAACGACTTTATCAGTAAGCCTGGAATAGTATTCATATAAAAAAAACTGCTCCTGGAGGTTTTCTCGCTGCCTTCATAGAGAATTGTATTTTTATGTTTAAAGTACACGCCTTTTGTAATGAAGATATTTCAGAAAGTAAAAAAAAAACTATAGACCGTCTCCCCGAAGGGAACCCTGATGAGATACGGAGATGCAATGGTGCGCACGGCGTTGACTTGGTTGAAGCGGGCGTTGACGAGGTTGCTGGAAGGACGGTAAGCTCAATTCGGTGCAGTGTTCACTTGAGTAAGCGTTTGTTTGAAACGCAAAGACACGGGAGGCGGGACGCGTTGAGGACGCTTGTGCTCGGCTTCCTTGGCTCATGTCTCATCGGTATTACCCGTGCGCCATCTGTATTCTCGAACGCGATTGTTGTTCTTGACTTGCACTCGTCGGTGTCGCTGGTCTTCCACTGCCTACGCTCGCGTTCGGCTTCCCCAATCGCAAATGCGATCGGCTCCGCTAACCCTCGCAACGCCGGCAACAGCCGACATTCACACGAGCGGGAAGCATACCGCGACGGCGTCCCGCCGTGGCAAGCGCTTGACACGCGTCAAGCGCATGTCAGGCGAGGGAGAGAGACGTCATCCCGCCTTGCTAGGAGGGCGTGAACTACATTAGGCACCACTCCAACACCTGCGGCAAGGGGAACGGTAAGGACGGAGGGACAGTGTTACGCAGACTAGTCAAAGAGCTGCATCTATTAAGTCAGGCATTCAACGATGGTCACTTGATGTATAAATGCTTTAATATTTACTATAACGTATTAGGACGGCTTCCCTAAAGGACAAAAAAAAACACGAGCAGCAGCACTTTCGCACTCTGCGTTTTTGGCGCGCCACACAAGGCGAGGGTTTCGCGAAGAGTATCATCTACGAAATCTGCTGCGAGGACCAGTAAGTTATTTGGAGGTCAAACAGTAAAAAAACAATGCCCTCTTATTCCACTGGATTTAATATCGCTTGCCCTTTCGCAAATAATAAGCCTGTTTGTTGAATACTCTGATCCAATCAGCGTGCTTCCAGTGGCGCTTGGCCGATGGGCCTTGCGGCACACCTATAGAGACCAGCTGAACTCCCGGACTCCGGGTTGTACAGCACAAGAATTCTCGGCAGGTCTGCTAGATCGTTGCAGAAAGCCACTGATAGGCTGAACTTCAACAGGGCAAACTAGATTCCGAAAAAAAACCATAACATGTATTTCGAGCATGGAACGACAAAAAAGCATTTATTGGGCTACAGATGGAGGGTTTTTCGGCGGGGCATCGTACCGGGACTCAGAATGTACGAGAATAGAGAAGAAGCTTTAGAAACGTTAGCTAGTTGTAAGGATTCATCATGAAAAAGCTGAGGCGTGCAAACACCGACAGAGAGGAAGCGAACAAGACAACAGAAACGCCAACTATCAACAGAAAGGGTTCACTGCAGCGAAAAGGAGAGGTGCATGTGCAGGTGCGGTAGCGCCACCTGTTGAGCCGGCACATGCAAGGGCCTACACGAGAGATAATTGTTCAGGCAAGTCATTTTTTTAATTATGTAAGTCCATGTTGCAAATGCCGGCATACAGAAAGCCACAGTAACAAGAAGTGTGTCGTACAGGTATCTCTTGCATTCGTTCCGCACCACATAAGCTGAGGGAAGAGGCATGTAGATACGGCGCTAACAGTTTCAATAAGTTCGGTAAGATATGCACTGCTCTGCGCAAAGACGCATTTTTGTAGCGATCACAAAAGGAAGAAACACATGATGATAGGACAGGCGCTGTACTGTTCTAGCGCCTGTCCCATCGTCATGTGTTTCTTTCTTTTGCTATCGTGCTTAAAACGATGTATGTTATTAAGTATTGATTGAGTGATTGATTTGTGGGGTTCAACGTCCAAAAACCACCATCTGATTATGAGAGACGCCATAGTGGAGGGCTCCGCAAGTTTCAACCACCTGAGGTTTTTTAACGTGCACCCAAATCTCAGTACACGGGCCTACAACAGTTCCGCCTCTATCGGAAATGCAGCCGCCACCGCCTGGATTTGATCCCGCGACTTGCGGGTCTGCAGCCGAGTACCTTAGCCACTAGACAATCGTGGCGGGTCTTGTTATTAAGCATACCAACTCACCCAGTAACACATCCTTCTCCACAAAAGTAGTGTGCAGGTAATATACACAAGGCGCGCTGACACTTTTTTTTTCATAAAACTCACCAAAAATTTCACAGCTTTCCCTACTGATTGTATAAAGGTCCATTTAGCCGTGGCTGCTTCTGCGTAGACACACTGGCCGCAGCGTTAATCAGAGAATAATGAGAGGTAAGTGATCGGAGGTTCACTTTTGAATCTTTTCTTACATTCTCGAGAGTGTAGGCCTCAATGTACTCCAGAATTTGATGAATGTGCTGTTAAACACGGGCACAGGACTGAAGAAACTCGTCTAATGGTCGAGGCCTGGCGTATCAATAGTAGTGAAAGCGCATCCGTGAGCGAGCCTTTTATTGACTGATATAAAGAAGTAATAAATTCCTGAGCAGTTACCTGTGTATTTGTGGAAGAATGGCGCAGTGCTCACTCAAAGATACATATTTCCTCACACACAGAGGGGCACAAAAACATGCTTATCGAACCAAATAAAAAAAAGAGAATCTTACGCCGTGTGTTGATGTGCGTGTACGGCCGGCTACATCACAGACAGAGAAAAAAAGGTTATCTCAATAAAGTTGATTACCTACCTATCTTTGAAAACTACACAAAGAACTCTAGGGAACGCTTTCATTAAATAATATTAGCACACTGGTTCACTTTTTTTTTCAAGATTGCAAAAGATACAGGTCCACATAGACATCACACATGATACAAAGCAACACACACACACTTTATATATATATATATATATATATATATATATATATATATATATATATATATATATATATATATATATATTGCGTCCCATAGTTTTCCGGAGCTGAAAGAAATATCGTAGTGAGGGACAACGTAAAGTATGACGTATAAGGCCTTTGGTGTACATAATAATCCCAACAGCAAGTTTTGACACCAGCTGCACTTGGAATCAGCAATCATCGATATGTGCGTAGGTCGAATAAACGCTTTTTACAATATTCGCGCCTCGCTATAGTCTAGCGTTTCATAAACTTTTGTACAACGGGTTTTAACCCTTTGTACTAAAGGGTGAAAAGTGTACCCACTTTGCCGAAACCATGTTCATGCATCATGATAACTAAACATTTATTACTCTAGCTTTCTAGGAAGCATCCCGAGGTTGTTGGTATAATGCCGAATGCCAAACATCCCCCAGCACTGTTACTGAACGGCTGCACGAGCAGTCGAGTAATAAATGCCCCGTCGCGGTGGTCTAGTAGCTAAGGTACTCAGCTGCTGACCCGCAGGTCGCAGGATTGAATCCCGGCTTCGGCGGCTGCATTTCCGATGGAGGCAGAAATGCTGTAGGCCTGTGTGGTCAGATTTGGGTGCACGTTAAAGAACCCCAGGTGGCCGAAATTTCCGATGGAGGCAGAAATGCTGTAGGCCTGTGTGGTCAGATTTGGGTGCACGTTAAAGAACCCCAGGTGGCCGAAATTTCCGGAGCCCTCCACTACAGCGTCTCTCATAATCGTATAGTGGTTTTGGGACGTTGAACCCCACAAATGAACCAATTAAACATTAAGAGAAAATTCGAAAACATATAATATACTTAGAGCCGCGAGTTACATATCTGCTCCGCCACGGTGGTCTAGTGGTTAAGGTACTCGGCTGCTGAACCGCAGGTCGCGGATTGAATCCCGGCTGCGGCGGCTGCATTTCCGATGGAGGCAGAAATTTTGTAGGCCTGTGTGATCAGATTCGGGTGCACGTTAAAGAACCACAGGTGGTCGAAATTTCCGGAGTGTCCCACTACGGCCTCTCTCATAATCATATGGTGGTTTTCAGACGTTAAACCGCACATATAAATCAATCAGCAGTCTAGTAATAGCATTAAACGCTTCATTTTATAAAAAAGATCACGATAACATATAGCGTACATGCGTGAGGTATCGTGCAATAGAGAGCAGTGCATATTTAGATATATTAAATTCTTTGCCTTTGTCATTTTGTAAGCATTTGCGTGGAAGCTTCAGCAAAAATAAAAAGTGCAGCCGAAATTAGAGCAGCAAACTATTCACGCAGATGCTGTCACTGGTCTTCTACCATGCACTGCGGCCACGTGTCAGTGGGTAGCAATGTTCATTACCTTTTAAGTGCGACAAGCGTCAACCGTTGTCGATCATTCGTCGCTGCTGAATCGATGCCCCGGCGCAAGGCTATAATGCTACTTCCTAATGCATTATGCTTGTCGCCTAGCTTAAAGTGAAAAAGCCAATGTCTCATGCATGACATTCTGCGTTTTTTGCTGCGACCCTTCTGGCGTTTCCAAGACAGATGGAATGTCATCTGTCTTCATTTTATGGATGCCATTCGAGCGCATTTCTCAAGTGAATGATGAGGAAGAGATGATCACTCATCTGTGAGAGAAGCATTGACTTCTCACATTTGCAGAATAACCGTCACGCACGTGTTGATGCATGTCGTTCGCAGAATTGAGTTCGCAAAGGTCAAAAAATCGAGCGGTGTTATTTCAAGAAAAACGCTTAATGTGAACGCGTGATTCTTAGAATTACATCTCATGATAAACACGTTCCACGTCAATATGAAAAAAGAAATAGTAGCGGCGGGACAACGCATGTGTCAGGATGCCTGCGGAATGTCTGTGCACAATCAGTGCCTTTCCTGATAGATGGCACCACCACCCATGCCGTATTACATTCATTGACGTTGAGCCCTTATGCGAATCACATTGGACATAAATATAACTTTATTCGACTCTATGTAAATGACTAATGTCCATTAAAGCATACCGATCTTTGCATAACCTTCTGCATTTGGTTAACAGATGTATTTAAAAATGAGGATGTAAAGGTGCTTTCCTTCCCTCAGTATCGAGGGGTAATGTTCTAACGAAAACACACTCTAGTCCAAGGTGTTTTGGGTTATTGAGCCACCCATGTCTCATACCACAGCGTGCCAGATGACAACTGGGGCTCATTTATTAAAAATTATTGGATCTTAGGTGAGTTAAAATGAAAAGATATGTAGATTTTGATTGATATGCACATCCCAAAACCACCATATGATTATGAGAGACGCCGTAGTGGAGGGCTCCGGAAATTTTGACCACCTGGGGTTCTTTAACGTGCGCCCAAATCTGTTTTGGCCTCCATCAAAAATGCAGCCGCCACAGCCGGGATTTGATGCCGTGACCGGAGGGTCAGCAGCCGTGTACCTTAGCCCCTAGACCATTACGGCGGAGCAGATATGTAACTCGTAGGGCTCTAAGCGTACCATATATTTTCGCCTTTTTTCTTAATGTGTAATTGATTGTTTTGTGGGGCGTAACGTCCCAAAACCACCATACGTATATGAGAGACGCCGTAGTGGAGGGCTACGGAAATGTCGACCACCTGGGGTTCTTTAACGTGCATCCAAATCTGAGAACGCGGGCCTACAGCATTTTCGCCTCCATCAGAAATGCAGCCACCACTGCCGGGATTCGATTTCGCGAACTGTTCTTTTAATGTTTCATGTTCATTTATAGGGAACAGAAATATCCCCACCGGCACAGAACGTCGACATCAGGTACTGTATATATAAATACGAGATAGTAAGTGTAAGGCTGTGTAGTGGAAACTACACAGTCTTACAGCTTCATGGAGTATTTCACAATATGCTTTGATCTGTGTATACGGTATGGTGCCTGCGTGCACCTTCTATGCTTATGTAATGGGTAACTGCATGTTCCGTGACTGGAAGATGATATATTTTGGTGATAAGGGTGTTCAGGCATAGTAAACACCCATGACAAGAATTTTAAGCCAGTTGCAACACCAAGCAGCACCAATGTTTTTTCTAAGCTGCAAAGAAAGGTCGCGAAACACCAACATAACCACGTGACGAGAACATTCGTGCGCCACGAATGCGTTAGTCACGTGGTTCATCACGTGCAACGCTGTCGAGGCTAGCCAGACTTCTTGCAATGAATGCGTCGCACTAAAAAATAGTAGGCTATTCTTTCATCTAAGGCATGATTTATTTTCATTTTTGGGCTCAGTAATAAATGAAGATGCCTTGTGCGTTGGAGATAAAGACGCCCCTTATACGGCTGTCTATATGGTTGTTCTGGATCATTTAGCGTATCTTTGTTCTCAATTCTTAGTGTTTCATTCATAGCATTTCGCGACGCTGAGGGTGCGCTTTCGTGCTCATTTCGCACGAGTGTTTACAACGATCAAAGCCAAGTGCGGAACGCACGTAGTCTGCTGAAAATCTCCTAACTAACAAGTGTACCGTAGAAACACATATTGCTGACCAAACTTCTTGCATAGCTTCCACAGCGTTGCACCTGACAAATAAAACGGAGTGTACCACAAATGATTTCGTTCGGTCAAACCAGGGCTGACAGCAGCACATTCGCGGCGCACAAATGCTCTAGTCATGCGGCTATTTTCTTTTGTATTTCGCATACATCTAGCTGAGGCGCAACTCATAGCGCAGAGGACTCCAATTGGCGCAAACTGCAGCAGGCAGAGCTCTTCTTTATAGAGTCGGCCTTGAAAGGTGTATACGCACACACCAAAAGACCAAGGAACTATTCTGCCAGATCAGAGATTGGTATGGGGTACCACCAATAACCCATAGCATGGATCCGAAATTATGTGCAGCGTGGTGGAGAAAAGCTCGAGCGGAACACATCGACAAAACAGCAAGGTTCTTGAATACTTCGAGATTCACGGATGCTTCGCCTTACTGGGCCAACACAAAAATAATGGTAGTGGTGGTGTTAAACAGGAGCGGTAGGATCACAGCCTGTGCTTCGGTTTCTCAAGCAACCGTCATAGAAGCAGAAGAGATTTCCATTGCCTTAGCTATATGGGAAGACATGGAGCGCGATGTTCCACTTGCTATTATCGCAGATACTCAGGCCGCATGTAGAAATTATCAGAAAGGAAACATCGGCGCCAAGACACACCGGATATTCACCCAATGTGGCAGACAGCTGGACGTACGCTGTACCCAGACAATCACTTGGGCCCCGGGACACGAGGGTGTTACTGGGAACCTCTATGCAGATGAGGCGGCTTGTGGTTTCAGTAATTACTGAGCAGATGATGGCAACACCTTGGAGGACCCGATACCCATCGATCCCAGTTACAAAGCGATCCTGCAATATTACAGAGATTTGCGGAGACATCACCCAGCACCACACAAGAACCTTTCGGCCATGGATTCTGTGACATTACGCCGACTCCAAACTAACACATACACACACATCCACAGATTGCATGCTTACTACCCCACAGCATACAGAAGCATATGGCCGAGGTGTGGAAGTACACCGATGCTTCACACATCACGTGGGAATGTACGGCACACACTGAAGAACAGGAAGGGGACAACAGCAGAGACACGTAAGAGGCAATGCTGTCAAGCCCGGCCGTTGAGGACCAGCGTAGGCTAGTCAGGAGGGCTGAAAGGATGGCGAGAGCCAGTGGTGCCTTAGAATAAGGGCCCGACGACACGGCGTTGCTCTCTTTTAGCGGCAACGAAGATTTTTGCAAATAAAATTTCTTCTTTCCTCTTCGCATGCAGGCTTTCTTTGTTTGCATCTTGGAAAAAGAAGGTACATATGAGACTTTATTTATGACAAATAATCCAATGGGGATTTCTGAGGACGTTCTCAAACATTAAATATCTCATGTATTGCCTGAATTTAAAATACTGAACACATTATGTAAATGATCATGATTAACAATTTAATTATTCACAAAACAAAAAATGGCCCCGTATCTGCATGTTACGCTGCTAGTGTCGTCGAATCTTGCGTCTGCAGAGAGTGAACAAAACGTGTATTTATGTTCTGCGCAAGAAAATCGATGAATGCTATTCTGGAGGCGCTGCATAAGAGTGCCTCGAGCGTGCAGCTGAGGCGAATGAGCGCGTCAAGTCACGTCACACGTGTGACATGAGCGCTATCTGGCAGTTAACTTGGAAAACGAACCACGCACGCCCTGCGCGCCCGTCTCGGAGATGATAAGTTGTGGAACGCAAGGCGACGGGTAGGTGCCACTACCGTGTCGTCTTAGCAAATCGCTGGAAACATTTGCCTTTTCGTGCAAGCGTTGCCTGGTCAGTGCTACGTGATAAACACTACGGTGCTTATAATTTCTTATGTATGCTTTCTCTAGTAAGGGACACACATACAGAATATTGAAGTGTTGTTATGGGGCCTCAGATATGCGCAATAATTGCTTTTTAATTGACAATAGCACAAGCATGAACGCTGAAGTTTGAGCAGCAGTGGTGGGCGCTGCGGATGGGGTCGGCCATTTCGAGTATCGTTTGGCCACTTTGGTGCCTTTTAGGCTATCGTTAAGGGCGGACAAACAGTTAAATGTACTGACAGACAGACAGACCAAAATTTTTGCGTCGAAGATCCCCAAGAAAGACTATCGTCTTTAAAAACTTCGAGCCTCTCCCCGAAGGGAACCCTGATGGGATGCGAAGCAGCAGCGTTGCGCATGAGCGGCGTCACGAGTTGAACGGCGCTCACGCTGGTGCTGCGGTGAGCGCTGGAATGTTCGTTTGAAGCGATGGCTGGCGTACGGCTTGTTGGTGACACGTACAGACATGTTTCAACGGGTACGTTAGGCACGCGTCAGGTTTATAGCGCCTGACACCTGCGCAGTCGCGGCAGTTGTTGCGTATGAACGGACGAGGCGGCAGCTGTGGGCGCTGCAGCGAGCGAGCGGCAAGCGAGGGAGAGGGTGACGTCAGTGTGCACCGCAAAGGGAGCGTGACGTCGATGAGCAGCAGCGGCGTGGCCTACTTAACACCACGCCTTCACCATCGGCGTGCGGCGCGTTCGCACGGAGGGACAGCTTTACACAGGCTAATGAAAGAGCTGCTCCTCATCTAAAAACGTCAATAGTGCGTGAGGTAGCTGTCGGCAATATGAACAGATTTCACTTGGCTACCTCCAATATTGTAATTTAAACCCTTGACTAAAGATAGTAGGGATACCCGGTATATATTGTTATAGATGGTAAGAATAAACCCTGAACAGTGTGAATAAAACGAACGCAGCCGTACGCATCAGTGCTGGTTCGACAATTCTTAGGGACTATTTCATTGTGGCTTCGCTTGTAACACATTGACAATGTTTGAATGGCATCATCGTGTTTTGTGTGTGTACGTGTTTCTTCTGTTGTTTTTTCTTCACAGAATAAAAAAGAATCGCCAACTATGCCAACTACATGTACTCCACCGAGCGTTAATGTCTTGACAATTCGGTTGAGAACGGTTTGGCCTCTTTTCCTTCTGCGTTCTTCCATGTGCAGCAGTTGAAACGGTGAGAGCCTCGGACAACGCACGCGCTATGAGCTCGAACACCAAGGAGAGCTAGCATGGCGTGCAAAAGGGAAAGGAGGGAGGGGAAGGTGCCAGTGGCCTTCGCGAGAGACAGCCCCGCCGCGCGGATTAACCCGGAGGGAATCCCTATGCGCGGCCAAGTTTTATAGGCGCAATGCGTCTTAATTGGACGTGTTTACGACACCGCGGTCGCTTCACTTTGACGCGTGAGCAGCGGGGCTGCGTTGCAAGTGGCCCTATAGATAAAATATATATATATAAAAAGAGGGGGCGACATGCGGCGCGGCGCCGCAACGAACTAAAAGCCGCGCGCGTGCGCGCCTCTGCGGAAGACTGCGCACGGCCGTAATGAAGCACTGCCGTAAATTTCGGAGCCGTGCACGCTGTTGTAAAGGCTAATCTGCACTTCTATCGATAAGAGGGGAATATTGTGGGCAGTAAAACGAGACTCCTTCTTTTCAATGCCCTTTTCTATTCGTTTATTTATTTATATACATCTTTCGCCACGCAACCTGCACGGTCTGAGACCATGGCGTCTCGCGATACGGCGGCGGCGCCCGGCTCTTTTATTTTTATACAACTCGAATGATGCCGCCCGAGCACATGGGACAGTTTGCAAATTGCCTCCAGCAGCGTGAGAGTATGTGCATACACGGTTCCTCGTATCGGAGCTGTATACACGGCGGCGGCCATCTACAGCGTTACTGCTCTTCGAAAACTGTGCGGAGAGAGTTCCGCCTGGTTATCTCCTCATCTCGATGTTGTTATACTGTACGTCCTCCTCGTGACATTCGCGCGAAGCTGGATGGCCTTTTTCTGCGACATGTACATTTGCTGTCGAGACATCTGGGGCCGGTTATCTTGCGACGGCACTCGGAATCGCGATTTTATGAAGGCCCTCGAGCATGCGGAGCCGTTCGCAAAACACTGTTCGTCTTATCTCACGCGGAATGGGGTTGCACAACATCGGTGACTTTCCTCTGGTTAGCTCGCCTTGCTCCGTACGGAGAATCGAGCGAAGAGGTATAATCGTTGCGATAGCGCACACCCAGAGCACATAATTCCGTGCAGTTGCCCATTCACTATATACTCGGGTCTCCCCCCCCCCCTCCCCTTTACCAGGACTGTCAAACACACAGAACGCGGAAAATGAAATTAGGCCTGATGTGAGAACATGCGCTACATTGGATGCTTTTATAATTTGCAAACAGTCTGGACACTAAGCCTACCTGCCATCCACTGTGAAAATTCCTCAGTGCGGGCAGATGTTTTACCATGCACGAGCGGGAACACGAGAAATAAAAAAGGGAAGAGGGCATACAACAATATTAAAGGGCGTTTTACGTCCCAAAACCGACCTATGATTATGAGAGACGCCGTATAGTGGAAGGCTCCTGAAAGTTTGACCATATGTTCTTTAACGTACACTGACATCGCACAATACACGGGCCTCTATCATTTCGTCTCTACCGGATTGTGAGCGCCTTGGCCGGGATCAAACCCGCGACCTAGCAGCCTAGAACCATAGCGAATGAAAGAGAAGGGGGGGGTGAAAAGTATGCCCTGTATGGTTACTCAGTCCCACCTGTGCCGTCATTGTTCAAAGCTCAAAAAAAAAAGAAAACTGCGACGAAGCATTCGTCAACTTCACAAATACGCAACTTCTCTGGTGAGGAACGCTAACGAAGGTAGACTCAGGAATAAAAATACTTCGTTAAAAAAGTTCCACATCACTGTTATCCTCTCCCTCCTTTCATGTTGCGTGTGCCACATATAACCCCTGTGTGGAAGAAAACCTTGGTTGTATAAGTCAGCACTTCGTCCGTCTCTTTGACTGTCTTGTGTTTCCCACTGTTTTTCGCTTCGTTGATCGTGTACCAACCAGCCCAAATAAGCAATTTAGTACTTTTCAGAGCAGAATTACAGCCATGCAGGTTGTTGACAATAACGGCGGCCAAATGCCACTAATATTGCCTTAAATGAAGTGTTTAGTTCGCATCCCTACCTCCGAAAATCTGGAGACCAAAGGCAGGCCATTGTGAGAAACATGTCATCGCTTAATTTTTATTTCTTGTTTTAGTAGTTGGGAAGCATGTTATTTTTCCGACATGACTGACAAGACAAAGAGGGAGGGCGAGATGAGCGCCACAATGAAAGTTTGCCCGCCATAATGGGAAAGCTTGCGCATGCCTATGCGCATCCGTGTTCTCTTGGTGCACCAATCATTCCTGAAAGGCCCTCTAAACCACCCCCGAAAATAAAAAGAACCAGCGTATTATTCTCTCTCGGCGTTTCCAGTCTTCGCGGCACAACTCGTGATGCAAGCTGTTGGTTCACGTACCCGCCACGATGAAATAGGCTCTGATTAGTCGATATACGAGAGTTGTCTGCTGTGAATTGTCGCCGACCCTGTTTTGCTATGCAGTTGCATGTCCTGTCTGCTTTGTCTCGCATGACTATCATACGCAAAAAACTGATTTCACTTTGTTTTCTGCGTTTGCGACTGCGCAACTGAAGATATCAGCGTGTAGTTGCAAAGCGCAAAATCCTTACTGGCTGAACGCTTAGTTTCAATATTTCATAGTGTTTTGTGAAAAAGTAGGTGGCGAGAAGGAGATGGCGCTTCTGGGAAAGGTATATTGTAGGCGAGATCGAAACTTCTGCCTCGCCTTTGAACTAGGTGGGCTTTAGGGGCCCTTGAAAGGAGCAACTGGGCTTGACTGTGTGCGTTGTTTAACTCATTCCTCATTTATTTTACTGCGGTAGCAATTATATGAACACTTTCGGCTGGATTTTGTCACCGGCATCGATGTCGCCATCACTCACCCTATATGTATACGTATCGATATATATTAGAATGCAAGAAAGAAAGAAAAACCAGGAAAAGACCCCGGCGCGTGGAATCGAACTTGTGGTTTCTGAATCTTGAGTGCGAGGTGGTAACCACTGAGACACCGAGGAGCACGTCCTTCACCATTCAAACGGCTAGCCATTTATATCTACCACTTACCGCTGCTGACGGGCATCTCGGGGGAGAATTATCGCGTTTTCAGCATTACCAGCAAGATGGCGCAATGAGCGCACGTCGCCACATCGTGCGGCGGCGTGCGCTCTATTCTCCCACGCGTACTTTCTTCCGCTTAGAGGAGGGGAGCAACACTTCCTCGCAATGCGTGCTAACGCCAGCATTGGCCCGGCACGTATGCCCCGACATGTTTGTGGACGCTATGTGTAGCGCGTGCGAACGTGAACTAGCCGCCCTCCGCCACATCATGTGGGGCGGGTGTAACAGTGGTGTGAACAATGGGAATGGGCAGTGCCAGGACGCCACGTATCCCGAAGAGGTGGGAGCATGGATACGCTCCCAAGACTCAAACACACAATGAACGGCCATCCAGCGGCTTGAGGAGGCCCTGGCAAAGCAGACGAGAAAGGGAACCGACGCCGCGGACAACGGGAGCGGAGGAGCCCGAGTATCCAACGCCTAGCCAGAGCACAACGTCCTCAAGATCTAGGGCCTGGGACTATAGGACTATTAGCCATAGTCTTTAGATAGGGAATACCCGCGCCCTGCGCGGCCGGTGACTTCCCGCACGCCGGATGCGCGAAAAATGTTGTTTCTCTCTCTCTCTCTCTCTCATGCCCTTATCTCGCGGTAGGAGGAGGAGAAAAACTTTATTCAACAGAGGAGTTTGGAGCACGCAGGCTCCCGGGCCCCCGCACGACCCCTTTGCGCTCAAGCGTTCATTTGGTGGTGGTCCATGACGCTGGCAGCCCGGTCGGCCGCCATGGTCTGCTCAACCGGGTCCTCTGAGCGCAGTAGGGTCTCCCAATCCTCCCAAGTCTTTAGGTGCTCTAGGGCCCGCGGGGGAGGATCCGCCGGGCAGTGAGAAAGGATGTGTATAGCAGAAGCATAAGGTTCAGGGCAAAGGGTACAGGCTGAGGTGAGGAAAAGGGGGTGATAGTGCGATAGAATGAGAGGAGAGGGAAGAGTGTGAGTTTGTAGCTGGCGCCAGAGGGTTGCCTGTCGGTTGCTCAGGGACTTGTGCGGTGGGGGATATAGCTGACGTGCTGCCCTATAGGCCTGAGTCAGCTCGTTGAAAGTGTGCGCGCGGTCCTTCGTGAATCCCAGATCGGAGGCCGCGGGAGCCCGGTTTAAAGAACCTCGGGCTAAGAGGTTGGCGGCCTCGTTTCCAGGATTCCCGCAGTGCGCGGGCACCCAAATCAACTCCACTTGACGGGGCGGGGTTGCAGCGGGCGAATCCAGTATGCAAAAAGCAGGGACGTGAACTCAGCCTCGTGCAAAATTTAAGATTGCGGTTTTGGAATCTGATAAGACGTACCGTGCTTCTGTGTTTACGATTGCTAAGGCAATGGCAGCTTCCTCTGCAGCTTCGGGGGACGTGTCTGGAGGGAGTGTGTGTGTACCTATGGGAGAGAGATTGTGATCCACCACGGCAGCGACCGCTTCATCACCCACGCAGGCTGCGTCTACCCATACGGCGTCTGGTTCGGCGCCGTAACATAGGTGTAGAGTTTTAGCGCGAGCTCTGCGACGTTTATCGTGGTGGTCGGGGTGCATGTTACGGGGAAGTGGTGTAATGAGGAGTTCGCGGTGCAGGGGTCTTGGTATGGGGAGTAATGTGGGATCATTGGCGGGTATCTGGATTCCAAGAGAATGTAGAATATGCCGACCAGTGTCGGTTTGTGTGAGACGAAGGTATTGTGCTTGGCGGTGCGCGTCTATAAGTTCCCCGATAGTGTTGTGAAGGCCTAACTTGAGAAGTCGATCGGTAGGTGTACTTATGGGAAGGTGGAGGGCTACTTTGTATGCCCGACGGATGAGGGCGTCCAATGTTTCAGTGTCGCGGCGAGAGAGTTGGAGGTAGGGGGTGCAGTAGAGCACACGGCTGAGTACAAAGGCATGAATAAGGCGACATAGGTCGCCCTCCTTCATGCCTCGGTAACGGCCTGAGACCCGGCGGATGAGGTGCGAGATCGCCCCTGCAACCTGCTTGAGTCTCCGGATTGTGTTTGTGTTCTACCCATCACTCTGGATATGCATGCCAGTATCCGGAGGGTGTCGACCTCTGGTACCGATCTGCCATCCAGTTCGATGACGATGGGTGGGGAGGGGGAGTTGCGGCTTTTGGGGCGGATGCAGAGCAGTCCGGACTTCTCTGGAGAACAGGTTAGTCCTACGCTAACTGCATAATTTTGCGTTAGGTTGGCGGCTGTTTGGATGGTGTCCTGTATGTCACCGTCACTGCCATGGGTAGACCAGAGCGTGATGTCGTCTGCGTATAGGGTATGTTTCAGATGAGGAACAGTTGCCAATTTTCGAGCTAGGGGGATGAGGGTGATATTAAACAAGAAAGGTGAGAGGACGGACCCTTGAGGGGTGCCGACACTCTTTAGTGTGTATGTTGGGTGGGTGAGCGGGCCGAACTGAAGTTCGGCCGTGCGTGCTGTGAGAAAGGCCTGAATGTAAGTGTACGTACGTGTACCCACGTTCAGTGGAGAAAGTGCTGTCAGGATCGCATGATGCTCAACGCGATCAAAGGCTTTGGATAAGTCCAGAGCCAGCACTGCCTTTGTGTGGCCCGGAATGAGTGGGTCGAAGATGTCGTGAGTGATTTGTAGCATGGCATCTTGAGTGGACAAATGGGGGCGAAAGCCAACCATGCTGTGAGGGTATAAGTCACGGTCTGTCATATGCCGTGAAAGCCTCGCCAGTACAACATGTTCGAAAAGCTTGCCCAAACACGAAGTTAATGAGATTGGGCGAAGGTTTTGGAGTGTAAGTGGTTTGTTGGGCTTCGGTATGAACATTACTTTCGCGTGACGCCAGGACTGGGGAAGCGTTCCTTCCTTCCAACACTGGTTGAAGTACTCCGTGATGCGAGTGATCGATTTGTCATCCAGGTTGCGCAGGGTTGTGTTGGTAATCAAGTCGGCTCCGGGTGTGGATTTAGTGCGGAGAGTCAACAGCGCGGCTCTGACCTCCGCCTCTGTTATATCTGTGTCGAGTTCGGCATTCGGTTGTCCTGTGTATGAGGGAAGAGAAGTTGGTATGCCGGGCGATGTGTAAGTGTCGCGGAGTGTATCCAAAAGATCATTGGGGTTGTCCATGTGTGCGTGTATAAGCCGGTTGACGTGGTGCTGGGTAGTGGTTTTCGTGTGCGATGGGTTGAGGAGGTGTCGGAGGAGATGCCATGCCCTTTTGGTGGTCAGTCTGCCAGCAATGTCATCGCATACCTGCCCCCAATTGGAGCGGCACAGCTCCTCCGAATGTATTTGGATTTGGGATTGTAGAGTGGCTAAGCGTTTCTTTAGCGTCCTGTTATGTTTACCCCGTTTCCACCGCTCTAGAAGGCTGTGGTAGGCATCCCATAGGTGAGCGAGTCGGTTGTCTAGTGTTGGAGTGTCTGTGGTGGTTTCAATTAGTTGCGTGTGATGTTGAATGTCAGTGAGGAGAGGATGATTGTACGTCTTGGCTCGCCTCGGGCTTTACCTGGAACGAATCCGTTGTAGTTACCGGGCACACAAAGGCCACTGCAATCATTGCGCATCCTCGGTTTGCGAAAAGGGCAAGCTTTTCAGACACAGTGAAGTGACCAACTGAGACACTTATTCACGTGCATCTGCACCTGTGAGTACGTTTTGTGTGACATTTGTGCGTGAGATGCGCGGGCCACGTTTCGATGTGCTTTCCATTCCGCGCGTGGCCTTCCGATTCGTTGATATCGCGTTCATTGCTTCGCCTTTGCGGCAAAGCTGTACCTTTTCCCCCTCTTTACTTTTCTATCCTTTCTATGCCGTTTTCTTTTTTACTAGGGCAGGGTGGCAAACCGATAATTTTCTTTTGGTTAACTTCCCTTTTTTTACTTTACCTTTCTCTCTCCCTCTCAATCATGTCTTTGTGTTTTCTACGCTACTTTTACATCTATTTCTACTGCGTTAAAAATATACGTGCTGTTTTTGTGTAAATATATAGGCACTCGGCTGCTGACTTGCAGGTCGTGGGATCGGATCCCGGCTGCGGTGGCTGCATTTTCGATGGTGGCAAAGATGCTGTAGGCCCGTGGGCTCTGACTAGGGAGCACATTAAAGAACACAACGTGGCCGAAATTTCTCGAGCCCTCCACTACGGCGTCTTTCATGACCATATGGTGGTTTTGAACGTTAAACCTCACATAACAGTCAAATTAATTAGTAAGTACGCATTACAGCAGCATACACAGACGCAGGAACAGATCCCAAACAAGAAAACACTCTAAACCGCGAACACAGACAATCAAGACTTCTACGTAGCCTATACGTATACTCACAGAGCAGCGTGAAGGATATCCGTGCTCCTATCTCAATTTTTAGCGCATAAAAGGACAAGGACAAAAGACGACGCTGACACATCTCGTAAAAAAAATTGGAGGATCGTTTTGGTTGACTGCATATCTTAATTTTCATGCACGCTCATATCCTTGTTTTGTAAACGTCCTGCACAGTCTCGTTCTTTATGAAAGAGAACACGCAATTGTGTGACGTGCTCTCTAGAACGGCTGCCTACATTATCTTGCAGCGCTTTTCCAGCGGCCATAACTCGTTGTTTTGTTTGCCAATAGATGACGCCAAAAGCCAACGTTTTTTTTTTTTTTTGCTGTCGGTTGATGATGGTTCTGTAGGCAGCCGCCGCAGAGCGCCAGCCACGCGCTCACGTGTTCCTTTAGATAAAGAACGACAGTGCACATTGAGCACGCGTGCATTCCTTCCTGTTGTATATATACATCTGAACCCCTGTGCAACATTAAGCATTTGTTGGAAGTCAGCGCCGTGTACGCGTAACATTTAGTCCTTGTCCTTTTGTGCGTTGAAAAGTGTGACATTATTTACCAGCATGACCAAGTATACACTCTTTCGAATTGTACTTCTACTTTAAAATAGCACGCCGTGTATTGCTTAGTAGCACAAAATATCGAAGAATAACTTGTTTTCTAAACACCATCGCGTGCCCATTTATTTGGGTATATGTGTGTCATAACGTTGCACGAAACATTTATACCAAGGTAAACAATAAAATTAATGTTTCTATAAATTTTGCCAATTATTATCATGATTATTGATAAATACTGCAGGAGGTACGAAATATCTTCCAACGTACACTTAGTGGTTGCTTAGTTGAAAACACCAAGAAAGTATCCTTGGTTAATAAGGGGAAATAGGAAGACAGTCAAAAAACTTTATTGGTTCCTGAGAAACGCTACTCCTTTAGAGCAACGTCGCGGGCCGCTCCCACGTAAGAACGGGGAGACCTATAGCCTCACCGCCACATCGTGGGCTCTCTTCACAGCCCGTAATTGTGGTAGTAACTCTGCACTTCGTAAGGCAGAGTCCCAATCCTCTTCTGTGAGCCGACTTGGGCCCCGTAACGAAGGGCACCACCAGAGAATATGCTTGAAGTCACTAACTTCACCACAATCAGGACAAGTAGAGTAAAAAGCCTCTGAGGAAACCATGTGGAGGAAAGATAGACTTGAATAGCACCTGATCTGGAGCATTCTTAACCTGATGACCTGAGGGCTAGACAATTTGCTGTAAAAAGGAGCAAATGACCGACTACTCAACTGGTAGTGTTTAGCCACTTCGCTGAATGTAAGTAAAGCATCCCAAACATCCCACTGCCAACCGGCGCATCTGCAACCTCCCCAGCGCGGAGTTTTATTGCGCGCGCCCGGGAGTGAGCAGTGTCATTCAGGTTTACTAGAGCCTAGTAGGGGTCGAGATGTGCAGGAAACCAAGTAATGGTATGCGGAGAAAGTGTCCTAGTTTCAAGTATAAATATTTCAGCACAGACAGAACCAGAAGCGAAAGCCTTGGCCGCTGATATTGAGTCGGTGAAGATTTGCGATCTACTGTCGTCCAAAAGGGCAAGGGCTACAGCCAACCGTGTTCAGCTCTTGAGGGAGTAGAGTCCCTAACTGACGCAGCATTGATAATAGAACCCACGTGATTGTAACTGCAAACCTAGCTGAGTGACCACACTGAGTGGCATGAACAAAACACACTGAATTAGGATCGTTCCTGATGCTCTTCAGATGCGCGATGGCCCTATAGACCGGCGCCTACCTACGTTGTGATGAGGGTGGACGTTTCGCGGGAAGCGAGAGACCTGAATGGAAGTACGTTATTCATCCGGCAGTTGAAGACGGCTATCCTCTAACAGCGCATGCAGGGCTGATACCTGGGACGCACAGAATCTGCATACCAGCTGGCATAGACGACAGGCGCACCAGCTCTGCAGTCTCTTGAACTTGAATGACCTCATCCAAGGTCTTATCGACTCCTAGCTGCATAAGCCGTTCAGTGCTTGTACGCAAGGGGATGCCTAGCACCCTATTTATGCTTTTTCTTATCTGAGTTCCCAGCTTTTTCTTTTCCGATCCATACCAAGAGTGCATGGCAGCAACGTACGTTATATGACTCATCAGGAAAGCATGAAAGAGCCTCCATAAATATCCTCTCTGAGTCCCCCCCCCCTACTGTTCGAAACCCTATTAATCAACCTGGTCATGTTCTCGGTCTTGGTTGTTATCTTAGCGATGCTATACGTTGTACCCGTGCAACTCTATAATCATGTCCAGCACTCTAATCGCGTCCACTCTTGGAATGGGGGGCGCCACTTCTGGTGTGAAGCACACAGTCCTCCTCTAATAAAGGCTTCCAGTTATCTAGCTTGGCTCCTTTTCTACTGGGCTTGTATAAAAGCAGCTCCGCTTCACTCGAGCAGCACCTCAGTCCTGCACCAGCAAGGAAGAGCTCCGTCTGATCGACGGCTTCCTGGATTGCAGTTTCAAAGTTAGAAGTTTTACTAGCTACTGGCTATAGTAAAGGGGTACCCGAAGATAGTAAAATACGCTCGGAACAAGTGAATGCATGCATTTAACAAATGTTTATTAACCTTTTTCGGAGAGCGCCATAGTCTCCGCCGTTGCGCATCTGTATGCCATTGAAAGCAAGCGTGAGAAAACACATGCATATGGCAATGCCTTTGGGCACCCTTTGCTAACACTGGTGTGTGCGTGTCTGTGTGCGTGTGCTTGTGGGTGTGCGCACGCATATATACACTTATGACACAAAAACGTATACGTATCCATGACGCGTACCATTCATGACGACAGCAGCGACGTAAAGCATATCCCCACATGGGCGCTTCACAGGATTTAACAAGTGAGGCTGTAAAATTCCATTTAAAAATGGAAGGCGATTTAGGCTGTGACTCTTAAAATATAATAGGTATGACTGAATGCACAGTACACAGAGAATAGTACATTGGACAGACCTAAGGACCTTTTAAGTTACACTTTAACAATACAATCCCACGCTGACACCTTGTCCAATCCACAAATGCGAAACCACGTGCGTCTTTCTAGTCGAGGTTTCGCTAACATGAACACATCGTGACTCTCGTTACTTAAGTTTAACTTATATTACGATGGAGAAACCCGTAAATCATTTATCGTGTACTAATTCGGTGCCGCTGCGTCTGGTGTAAATGTTGCGCTGGCAAATTGTGTTGCTTGTTTTCGTAACGTATACTTTGCCCAGACATTTATGTATGGAGTGAACTTGGTATTATCGGAATCAACTGCGAATCGTTCGTGCCTTTTGTGCATATTCAGATGTATATTTTTGTGTACGTTATCACAATGCGTATCAGGTGCTCTTTTAAACAAGCCATGCCTTTTTTTTTCGATTGCCAGTTCTTGTTTTGAGGTCCTTTTTTTCAATAGGCACTTGTTGTTTTCTCGTAAACATTTATGTTATATTGGCGCTTAGGTCCCAAAGTCATGATATGACTATTAGGGATGCTTCAGGGGAGGGCTCTAGGGAGGTCTACCACCTGAAGACGGTAATAGAACTTTCACACCTAAATTTGTGGATATAAGTACATGAGCCTCAACCAGTCTTGGCTCCATAGAAAATGCAGCCACCACGAACGGCATTTGATTCCACAACACGCACGCACGCACGCACGCACGCACACACGCACACGCACACACACACACACACGCACGCACACACACGCACACACACGCACACACACACACGCACGCACGCACGCGCGCGCACACGTATATATTATTTATTGCATATGTTACTAGTTAAACAATTTGTATGCCTGAATGAAAAAAAGTGAACAGAGAGAGAGAGAGAGCACGTGAAGCGTATACATGTGCTGATAGGGACACCTACAGCCCACCGCTGCGCTGCGTATAAGGGTTTGAAGCGTGTTCACCGGCAATGCTGGAGACACTTCGTTCTATTCGCAGTGCCACTATGGCATCCACCAATTTTTTTTTTTTGTAAGTGTTCATGACTCGCTGACCCTACACATCGCGGTTACAGTGAAAACGTGAAGTATATTGTGGCAGTACATATATAAAAAATACACTGTAAAAGAATGTTTTATTGCAATGTCAGCCCAAGCAGTTTGGCCATATCGTGCGTGACGTCATATGCTTGATGAAGGAGAGTCATCGTCTCCTACCTATAAGTACCAGCTGCTGCAAATCATTCATTCATGATTGATATGTGGGGTTTAACGTCCCAAAACCACTATATGATTATGAGAGACGCCGTAGTGGAGGGCTCCGGAAATTTAGACCACCTGGGGTTCTTTAACGTGCACCCAAAATCGTTCATTCACTTAGAGGCTGAAGAAAGCTCAAATAGCTACATTCCACGCGCAGCTGACCACGAAACATTATCACCGGCCGGAACATGCCTACTCGCAAAGCAAGCGGCTTGCTACGTCACAGTTCACTCGCCAGTGTTGTCAGAGTGTCGAGCCACTCACGTGCTTTTAAAAATATTTAGTGTTAATTAGGTGCTTAACCAAATGCGCGGAAATTTCAGCAAGATATTTTTAAACATCGAAGGATTAACCGACATATTACAGAATACAAGTGAAAACTGGCCCCTTTAATGGAAAGGGTGGGGATCCCGCTGTATAGTCATATTTATAGAAAGTAGACTCTGTTTCCCGACCTCCTCTTCCCCTCCACTTAATTCTCTCCACCAACCACTTCTACTGCTTACAGTCCACGCAGTTTCTTGCAGTTCGATTATTCTTTTAGCGATGAAAAACGAAAACCTTATATTATACATCGTAATCACTATTTAGTTTGCAACGGGGTAACATTGTGTCTCAGCAATCCCCCTCTCCAAAGAATCAAACTGAGGCCTACTTGGTCCGCATTTTTTACAACATTTGCTCTCCAAGTCATGGAGCACATCACACACGCCATTTCGCGTTTTCAAAGGGTGGGGCAGGGTGAACAAGAGCCGCCGCACTGGTTGGCTTCGCCAATAGTGACGCGCGCATTCAAGCCGACTTGTATTATAGATGACAGAAGCAGTGGCAGCAGCAGCCCATATAAGCCTCGCTCGCTGCACAGCGATGGTCGAGGAGTTACAGTTCCCCCGCCCACCGCCTGAGCTTCTACGTCTCTGGCGTGTCCTCGGTAAAACTAGGGCGGACGAGAGCGCGCGGAAGCGAACGTGACAAATGAACGCTGTGGTTTCGGGGTCCAGTTCACGAGCTGTCCTCGGGCTCATGAATCACCGAGCATCTTTCATCGTCCGACAAGGGAGCTGCCCTCCCATGGTCACTGCTTGATCGCTGGGGTCCGGGAGAGGAGCGAGTTCAGCCGGGAGCACTTCCCCTGCCCTTCCGTCATTTTAACGCGTTCTTTATCATTCGCGCCCCTGAAAGAGCACTTAAACACCACGTGGTCTAAGAGTTGTTGCAGCCATATCGGTATAGTTAATGGTTCCAGTCCAAATGTGGGTTGGTGCACACTGCTTTGCTGGCAAAGAACGACAATTTCAACCAGTTCATTAAAATAAAAAGGCTTCATCGTACTGCAAAATAATCCTGTCCATACCGTGCCTTCACACGTGTCGCATTCTGTGGTTAACAGAATGCAATTATTTTTCAAGGTGGTCTGCTACACGTAAGGTCATGCTCCCTTAGATGATCACGTTTCTGGACAAAAAGGGCATACCTGTTGGGGCCAGCACGGGATCCAATATTCATCTGTGACATACAAACCGTAGAGATATTGTCGTCCTGCTTTCATACACGCTGCAGCCGTGCTAATGCCCTTGTCCGAAGCCCAGCTAACATTTGGAAGTCAACGTGCAAATCAGTGCGCCATATCTGTTCATGTTGTTACGTATATTTTCCCCTGCCTTTCATTTTCCTTTTTTCTCTCTACATCTATCTGTGTGTAACTGCAGAATAGTCACCAAGGTGTTATTCTGATTAATCTCTTTGTTTTGTCTTTCTCAGGTATTTTGTTTCTTTTTTCTGCCTATCCCCGCACGAGTTGATAGTCTACCTGTACTATGGCATGCCACAAACTTTTTTTTTATTTTGTGCTGAGTAAGTTTATAGGTACTTGTGAACAAACAATACGGTAATAAAAATGCCGCCTACACAAGGGAGGTTATGCAAAAGAGAGGAAGCGGTCTCGACATGTGCCTCATTCTCCCCACCTCATGCCTTACGCACACCGTCTATTCCTTTAGTTTCGTGTGTATTCAGCACTCAGAGGCAGCACACGAGCCTCTGGCAAACACAATCTACAGGAAGTGAACTAAAGCACTGTAGCTGCTGTTCATTTATGGCCACTTTCCTGGGATTTTTGGCCTGACAATTGCAGGTTATACAGTCTAGCATAGTAGACAACGCTTTTATTTCTGTATTATAGCGAAAGAAGCTGCATATATATGTGTAGTTGTTTCACACAATATAGTCGGAAGTGTCACGTGTACAACATGCAGAACATGTATGAGCCAGCGTTCGCAGGAATGTCTGGATACCAGTGCCAGGTAATAAGGTTCCTGGTCAGAAGAGAAAGTGACAGGGTGTCTCCTAATGCAGTGAACCTCAATATTCCTTTCAAATCCAAAGTTTCTCGTTAAAGTACCCGTAATATCCAGCCTAGGAGTTTCAGGTCATATATTTCATTTTATTCGAGTTAAAAACGAGTGATTGCTTAGTAGTCACAGGTGAATACCAAGAAATGTTAAGGTAAAGTTCAAACTTTTCAAAGCATTTCATATATATGGTGGCGTTCGCGAGAAATCATATGTAAAGGTGAGTGGTACGGCAAAACGAGTTTTCCCTGGTAAATACAAAATTATCCACTTCGTGTCCAAGGCTTCGACCAAGAGTAGGAATCAATAATTTTAACAGGAAATTTGTATATCTCTGCACCTGCAAGTGTTTGCCCACTGTGCAATCTCGGACGTGTCGGCAATGATAGAAGGAGCGCTGACACATATGGCCATGGATGTCATGAGCAGAATGATGATGATAATGATGATGATGATTATGCTCAGCAGTGTGAGCAGCAGCCTGGTGGCGACATGTACGGCACGCTCGTTCGACACGGCTAGATCGCGGAAGGCCTAGCGCGGGAGAGGCCTCGACACTTCGTCGACAAAACAATGGACGAGAGATTAATGACCCGGGCGGCGTCGGTTGCCCGAGGCGTGCATGGCGGCTGCGCCATCTTGGGGGCCCGAACCACCGGCACGGGCTAGGGCCCTTTTGGGGAAGAGCTGGGGGCGCTTCGCTGTGGCCGCACTTGGGCCGTGGCGGCGGCTGGACTCGAGGGAGACGACGAAAGAGGAACGGTTTATGAGGAAGTGAGTTATGAGCAGACAAGATTAATCGCGCGCGTTGTCTGCGCGAGCCGCCCGCGCGCGCGGCGGCCGAGGGAAGAGCAAATGACCCCGATCGGCTGCGGCTCGTTGGGGACCATTTCCTGGCGCCATTAATCTCGCGTGGCTGCGGCGCGGCCTGGCACTGGCCCTAGCGCCGCTGACGAATTCGAGCGCGGCCGGCCCGGATTAATCTTTCTTACAGCGGTGGCGCACGCTAGAGCGCGGGAAAGCGCTCGCCCTTCTCTTCGCGGTGCGTGTCGGCGGTGCGTCACGCGAGAGACGATTCAAGGACGTGCTCGCTACCGCCTGTCTCTCCTTCGATGGGCGACGGATCTTCACTGAAACTGCTGGCTCCCCCTGCCACTAAAAGCCGAGAGGAGAGGCATGCGTGCCACCTACAGCGGGATTAAAGCCGCCGTTAAGATGGGTCAGCACTAGAATCAACGCTGCTGAGTTATCTTCCGCCTGTTGCCTACAGTTCACCTGATGTTTGCTGTGGTCGCTAAACAGTCATCGCGACAGTCACGAGTAGATTAAATTAGAGGGAACCAAATACGTTTTAGTTGCCTTATGTCGGCAACTATATATATATATATATATATATATATATATATATATATATATATATATATATATATATATATATATATTACTACAAAAGGCAGAGCATGCCGCCTTTTATAACGGTAACAATAAAGTGAAATTAGGACCAGATGAAGAGTTTGAGGAAGATTACAACACCAACACCGTTCTTGAATACACGGACAACGCTATAACAGCGTCATGAGTGAGCTTCTTAGCAAGCGCGACCGTATTCTCGCGGCCTTGTGATCAGCACTGAAACTTCAGACTTCGTCAGTAGCCAGTACGGAAGAGTGCTCGCTGGATCTCCCGCTACCTGAAAAGAAGCGCATTTTATCAGGAGACATGCATGACGAAAGCTCACAGGCGTGTGATTGCAGGCGCAAGATCACGTCTTCCACCTGTCAAGGGCGTCATGCGACAAGCGTGTGTGATCCGCAGAAGTTAAGTCAGAAGACACGAGAAACCGGCAGGACAAATACCAGAATACCGGCAAATAAGCCAAGCACCAACACGACTGTATGTGCATCTCTAGGGAATAATCGACATACTCTCGAGAGGTTATCGACGAGTGTACTTCTCCAGACGTTTTGGGCTTGGGCCGTAACAGACGTCACATTCTGGTATGTTAGAGCTGTCATAGAAAGAGGAAGTCGGCGCACATTCGTCACAGAGAGGATATCAAAGCAGCTGAATCTTCCATGTGTGGAATCCACCATCATTTCGCTCAACACCTTCGCAAACAAGTCGAGCAGTGCAAAGGCGACGTATTGTGCAGCTTCGTTTGAAGAGTCAGTTTTCACACACTCAAGTTGCCTTGAAGGCCATAGAAATTCCGCACATATGCATGCCAAGATATCGAAGCAAGTACAAGTTCATCATTCGTCGCGGAAATACAGAGAGCACAGACATTGCTGATCAACTACTACACGAATACGTTGTCGCGGAAGAAGGCATAAGTGTTGTCATCGGTTCCGACCAAACTTGAACGGTGAAAACAGAAGAGGTCACTCGATGCGCAGGCAATGAGACGCTTATTGCTATCCACTCGAAGCTAGGGTGGATGTTTCAAGGCAACACCAGCATGGCATCGGATGTTACACACTAATGGATTATGGTCTGCGTATTGAAAACCAGTGTGCAGGAGAGTGATGAATTCCTTCATTCCTTTTGGGAACTCGAGAACGCAGGAATAACAGACACCATCGACAGTGAGAGCGAGGTCAGCCTAGCTATCAAGCAATTTGAACAGATCATCTGCCTTGGGGGCAGAAGATACAAGATGATGCTGCTCTGGAAGGAAGACGTGGAACCCTCGGACATCAAGCAAGGGGCGGAAACTTCTCTACCGACTGTCGAATAAGCAAGGACTCTTGCAGATCTATCACACCACCATATTGGAGTACCTACGAGCGGACATGCAGAAGTTGTAAACGGGCCACTCCTGGATTCCTCAAAAGTCTATTATATGCCGCATAGAGAACTGATCAGAGAGCACGCCTTCACCACGAAGGTCCAAATCGTTTTCTACGCTTCCTCGCAGCAAAACGGGTGTTTTTCATTGAATGAATGCCTGCAAACGGGTGAAATCCTGGACCAGGATCTCGTGAAAGTATTATTACGCTTCACAATACACCGTATAGCTCTTCTTGCTGACATTTAAAGGGTATTCCTTCAAATTTCAATCGCTGAGAAAGACAGAGATGCCTTTGGGTTCCTCTAGTTTCAAGACAAGAAAGCACTGCATTTCTCAGAGGAGGATATTTAAGAGTAGAGAAGTACACGAGTGGCATTTGGAGCGACGTGCAGTCCCTACTTACTGACGGCAACTATACTCCACCATCTGAGAAGCGTGCATTCAAGCAAAATCAGAGTCGCTAGACTTCTCGGTGAATCATTTTAAGTGGGCGACCTAGTGAGTGGAGCTGAGTCAGATGAAGGAGCACTTCAAATCCGCATTATATTCAAGGACATTACGCAGCAAACAGGAATGACACTGAGAAAATGGACGACTAACTCGGATGAATTGATTACAGCATTAGAGCATGAGGAACAGATCGCAGGCAAGGAACTGGCTTTCCTCCATGAAATAAGTGTGAAAGTACTTGGAATTACATGGAATCCATACACAAATAATTTCACATTTTTTTTGAAGGGCCTTCTCGAATTTATCAAAAAAATGTGATACCAAACACAAGCAGATAGTTCTGTAAGCTGCTTCCAAAATATTCGAAACCATGGGATTTCTTCCGCCAATCACCATTGCTGTAAGGATGTTCTTCTAGAAGTTATCGACACGTGGAATAGCATGGGATGAGCAGCAGGATCTTCAGGACGAGTGGCATGAATGGGTGCATCAACTATACCGCTTTTGCAGACAGTTTCCATGTCGCGTTATCTTGGCAGCGGAGCAAAATCACCCACACCCACTTGAGTGACACACGTGGATGTATTTTGCGACGCAAGCCTTTCGGCATACTGTGCAATGCTTTACGTCGTACAGAGCTGTTCAGCGAAGCCTCGGTTGCTGATCCCAAAAGCCCACGTGGCTCCTATCAAGACAATGACACTACCACGGCTAGAGCTTCTAGGAGCCTTCATTGGAGAGAGACTACTGCACATGTGTCAAGTGCACTCTTAGGCTTCGAGATATATTGTAAAATGTGGTCTGATTCCACAATCACACTGTCATGGATAAAAGGCGACATGAAGGAGTTGAAGCAATTTGTGTCTAACAGAGCGAAAGAGATCAGGAAAAAAAACAGATCCTTTAATGTGGAGGCATTGCCCTGGTCATGTGAATTCAGCCTGCCTGCTCACACGTAGAGTTTCTATGAAAAAAATTGTTGTCCAGTAGCACGTGGCGACATGGACCAGATTGGCTATGCGTATAAAAATACCAATGGCCTCTACAACTGTCTGAAGCTCTCAGCACCGACAAAAGGTTTCTTCTGAAAGGATTGCTGTTCACGTTGCGATATCCAGTGAGACAACGTCGGCCCCAGTCCTGGACATTAACAGTTACAGCGAAATTGGAAGGCTACTCAGGGTCACGGCCTGCGTATTCAGATTTATTGAACACTGTCGCCTGAAAACCGCAGCACGCATCTTATTTCTAGTAGCCGAAGAGATTGCTAAAGCTGGAAATTATTGAATCAGGCATGTATAGCAACAAGCCTTCAGGGAAGAAACAAGCTCGATTCGGAAAGGCACAAGTGCAAAGGAGGACTCTCTAGTCAAAGACCTCAACCCGTTCTTGGAGGACAACAGCATCATTCGGGTCGGTGTGCGCCTGTTACACCTTGAAGCATCAAAATAGGTAAATCACTCAATCATCCTCGCGTACGATCATTGCTTTTCTACATTGCTGCCAGTACGATCACACTGCGAAACTTTACATGGAGGCATTAAAGGCACTTTGTCACAGTTGAGGGAACAATATTGGGTCTGCCGGGCACGAACACTGGTGAAGAAAAGATTACACAGCTGCTATACGGGCAGACGCTTCAGTGTTAGCCCAGGCGACACTCCGACTGCTCTTACAGCACGCCATTGTTTGACAATGACGAACCCATTCGAAGTCACTAGAGTTGGGTTCGCAGGACCGCTATTTGTTGTGACTACAGCCGGGGCAACAGACATCTAATGCCATATAGCGCTTTTCGTATGTGCTACACCCAGAGCAGTTTACCTGGAACTGGTTTTGAGCCTGACCTCAGGGGCCTTCCTCATGTGTTTGCGATGCTTTGTAGCACGAAGGGGTCTCCCTCACGTAATTTATTCAGATAATGCAAGAACGTTTAAGAAGACGTCAAGAGACTTGGAGAAGCTCTGTAAGATGTTTTCCCAAGAGGACGTATCGGCATACTTGGGTCCCAAGAGGATCACATGGATGTTTGTTCTTCCCAGTGCTTCATGGTAGGGCGGATGATGGGAGCGTCTGGTCCCGACTATCAAGCTTCCACTGAGAAAGGATCTTGTCAAAGCTCGACTTAACTTTGAGGAGCTGACTACTGTGCTATCAGAAGTGGGGGCGGTTGCGAACTCGAGGCCTCTCACCTACATCGAGTCGGACAGCGGGGAACCTCGTGCGTTAACCCCTGCAGACCTCATTATTGGAAGAAAACTTACGGCGCTCCAATGAACCCAATGAGCGCCAACGACATGCCAGTCAACCTGACGCGCACGGCAGCTTTACGACGGCATGCATGTAGAAAACAGCTGAGTGAAAACTTTCGGAACCGGTGGGCAAAAGAATATCTTCTTGAGTTTCGATCAGGGCACTTTTCGTGTACAAGACCCACCAAACAAGCTAAAGCAGGAGACATCGTCATAGTTCATGATGAAAAATTGCCCGACTGATGTGGAAACTTGCAAGGGTACTGGAAGTCTACAGAGGAGCTCATGGTCATGTCCGTCCATGCAAGATTCAACAACAGCGAGGGGTTGTTACTACAATACCAACACAAAAGTTTTATTCGCTCGAGCGGAACGAGTGACTTGGTGGCCGGGAGTGTGTTCACTCAAGTGCAGTGTCAGGACACACCAAGGAAGGAAGAAGCGCCTCCTTCCACGAGCAAGTCCGTAATCATGAGCCCTTGCAGCCAGAAATTGACCAAGACCGTTGAAAATAAATATCGTCCGTGATGTCTAAGCGTCGCTTTTTTCCAGTGAACAATATGTCATTTTAATCATGTGAATACACACACACACACATCGCAACACATGCACGCTTATATTTACAGAGAAAAATAATGCACACCAAGATGATCCGAAGCTGAACTGCAGGATGAAGGTGAGCTGAAGGACTTGCTTTGTTTGGACTTGCAGCCATAGAAAGTCCACATGCTCTGTTCAAGGAGAAAAAACGGACACACGCACATGCTTATGCACACGCACGCAAGCTCAGGGACGGTTTTTTCTTTTCTTTAAGATGACTCATGAGTATGAATCATGCACCAACATGAGACTACCGTACCTAAACCAAGGAATACCGTGGCCTAGCCATTGTCCATAGCCGTGCAGAGTGCACGTTGGCCAAAGAAAAAAAATTCTGTGATCAATAATCTTATATAGCGTAATATATTCCCCATTTATTTCAAATGTTTTGGCACATTAAGAGCATGGCTGGCACAAAGCTCCAATTTATGTCCACCTACCTCCCCTGGCCGTATCATTACAGCACGTTCTGGGCACATACACGAGCGTTCTGCCTTTCCTTCGCGACAGGTGAATCGAATGAGGTCGATACATAACACCTAACTCAAGTCTTAGCGCGCGCACTGACAGCCATGCAGGACTACCCGCGGGCACTCTAATGTACTGCGACACGCTCATACAGGATTCCTCGTACATGCGGGAGCGCGCACGGCCGCGTGCAACGATCTCACTGGAAAGAGGGGTACACGGAGGACCATTCCTCGTTCAGAGCGCAGCTGCATCTGAAATTCGGTCAGGATTTATCGGCCATTCATGCGGCAAGACCTCTCGGCGAGCAGTCGGCTACAATTCACGGCAAGTCGGGCAATGCAGGCGACGGCGAACGGGACTGCTGTAATAGATTATTCTAATCTGTAATTTATGTCGGCCGTCGTGCGATGGAGCCATCCTCATTGCTGGGCGGTTAGTTAATCTCTCCTACGCGAGGCTGCCGAACGCAGTTCCTTCTTCGCCCATCGGCAGCGCGCGCGCCGTGCCGCCAGACACAATGGTGCGATTGTGCACGCGCGCCAGGGTTCGGTCGGGCTTTTCTTCTCGCTTTTTTTCCTTCTGTTTCTTCGACCCGTATGACGGTGTGAGGCTATAAATTTATCGCATTTGGCTAGTGTATTCCACTTAACCTGTGTGATACATGAAAGCAAATACGCGCGCGCTCCGTGAGGGCTTTTGCGGAAGTGGCCGGGAAGAGTTAGAAACACGAGATAAAACGGGCGCACGACGGCGACGCAAATCGGGTGCTGCACGGCGTGGTAGAAACGAAAGCGAATCACCGCCGCTGATTCCAGTGGAGGTTGCCTGACGGTTTTATAATTAGCGTTTTGATGGGGCCCAGAACAAGCGGGGCTCGGGTGCCGTGCACGGGGCAAGCGCAATCGTGGCTTCGAATCTTCTTTGCTACGTGTAATGACTTGTGAGGCGGCCATTAATTATCTTCTTTCGCATCTCAGTAATTAGAGACGCCGTGCCGGTATGAGTGATTCATGCCGGGTGGTTCACGCTGGGAAGGACGTCTTTGTTTCTCCGCGCTGGGTCTCGGCAAGGCGGAATAAAACAAAGAAAGGTGATACTTTATTCAGCGCTTCTCCGGAGGCGCGAGCGAAGCAAACACCGAGGGAACAATGAAGCCATTTGTCCGGCGAACAGAGATCATATATATTCCAGAGAAGAGTGATCTTGTCTCAAGTGTTTGTGTTGGACGGCGCCCTATCAGTTATGAGAGGGGACGCCAGATGGCCAAACGATTTTATGATTTGCAGCTTAATGAGAGCATAAGTGTGCCGACTATTACTCTAAGTGATTGTGCGACACCGTCCTAGTGACCTTTACTAAGATAGTCATTAAGGGAGCAATGTAGGAAAATTGGGTGAATCACACATGTCCGCAAGCAATCAGGCTTCAGACAAGACGTATACTGTAAACAAAGAGAGAGGCTTCGGACTGGTGTACGGTAGGAAATAATACTTGCTTACTTATTCCGAAACACACATGTTAGTGTAGACTAAACAGCAAAAGCAGCATACTTGCCTGCATCTATGGGTCATGAACTTCTGGTGCCACGTAACCATAAATGTGCGCAGAAACACCATTTACCTTTGTATCGTCGGAATCTTGTTGCAGGTATAGATGAGATGATAGTAGTAATAAAACAATGGACCATCTTCCCCAAGGAAACCCTGATTGGATACGAAACAGCACCGGTACGCACGGCGTTCGCTCGGTAGAAATGAGCTGAAAAAACGGTTAGAAGTGAAACTCAGTGTAGCGTTTACTCGAGTAAACGTTTGTTTGAAACGCAAGAACACGAGAGGAGGGAGTAGATGAAGACGCTTGCGCTAGGCTTCCTTAGCTAGAGTCTTGCATGCCGTCTGTATTCTCAAACGCGATCGGTGTTCTTGACTCGAACCTCGTTTGTGTCGCTGGTCTTCCACAGCCGACGCTTGCGATCGGCTTCCCTGGCTCGCGCCTCGTCGGTGTTGACGTCGCCATTCGCGAACGCCATCGGCTTCGCTAACCCTCGAAACACCAACAACAGCAGGGAAAGGTAGGCGCACGCTATCGGGAAGCATGCCACGAAGGCATCCTGTCCCGCCCGCTGGCGCGATCGCGCGGCCAACAGCGGCGCGCTGTCCACATTGTCGGCGCCTCGAAATTCTCGAGGCGCGCGCAGCACGCACACCTGCCCGATCGCGGCTTCTCGCTGACAGATGGAGAGAGGTGGCGCGAGTGAGATGAGGCCCACGTGAGGAGTGGGCTCGAGTGTTGCGAGCGGTGGAGCACGGCGGTGGAGCTGGCCGGGCTCCACCTGGCGGCTGACCTGGCGGAGGCCATTTCAATGCAACCTGTGGCCGTCCTCTGCGACAGCAAGGCGGCACTGCAGACCCTGGCCAACACCAGACGCGCCTGGCTGACCGGGAACCTCCTGGTGGCCAAGTACCAGGCCCTTGCTGCTTCTGGGGCATCCGTATCCTTCGACTTGCTACCGTCCCACGTGGGAATATCCGGCAACGAGGAGGCGGACACGCTTGCCAATGCTGCACATCAGCCTGGTACCTTCTTCACCCGGTCCGTCGCGGCCAGGGACTTCACCAAGGCGCGCATCAAATGGCTCCTCCTAACGGTACACCCAGACCCCAGAGTAGCCAATGGACGAGCCCCCAAGCTCCTGTCTGAGATGGGTCTCACCAGACGAAACCGTGCCGCCTTGCTGCGCCTGCGGACCGGCTGCGTTTGGACCACTGCTCGCCGCCACGCAAAGGGACGCTGTGCATCTCCCGCCTGCGGCCAATGTGGAGACCCCGAGGCCCTCAAGCACCTCCTCTGTGCCTGCCCTGGCCTGGCACAGGAACGTTAGAGGGTCACCACAGCATACCGTAGACAGGGCCTACCTGCCACCATCTTGGACCACCTCTGCTCTACCCGGTCCGTCCACGCCTGCCAGCGCTCCGGAGCCTGGTAGAGTTCCTGCAGGAGACGGGATCAGCTGCATACAGATGAGCAGAGACCTGCCGACCCTGCCCCTACTGCTGCCCTTTTGCTGCGCCAGCCATGGCCTTGACATCTTACACACAGCCTTCCCCCACCCTATCTATCCTCTTTTACTTCCCTCCCATCTTCCCCCACAAGGCACTGCGCCATGTCGCCCAAAGGGCTGACAGAAATTAGGTGCCTTCTTTCTCTTCCTATAACCACTCAACAACAACAACAGCGGTGGAGAGAGTAAAGCGAGCAAAAGCTGACTAGCAGCGAGCGCGTGGCAGGCGAGGGAGGGAGACGTCACGGTGCTCTGCTAGGCGGGCGTAAACTACTAGGCACCGCTCGAACCAGTGACGAGGGGAGTGGTGCGGACGGACGAAGAGCCTAACACAGGATAGTCAAAGAGCTGCTTCGCACCTAATAATATGTAGGGTTTATCGTCGAAATGCTACCATATGGCAATGGGAGATGCCGTAGTGGAGGGCTCCGGAAATTTCCGCCAACTGGCGCTCTTTAACGCGCATACAAATCTGAGCACACGGACCTAGAGTATTTTTGCCTCCATTGAAATTTGCAACCGCCGCAGCCGATATTCAAACCCTCGACCTGTGACTCAGCAGACGAGTGCCTTAGCCACTAGACGACCACGGCGAGGCTGCGATGACAGTTGTATATGTGTTTCATCTTCCTGAGCCGGGGTTGCAAACACGCGAGCCGCAGCCACAAAAAAAAAAGTTTTGCTGACGCCCACGACATCGCGAAGGAACTTGGGACTTCCGCGGTTTTCACCGACTTGGCTTAATTTTCTGTCGGTCTTGTTAGCTGTGCATAATACAGAAAAAAAGCAATGTACTACACGCAGTCTAGTATGATCATGCGCTCATTCAAACTTCAGGGAAAAAAAGCTTTTTTTTCTATAACATGCTACGTTAAAGGCAAGCCAGGTGAATTTCTGTCTATTGCTGGAGTATACGTTAACTAAAATAAACCACAGTATATTGAAGATATAACTGCTTATCCGCGACATAATTTCCGTCAACGCTGTATACGAGTACCAAAGATAACTAGTTACCGAAAGCAACTGTCTGTTCCGAGGCATTCGCCCCGCCGCGGTGGTCTAAGGTACTCGGCTTCTGGACCGCAGGTCGTGGGATGAAATCCCGACAGCGGCGGCTTCATTTTCTATGAAGGTGAAAATGCTGTAGGCCCATGTGCTAAGATTTGGGTGCCCGTTAAAAACCCCAGGTGGTCGAAATCGCCCGAGCCCTCCACTACGGCGTCTCTCACAATTATATCGTGGTTTTGGGACGTTGAACCCCACATTTCAATCAATTAATCCCTATTCTGTGTGAGCTGATTCCATTTTTCTTCTGTGAACTTATTAATTTCGTCCATACATCCAACTATTTCCTCGAGTGGATTTCCCATCACTTGCTAACCATTCTGTTCTTCTTACTGTCCACCGGTTGTCCCTTCTACGCGTTATGTGCTCAGTCCGGTTCCATTTCTGTCTCTTGATGTACACTAGGATGTCTCAACTCCTGCTTGTCGCCTGATCCAGTCTACCATACTCTGATCTGTCCGCCTCGGGGCTTGGCTGCTCACCCGGGAGTCGTGGGTTCCATCCCGGCTCCAGCGGTCGCATTGCGATGGAGGCGAAGTGGTAGAAGCCCGTCTACTGTGCGATGCCACTGCACCTTAAAGGACACCATATGGTCAATGTTTACGGAGCCCTCCCAACTGCTTCGCGAGGAGAAACCATCGGCCGTATATATATATATATATATATATATATATATATATATATATATATATATATATATATATATATATATATATATATATATATATATATATATATATATATATATATATATATATAGTGGCTTGGGGGATAGCCGCTGAGGTAGCTCAGTGGTAGAGCATCAAACGCCTTATTCGAACGTCCCAGGTTCGGTTCCTGCACACGGCAGGTTATATTTTCCCCTAATTTCTTTCTTCACATTTACATTACAATTGGTCCTATAACTTCCTTTATACATTCCTTGGCATTATTGTCTGTTATATCTCATTAATATTGTATCAAAACAAGGAAAAATGAGCCCTTATGTATACACTTCTTTCAGCTATTCATTGACGAGGATCTCGTACTGGCAGACTTGGTGCCGTTAGCTTGTATACGAGGGACTATAGGTTAGCTGCCAGCTCATAAGTTCACGTGCTACGTGATGCCAAAGAAGCTCCTAATGAGTACGCCACACTCGCCTCCATGGCTAAATGAATGTGTCTCAATCACATTCATTTTTAGGCCAACTTTAACACTTTCTTGGTTTTATTCCTCAGTCACTTTTTGCAATCGATAGATATTGTTACTGAAGGGAAGTATGTCATACTAACTATATTTGGTTTGAATGAAGCCGTAATATAAATTTCTCGTATGGTCCTTTCACTCGAAGTTTGCTTCTTCAGACAAAGTGAATTATAAGTATACTCATCGAAGTTTCGTATGCATTATTGTAAAAAAGAGCCATTGCATTGCAATTTGAACTGCATTTGATCTCGGTGCAAGTGCATGATTTGTGGATGCGCTGCGAGCTGATTTGCAGCAGATGCCTTCGTCAGGTCGTACAGTTTTTCGTTTCTACAACTAATCAGCATTGAAATAGAGTTAATTATATGATATGTGAGGTTTGGCGTCCCAAAGCAACCATATGATTATGAGAGACGCCGTAGTGGGGGGCTCCGGAAATTTCGACTACCTGGGGTTCTTTAACGTGCACCCAAATCTGAGCACACGGGCCTACAACAATTTCGCCTCCATTGAAAATGCAGCCGCCGCAGCCGGGACTCGATCCCGCAACATGCGGGTTGCGGAATCGACCACCGCAGTGGGGCTTACGTAAATCGATGGCATAAATTGAAGTTTATCAGTGCAGTCACACGTACGCTAACAATGACCAGATGCTGAGAGCAACATTACTGCAATTAGCATAATGCAGGGTGTTCTTTTAAATTTTAAATGTGAAGCGTTTATTAGTGAACTTCGGCAACTTTGAGTCTATCTATCTATCTATCTATCTATCTATCTATCTATCTATCTATCTATCTATCTATCTATCTATCTATCTATCTATCTATCTATCTGCCGCTTACGGTTGGGTGCTCTCGTGGTCACCCTCTCAACTTGACGGGAATCAAAATTAGCATGGGAGGGCAAAATGGCTTGACGAATATGACGTGCTGGTCAAAACATTAATAATGTCACAATCCTGTCACGTACGTCGTCAAAAACTTGTCGCCTGACAGTCGCACACGCCCAAGGGCGGGTATGTGCCGCTGGTATGCGTGTATGTTCCACAGGTGACTGACACTATTTACCCAGGAACGACGAGAAGGACAATTTTAACGCGTGAGCATTAGGAAATACCCGACCCGACGAATGCAAATAATAAATGTCAGGGTCCCAGATAGAATCAAACCCAAGCATTTTGCGTGGCAATGAAGCATTTTATCACAGAGCTACGCCAGGTCTCGGAACTACTTTCCAAACAGACGTTAATCTTCATGAAACGTCAATAGTGGTTGCAGTGCTGCCTACTCAATTTTATAAACATTACATATGCACTCCTTTAATACAGCCGTCTTTTCTGGTTAACGTCAATTGTGGTTAGTTTACATGCGCTGAAGTCGATTTATGTAGCAGTGTCCAAGGCCAGCATCCTCGCGAGCATCAGCGCTTCCTATCAGCTTCTGGTGTTTCTAATACACATGTTCCATTTGGCATCATTGTGCAAGTGTAAACAATTGGTTATATAAAAATCTGCAACTCTTCAAAATATGTCGGTGCATGGAACATGTGTACATATATTTGGCGTCATTTCATGACGTGTCGCTCAGTAAAAAAAAATGCAACACGGTAACCTTCCCTCTGCACGCTTCGCCTAACGTCGATTTCCAGGTACGTGGATCAGCCAAAGTTTTTTTTTCTTACTTCTCCACATTAGTTAGAGGTGCAAGTGAAGCTTGTGACATTCACCATTGTAGAGAAAGAGGAAAGCTGCAGAATTCTGAAGAGAAGTAAGAAAGCCGCAGTGAAAAAGCTGCAGCCTGCAGCTTTCTTACTGCAGTTTTCCGAAGAAGCTGCAGAAGTCGCTGCAGATTTCGGTCTTCACAGCGGTGGCATCGAGCGCAGAAGTGTTCAGAAATGCGGCACTCGTGAATATGTATCCGCCGGTCCCATGCGTATCTGTGCGCGCCGTTTTCCAATAATTGATGCTTTCTTGAGTTTGGGCTTGTCGGTGATCAGCCGTTGCTCATATTGAAATCTGATACTTTATCGGGGTCACCTGTTGCTTCACGTTGCCGCATTTTATTTTGCCTGAATATGTACTCATTACCATCGCTGTTATTTGTAACAACTGTAGTGTCACACTGCTAACCACGTGAATGGAGGTCCCATTCCCGGCCTAGAGGAAGGAAAAAAATGAAGGAGCCTTTTGTAATGCGATAAACAGAAATATATTTTTTTCTCTATTGTACCGTATGGTAATGGTTGCATGTCAAACTGTATCATTAGTCATATACATGGTTTTCTTTGAGCAACATATCGGTTTACCACCTTTGATGGTTACACCAGTCTGCCTATGCTATCAACCGCTCAACCACAAGTTAACTAGCAGACTAAAGAAAACTGCTTGAACAAACAGTCGGTTACTACTTTTATAGAGGCTGCACGCAAGCTCTGCAACCAACTCACTCTCCGGCGACATGGCTGCATTCGGTAACGCAGCCTATATCGTGTAGGATTGCGGTGACCCAGGAGGGAGAAAGAAAAAAACAAACTCGTTCGTCAGCATTAATCAACCTGTTTCTTTTTTTCCCAAAATGCTTCTCCACGACTGACAAGTCTAATTGCTCTTGGGTAAGTGTCACGAATAACAAATGAGGTTCGCGATGATAGCTCGTTTGCTTTCCTTTCTTCATGTTCCCAGCCTTCTACATATTCCTTGCTTCTTTACAAACACGTTACAGAAGCATCGCTTCAAAGTCTCGACTCGTCGCTAGTGGCAACGTTTTATTGATGATAAGAGTCCTGCCAGACTAATATTCCAAAACAAAGCAGCTGGACAAAATGCGTTGCCTTGCATTCCTACAAATAGCGTCATCGCTGCATTAATTGCACTGGAAAAACTCCGAAGATACCCTTGCCCTATCCTGCCTTCATACCAAGAGGTGAATGGTAGCAGATAATTACCAAGTCAATTTATCATTGCGTAGATCGCAAGTGATCCAGGGACCATAACTTGTAAGAGAAAGAGAACCAGCAACTCTGTTTTGGATTTTTTTTTCCCATTAGTTAGGTTACTACGTCAATTCACTTTACTTAGAATTATGCTTCGCTACAGTAATATAACTCGTGTAATGCAGCGCTAAACCGTCAGGGTAGATTTATTTGCGTAATTTAGTTTATCTGTAGGAAGAAGATAATTAAGTGCAACCAAACACGAGGCAAATTTAGATGCAAATATGTTCGTCCTGTTAGAGCCAACCAATTTTCTCATGCTTTCAGCGACCTTGCCTTTATTTAAGTTGGCGCAGGGCTCACGAACAGCCAGAGTTCCACAAATCGTCTTCTTTCCACGTTCATAGAGCAGGCGTATTACAACTGACAGAGTGAGATGTGCCAGAGTAATTTGGGACGTTACATTGTGTGACCCTCAACAAATAAACTGCATGCTCGAATTGAACTTAAAAAAAATGTTGCCCAAAGATTTGTTTTATCAACGTTGCTTGAGTTCTCGTATCCTTTATTTTTACTAAATATGACTTTTACTTTTCTGCATACGCTACCATCCTCTTCCTACCATGTCACAATCCCGAAACTTGCCTAACCTGCAGCCTACTCAAGACGCGAGTGAGTGCGCTTCGTCACGTTACTTTCCCCAAAACAGATGACTATATTCATTACGTCCAACACTTCGCACTTAAGACACGGTGTCTTACTGGGTTTTTCAGCGGTAATTGTGCTTATGAGTTAAATATTTACATGCTAACATGTAACATGTTATCTAATTCTTTATCACCTAGAGGTTGACTTTACAGTCTAAAACTTATACGGACATTTGCTTACTGTTCTCTATTGAGGTACCATGCTTACCAATTGGCGCCTAAATTTGCAGTTTATAAATTTCTTTCAGCTGTCATGGATGAAGTCAAAAATTAGAGACTTTTGCTTCTTTCCTGTGCAGCACTTTAAATCCTGAATTCGTTAGCATGTGGCCAACATTTTCTAATATTTCCCGTGAGGCGCGTTGCAGCTACGTTTTTCGTGGCAGTGTTTGTCATAGATTCGAGGGACCAAACCCACTCTGCCTATGAAAGATGTCGCAGCATAGGGCTCCAGACAACTTCAGTCAAGTGGGTTTCTTCAATGTGCACTGATATCCAACTGTAGAAGAGTCTCTAGCATTTCACCCCTTTCTGATAGTGCCTTTTTTTTTTCAGAACAGTGTATGCTGGCTTCATGCAGACCTGTGCATTTTTCCACTCTTTAAAGATGATCCTTACTCAAAAAAGGTTTTTTATTAGTTCTTAGAAGGACGACTGTTTTTTAAACCGCACTCTTTATTTTTCGTCGCACAAAGTGTCGATCTGTACATACACATACATTATATAAAAGAACACGAAGTAGAAGTCGATGGGAAAGGCAACTGGAACTCGTAAAACTTGCAGAAGCTCCGACTTGCTCCCTTTTCTGCTCTTCTTGCGCTGCTTCATGTTGCTTCCACGAACCATCATTTCAGACAGTTCCACGCCGTAGTGATGAGTTCATCTGAAAGAGTTGCTATTACCAGCAAGCAACATTCCATCTGGAAGAGTTACTATTACCAACAGCCAACATTTCGCATTGCTTTGCAACCCAAATAACTTGCGCAGCTGCCATGTTAACTGTCCACACTTTATAATCACAAAATCGACAGCCAGGTTTTGGCACTGGCCTTTATGGCAGAGGCGAGATCTACGCGGCACAAATCAGGACGACTTCTTTGCTCAATTGGCGATCTGAACAGCGGCTTCCGGATATTGGGATTTCACTGCAATGTGAAGGTGTCTGTTACTGCATTTTTGAGTTGTTGCTCCTTGATCTAAGCACCATGATAGTACTCTGACGTGCCACAGTCTGATGATTCACCGGTGTGCGCCGGGCTTATGAGAGGTAAAAATTATCTCATACAGTATCACACCCCTGTACGCCCAAATAGGCACGCGTGCACGCCACCAATGTGATTGGTGATGGCGGCAGCACGCAGTGTTGCACGGAATTGCATCGGCTGTGTGTAGGCCATGGCTCCGCGCCGATGCTCCGTAATAGTGACTGATGGAGGGTAAGTGCGGCGGGAAAGCCACTCTTCGGACATCGCTCCCTTGCGCGCACTGATAGCGTGCGTGCTGCTCTCTCCATCTTCCCGAGGCGTTTGCCGGGCCTTGCAGGGGCACCTGACGGTGAAAATTGGCCCCCGGCCTCGATTTAGTAAGCGTCGGCTCTTGTATGTCCTCATTTTTCAGCACATAGCAGCGGCGGAATGAACAGATAAGTGAGAGGAGTCAGTATTCACCGAAAGCGTTCTTGCAGCTAAGTATAACAAGCACGCAGTTCAGATGTGGAAGTGACGGAGGTAAAATTTATCCTGCTAAAGTGTAATAAGCCTTAAGCTGGCCAAATGGCCCATACGCCCACAATGTGAAGTTCCTTCGGCATTTCATGACTTCTACCTGCGTTGGCTGGATACATTCTTGTGAGGTTACAAGACTACCACGACGCTTCTGACAGAACTGTGGGTGTAGAGGGCCATGGGTAAAGCCAAGAAGTATCTTTGTAGTAGTTTGCTATGAGGTAAATGTTAGGAATAGTCTGAAGAAGCTTCTCTGTTTGTTGTTGTTGTTGTTAGAGGGACAAACAGCGTCCAACTGCGCCCCACGTATTACCATGATCCTGACATAAAACCTGCTTTGTGGTTCTTTGCCTTTCTTTTCGCGTCAGCTTTTTAGTGTATATCAAGATAAACTATGGTTTGGCACAAAGTGTCCTTTCTTAGACGTGGTTGTTATACTTAAGAAGCACAACAAATACTGAGGTTGAATGTGTTCTTTTCGTTTGTATCCCTCATGAAATTGATGCCTTTTGACCACATGTGAAACAATCAGGGCGTTAGCCTAAACCTGAAAAACCGGGGACACCAGCTTTCAAGCATGTTTCGAGCAAAAATTAATCAACACTGGGGACGAAATGCTAAAATTATGTAGACACATACGTAATGTGTACGTCGAAGTGAAATATCATCAATTGTCTTTGAATGAAAATCTCTTCGAGTGAAAGAAGCGAATTTTCAAGGGCTGGTTTCTTAGTTTGAGTCAACCTTAATAAAAACTAGATGATAATTAAGCCAAGGAAGGTATAAGGAACGTTCATTTTATTGTTCTAACGGTCTCGTAATAGTTATTATATCAATGCGACCAAAGTGGACGAAAAGACAACTTACCGCTGGCAGGGACTGAAGCTGCGACCTTCGGATAATGTCTCCTCATGGACGCCCAGTATGCACGTACCTATAGGGGACTGGACATCTATAATGCACACAATCACTTAAATTTCTTCATTGGTCGCATAAAAAAAGACCTACCTGTCAAGTAAATTTGTGATGTAGACACCTCCGGAAGCTTCCGACGCGCTTCGTGGCTTATGGTTCATGCTTAGGTCCTTTGTTTCGCGGTGTTCTTGTAACTTGGAGCGTAAGTCATGGTCACCCATACAGAGAAGTGCTGGTTCCCGCGCTATTTTTGCCGTATGTGTACCGACTCCGCCACCCTTATCCACGCCACCCTACATACCACTATGTGAAAGCGGCCCCTTCTGCGGGCGTCTTCATACCACCTCCCCTGTCGTGCGGTCACCCTGCACAGGCGGGGTTCGGAAGCTGCGCAGAGGTTCGCTCGCACCACTTCGGATGGAGTGAATATTTCACGAGCCTCTTGAAAAATGTGCCCACCCTTTCCGGGGAGCGATATTTCAGCGAAAAAACAGGCGGCCGAAGAGGCGCACGCCCGCACCGAGCAAAGTGGCTCGCCACGCACGCTGGTCGTGATGTATGGCTCCGCGCCAAAGGGGTGCGCGTCACCGGAAGAGGCCGACAACATCGCTTCCCCGCTCGCGTAGGCAGCAGCACCGGTCGACACATCGTCGTCGCTTGCCCCAGGGAGGCACCGCAGCTTGCGAGTGCCTGTCGGCGCGTGGTGGGTCGGCGTCGTGCAATATGCATGATGGCCGCTGATAGGCCAACGGTGGAATGCACGCTACGGCTGTGAGTGATGGCAGTGCTTTGGCGGGCGTCGCTTGACGCCTCTGGGCGCACTTTTAGAGCGCTGAACCGCCGATGTGTTCCCTGTACCAAGTAGATGCCTTCTTGACTGCTGCCGGCGTTGCGGAGGGGATATTCGCGCTGAAAGAGCCACCACCTCAGCCTTTGAAGGGAAAAAGAAGAATCGTGCTTCGGGGCGGCTAAAAGAGAAGATGAATGTCGCTGCCACACTGCTCGAGCGCCTGTATAACAGCCAGCTGTCACTGCATTTGACTAATCCTGCGATTCCAGTTTTGTGTCTGCAATGCGTGCGACAATGGCTACTTCGATAATATAACATAATTTTAATATAGATATTCAACTGATAATTCTATTCTTAGCAGCACGGCTCCTAAGTGGATAATGTTTCATAAAGTGGGTCACATTTTGATTTCAAAGAGCATCTACGTTTTCTCTGCTTCTCTCTCTGAAGCAGCGATAGATAGATAGATAGATAGGTAGATAGATAGATAGATAGATAGATAGATAGATAGATAGATAGATAGATAGATAGATAGATAGATAGATAGATAGATAGATAGATAGATAGATCTCTGTATCTAACTACGTAGCCGCTTACGACTGGGTGCTCTCGTGATCACCTCCTTCAATTGGCGCGAACCAAATTAGTGTGCGAGGTTAAGATGACTTGACAAATATGACGCACTGGACAAGACAAAAATTAAGTCCCAATCTCGTCGCGTACGTCATCAAACACTTTCCGCCAGACAGTGTCACATATCCGCGGGCGATTTGTTCCACTTGTATGCGGGTGTGTGCCCCAGGTGATTGACACTTAGCATCTATCCACGAACGGCGAGAACACACGTGGTGTTATGACCGCCATCGGTAGGCGCCATGCTGTCGCTGAGAAGCGTAGCCGGGCCGCGTTCCCACGCCTGGAACCCCAGTTTTCTTGGAACCAGCGTCGAGAGCTGACGGGGGAGCGGCGCTGTTTTAATCCTCAAAGAGGTAACCGACTGGTCAGCTGCCTATGCCCGCCAGGTATTGTCCCTGCTAGCCGGAGGATGAGACGTCGTGTCGCCACGAAGCTGTAAGCCGTTCCAGAGAGAACAACAAAGACAGCGTCTTCCTTTGTAGAAATGGCGACCGCCGCCACAAAGTGCCCTGCTAATTGAGCGGACAGATTGGCGGACCGTTTGATGTCTGCTGTCCGAAGCTTGGCACCCCTCGACCAGCGACACACACGACGAGCAAGAGCCCCTCTGGCGCCACCTTTCAGTGCAGTGATCTCGACTCAAAATTGGATGTTCACGTGCGCCGTGCATGCTCGTACCCCTCACCTGTTGTGTGTGTGTGATTGGTGTTCCCATCAAGAAGGAGGAGCCCGACAGGGCTTATAAGGACGCTGCAGAGTGCGGGACGGCGCTCTGAACCATGTAACGGTTTAACCACCACGCTCGTGGTTTGTGAACTCTTTACCTCATGCTGTAAATATTTGTAAATAGAGCCATAAACCTGTTTGTTTTTTCGTATCCCCATCTTGTAAGCGCTCGTTTCCTCAACCCGAAGCTACACCACGCTACCACAAGAGACCGGGTTTTGTTTTCGTATCCTCCAGTGACCTTCCTTTCCACCGCAACAACTGGTTGGCAGTGGTGGGATACGACTCAGCACCCCGAGCCACAACAACTGGTGGCAGTGGTGGGATCCACAACAGTGGGTAGTTCTACCGCGTGAGCATAAAGAAAAAGCTGGCATCGGCAGCGTTGACACCACAAATGCAGAGAATAAATGTCAGGGCCCAGCAGGAATCGAATGCCAGCATTGCGCGTAGAACTGCAGCATTTTTTCCACAGAGCCATGCCAGGTCTCGGAATCTTTTCCAATAGACCCTAATGTTAGTGAAACGTCGGTTCTAGTTGCAGGGCTGGCTATCCATTTTTATAAACATCCACATATGTAGGCTACTCCTACGATAGAGCCGTGACGGGAGGTTAACGTCAATGGCAGTTAGGTGCTAATCGGGGAAGTTGACTTATGTAGCAGGGTCCAGGGCTATCATCATGGCGAACACGAGCGCTTCATATCAGCTAATCGCTTCTAATATTGCTAATACACATGTTCCTGTTGGCATCGTTGCGCAAGTGCAAACTGCTTTTTGAAACATCTGCAACTATTTAACACATGTCTGTGCGTGCAACATTTGTACATTTATTTAGCGTCATTACATAATGTCTAGCTCAATAAATAAATTACATCATGATCACCTTCCCTCCGCATGCTTCACATGACGTCAGTTACCAAGGTACGTGGAATCTGCCAAATTTTTGAAATTTGAATACATTTCTTAGTCGGGGCATGTTAGGCGTCTGTCGGTGTCCGCGCGCCGGCAGGTGTTATCTCTCCACTCACACTCCCTCTCCCACAGCAACAGCTACAGGTGAGCCCACTACAGGTCACCCCTGGCACCCGGAGCAGGTGGTGCAAGTGGAGCAGCTGAGAGTGAGTGCGTGTGAAGGTGATCACATCGTGGCAACTTGGTGGAGCTCTAGCGTGTAAGGAGAGAGTGAAGGAGATTAGTGAAGAGGAGGAGCACGCTCTGGCTTGTGAGGGTGCTTGGATCGTGGGAGCTTGGCGGAGCTCCCGCGTGTATAGAGAGAGTGAAGAATAGGGTAGGTGCAGTGCTTCACCGCTTCTTCTCTCGCCGTTCGCTCTCTCTCCTCCCTGCGCCCCACTCTCCCGTCCGCTCGCTCGTACGTATATATAAATGGAGTGAAGCCTGCACTTCACTCTCGACCCTTCACTGGCTGGTGAAATAAATGGTTACGGTACAAATACTCGTATTGTTATTAATAAAATTACTACGCGGTGTACTCTCGGCATAAGAAATGCATTCGCATATCCTCACAATTTTCTTCAGGGAGGTAGGGGCAATTGTAGTCTTCAAGGGCCTAAGTTTATTTTGCTTTGCTATTTACTCATTATTGTATTTACTTACACTTCATATTTCTTTACTACGTGTGTGTAAATAAGCTGAGAATATATATATATATATATATATATATATATATATATATATATATATATATATATATATATGCTTGTGCACGTGTATGTACAGACAGGTACCTGCGTTTTCTTTGTTGTCAACCCATTTTCTGTTTTTGCCATCCGAAATGTGTGACGCAGTTGCACCTAGCACCTGTTCCATGAATTTCGATTGATGATTGATGAAGATTGATTGATGTGTGGGGTTTAACGTCCCAAAATCACCATATGATTATGAGAGACGCCAGTGGAGGGTTCCGGAAATATCGACCACCTGGGGTTCTTTAACGTGCACCCAAATATGAGCACACGGGCCTACAGAATTTTCGCCTCCATTGAAAATGCAGCTGCCGCCGCCGGGATTCGATCCCACGACCAGCTAGTCAGCAGCCAAGTACCTTAGCCACAAGACCACCACGTCGGGGCTGTTCCATGAATTCCGTTGTACCATGCATATCATTCAACTTCTAACCCTACGAAAATTCGAAACAGAGAGTGCAGTATTTGTAATAAATAAACAAACAAATAAACAACAAAAAGTTATTCATTATTTTATACTCACACCATAAACAAAAAAAATTCTTTCAGCTCATGTCATGTAGCGACCTATACTTTTCCCACAGTCTTGCATGTCACACGCACATTGTACATCGGTGAACCAGTCGTGTATACAGGATCTCTACTGCTCTCCTCAGGGCATACGGGATACGTACACGTTATGGCGAAGAGCGTATGTCCAAGACTACCGACCATCGTACAAGAAAAGCGGTATATCTGTAGCCAAGAATATACCATTTTGCTTGTAGCTCTCTAGCAGTAGGTGTGCTTTAATCAGGACATCGTCAAGTCTAATCCCTTTGAGCACGTGCCCGCTAGTGAGTTAACGATGTTCTCAATAGGCTTCTGCTTATCCTTATCAGCACTATATATTTGGTGGTTTGGCAAAATGAAGGTCAGTTAAACTAAACGAACTTTTTTATAATCTCTCTCTCTCTCTATCTTTTATTCCCGCATGCGTGCGCACTGTACTACGCTCTGTGACTGACCTTTTTCGACTTAAGAAGTCGAAGGAATGCTTTAAAAATACGTTGCAGCCACGCATATATGCGGCAACGGCCTTATTTGTTTCGTTTTTTCACAAACCATAAGTATACTATAAATGAAAAAAGTAGTTCTCAGGCCGGTAGACAGTGGTTTAGAGTGGAATTAGAAAAAGCAATGGGAGCTGAATTATGACTGAATCCATCACATCAGGTGAAAAAAGAAAGTATGAAATAGTTATTGGTGAACAATACTTTATTGAATAGTAATAAAAGATGGCGGGTTCCCGATATTTTTCGTGCACATCCTCACTGGAGCATTTTTTTTTCGGTTTGGCGTCAACGAATTCTAAGGAGCATGAGGAGGCATGAACTAGCGGATCAAGACACGAGGCATGTTGAAGGCCCATTTCCTCGAGAATTATGTGCAAGTCAGGGAACCCTAGTTGGTTGAATTTCTGGGAGTCTTTCATTACGGTGTTTCTAATATGCACATCATGGTTTTAGGACGTTAAGCCTTCCAAAAAATTATTACTATCAAGACATGACGAAGACATAGCGATTGAGTGATCGTGGTCGTGACACAGGTACTAATAATAATGGTTACATATTGGGTTTTACTTGCCAAAACCACTACGTGATTGAGGCACACCGTAGTGAAGGGCTCCGGAAACGTACTGTTCTGTAACGTGCACTGACATCGCACAGTGGGCTGCTTAACATTTCGCCTCTATTGAAAAGCGACCGCTGCGGCTGGGATAAAACCATATATACACACCTGAGCGTAGGTCGGCGAAGTAAATCATGAGTCGACCCATTCGGACTCACTCAGATCAAGCCGTGAGTCTGAGTGATCACGGGTGAGTAATATTTTAGTAAGTCCCCCTGGAGCCCACTTCTCGCCGACCAGCAATGGGCCGTCCAGCAGGTCCACAAAGCGGCCGCCAGGTACTCCCTGTCGGTCCCTACATGGGAGACGCCCGCTACGCGCTAAGCGCGTGCTGCAGGACTGCAATAAAGGTTTTTTCATTCCATTCAGTGAGTTAAAAGCACAAGATATATTTTTTGAGTGTGAGTGCCTCCCCCCCCTTTTTTTTTGCCAACCTGTGGCCTTCTCTGCTAAACTTCCGAATTACAATCAGCCTTACCTAGATTCGCATTTTTACTCCCATCTACTCACACGTATTCCGAATCCAAAGCAGTGTCGTTCATGTACCATTTCAATATTTATTGAACAGAGACGGGAAAAACATGTGAGGGTGCCCTTACCTCCTCCTCCTCATTCTTCTAGGGGAGTTCTTGATGAATATATTTTACGTACCCATTCTTTCCCAGAAAAATGACCTTACTGGTTTACGAGCACCCATAACTGGTAATCGAAGGCACAGTATCGGAAACGGCGCTAAGAAGAACACCAATAACGTCAGCTAAGCGTTAAAAAGCATTAATACTATTGTAGAAACAGTTAATTTTGGCCTAACGGACTTATAAGTCGACTCACTCATACTTGGATTAAAATTATTACTATAATGTCTGCGTGAATCAAAATTAACAGCGCAAACACAGAACAATCCCATAGGGAAAAGGAACGACCCACACGGGCACTATACAAATCTCTTAATTCAGAGATATGTAAGAACTATGCCCATATTAGGTGTTATTGACTCGGAATGAGTTCGCGAGAGTAACATTTTGGTGAGTTTGAGTCTGAGTGAGTCCGATCGAAGAAAATGTTCTTGAGTAGAGTCCGAGTGAGAGCAAAGCACAAACTATGTTTTATGAGTGAGACTGAGTGATCTCCATAAGTTTGGCGACCTATGCGCCTGAGTACTCTCGAGTGTTTGACAAGACGTAAAAAAAAAACAGATTTGGCATAACCACAGCAAAACTCTTCTGGCGATGTATCAAACGCGGACGAGACTGCGTCTCTTATTGAATGCCTACGTTTTCTGTCTAAAAGTAGAAGCTTTCTCGAAAATCGTATGATATGAAGCAATAAAGTAGAGAAACAGAGGCAAATAAGGTGACCAAGTGAAAGTTTTGTTTGCCCTCCTGCATTCGAAATGTAGTGTAGATACGAACGGATACAAAAGGCAAGGCAGATAAATAGCACTTGTAGCGAAAACACACCTGAATGGGTGCGTCGATTGATTGATTGATTTGTGGGGTTTAACGTCCCAAAACCACTATTTGATTATGAGAGACGCCGTAGTGGAGGGCTCCGGAAATTTTGACCACCTGGGGTTCTTTAACATGCGCCCAAATCTGAGGCCACGGGCCTACAACATTTCCGCCTCCATCGGAAATGCAGCCGCCGCAGCCGGGAATCGAACCCGCGACCTGCGGGTCAGCAGCCGAGTACCTTAGCCACTAGACCACCGCGGCGGGGCAAAAATGGGTGCGTCTATTACGTGAATGGTCGCAGCGACGTGCAAACTTCAGGTAGTGCAGTGGACCTGTCGTTACTGTCTGCATAAGCAACGTGCTAGAGTCATTTCACCCGCTAGAGTAATTTCCCACATTTCACCCGTTGTTATGCGACTGGAGTATCAGTAAGCCTTAGTAGAGCCCACCATGAGTCACACTTAGTGAAAATATGTAAAAAACATACAAAAAACTACTAAAACATTCCATAAGGCATCAGATCGCATCAGGAGGTTTTAGATGACACTAGTAAGCCAAGGACAAAATTTATATGCGAGTTCATAATTTTCGCCACTAAATCAAATTTTATCGCACTGTTGGTGCGGTCTTGTCGAAGGAATCCCGCTCTTTCAAGGGCAGACCATGCATCGTACTCGGCAAGGTTATGACTGGAAATCTCGATACATCCCCTTTCTCAAGACCTTGATGATCGTCCACTAATATTTTGGAAAGGGGATTCCACCCAGTAAAAAGATGGCATTTTGAATCACGGGCATTATTGACAACTCGGTGACATGAGCAACAAAAAACAAATGTATTTTATTTTCGTTTTATTATTCTAACTCACTCTTGCTTCTAGTAACACTAGTAAGCTTGTTACCGAGAACTTCAATGGTCATCTTATGATTTTATCATTGCCATATGCGGATTTATTTGCTTTTTTCCCATTTCGTCTCGTTTTGGTGGACTTGCCTCGAAATCTTGGAACACTCTCCTGTCGGCTGAAAATATTTTTGTCTTTCTTGAGCTTTGCTCTTTGAGGCCACTGTAGAGTTAGTTTTATTTCACGAGATGCAATATTCCACTGGATATTATTCCTGCCACATTAGCTTCGAGGTTCACACTTATCTGAGGCTCCAATTGTCAAGAGAAACTGTAGACGCTTGTCATCGTCTCATCGGTGTGACAACTCCACGAATGCAATATTTAATGCAGTTGGACATCGGATTAAATACGAAAGACTTTGGCCAGTCTGTAACTTCGCTTTTTTATATTATGCGGATCCACTGGCGGATTCCAGGCTTGCCATTCCCTTTTTTGCCTCTTTTAAGCGAAATATAACGCCTGGAATCAAGCATGCGACTAAGTTTTATTTGCAAAGTGGATTAACTCTCCTTACGACGTGTTTGTAGCGCACTTGTATTTCTTTTTTAAATGAGTCACGATAGTAGAATGCAATTGCGCTTTACCTATTTTTATTCCCATGCTGCATCTATGCTCTATGCTACCCTACGCCTGCGTTATCATCATGGTTCACAAGCGGTGCGCCTAGATTATTAGAAAGAAACATAATCGAGTGAAAAGAATCCCGTGTTGCCAGTTTTGGGAGCCAGTGAAGTCATTTCGGCAGATATAGAGGGCAATCAACATTTGGTTTAAATTTATGCTTCTTTAGAAGTATAGGCAACCTAGGCAACTATGCTAGACGGCTATTGATTGATGACACTTCACGCAACAAGGATCAAGTATAATTTGACAAATTAGTTATGCAAAAACCCGCGCGGTGGATCACAGTTCATGGCATAGAAAGTTAGGATACCCTAAAGCTTCACTTTTAGGCGTTGAACGCGATAAAGTGCATGAAACCTTTTTGAACTTGCTATGCACCCATTACGTGGCCTTAAGAGAATATATCGCAGTAGCGTGTATGAAATTTGTAGTGGGTGGCCAGCTTTAAACTACGAATCCATTATGATAATCACATGTGCTGACGCCCGTTGGCAATAGCCGCTTGTACCATGCATTATTACTGCAATAGTTCATGTTGCACTGTTGTTGAGAACGACGGGCCGATCCCACCGCTGCCGCTACTGTTGCGTAGAGTAGGTTTATCAGCTCGCGACTGCTTCTGCGTAGAGCTGATAAGACGAGCGGACGAGACGACGGTGAGTTAAACAAGGTTTATGTACAGCATATATACAGAGGCGTTACAATTTCGGCACTGGGGCCGACAGAGACTCGAAGAGCCGAGCTCTCCTCTCTAACACATAGGTCAGCCCTTCGCCTAAGACCGCCGACTCACACACATGCCGGCTCTCCGACACGGGGCCTCCTCTCACTCACATAGGACCGCCGATCGCGACGCGCCGCAGGGCTTCTTTTATTTACACCGGGTCCAACCAAAAGGTCCAATCAGAAGCGCCGCTGGTCGCCAGGGCAGATTCCTCCAATGGGGGGTCGCCGCGCCATGCGTCAGACCACCAGACACGAGAACGCCGGCTCGCTGTCACGTGCGCAGATGACTCAATGCACGTGGGCCAGGGAAGCGCCGCGCGTGTTTACGCCGTTCGCGCCAGGCAGACTGCGGGCTGGCCTTGACCCAGATTGCCTTTTTCAGAGGCACGGACGTTTGACGAGGACTCGCTGGCATAACAGCACCCCCGCCGCCAGACAATGCACCGGAAAGACGAGCTGCTTCCACGGGGCTCGGATGTCAGGTGCGCTCGTTCGCCAGGTCCCTCCAGGTTCGCCGCCAGGGCCATGGGGAGAATACAGCTCCAGACTGTTCCGGGAATACAGCCCATTCTTGACGACGGATCCCAGCTCCACTGGCTTGTCGCCACAACTTGTCGACCAGCTTCACTCGTCTCTTCTGACCATCTTCGGCTTCAGCACTTGTCGATGGTTCTGCAACTTGCTAAGAACGGTTCGACAACAGACAACACACGACACACGCAAGTGCCCTCGGTCACCCGACAGAACACCAGACAAAGTATAGTACAACATATACCTATCTACGTGTCTATCGGAATTTCGTTCCCTCTACATCAAGAGGCACATGTGGGACACAAGACTCTTAAAATGACAACTCAAAATTTTTTTTTTCCACGTACAACAACGTAACGAATTAGAATACCACAAAGTTGGCCCCTTGAGATCACTCTGAACGAGAGCGCTCAGCCCAGGTCGTGATGAGGTCAAAATTTTGCCCCGAATTGCCAGCGAGATACCGAAAGGTTGAGAAGGTACTAGCTGGAACGCACTGCTCAATGCACCTGCATTAGCGTTTACCTTTCCTTTTTTTTTCTTTAGCGAACGTCAAAGTTGCGCTGTGGAGCAACATGCTCCACTTCAGTAACCGGCCACTTTTAGGCGACGATACCTATGCGGCACCAAGAGCGGCTCACACTTTCGACGTTGCACAGGGGAACAACGATACGGCTTGCTACGGATTGACTCCTCACCGCTTAGCTCGATATCGTGTTCGATCACCCTCATGTTTCCGGGGTGGTCCGAAAACGCGTCTTCAAACTCGGAACCAATCTTTCTGAGGTCCTCGTTCTCAGGTCCTCCTTCACTTAAGCTAGGCTCTAGGTTTATCTGCTCCCGGATTACTTTCGATCCCCCTTCGGTTACCTCACTAGAACTCAAATTTTCTGCTTCCTCTTCCACTGAAGCATTCAACAGCAGATTTACGACCGCTTGATGTTGAACGTATGGTTTCATCAAGTTGTAAATTTTGTCCGGCCGCCTTCCTAATTTCACTTCATAATTTGAATCGCAAGGCTTCGATAATACGTTGGCGAGCCCTTCCCAATCAACCTTAAGCTTGTTCCCTTTGGATGGCTGCAGCCGCATTACCTGATTATCAACTTCAAAAGCGCGCTTCTTCCCCGATTTCTCGTAGTGCTCCTTCGACAGCACTTTTGCCGCGTTTTTCTGGCTTTCCACTAGCGCTTCAATTTGGCTTTCCACTAGCGCTTCAATCAATTCAATTGAGAGATCCTCACGCTGCTCTCGAATGAGCGTCTCTCGATCAACTCTCGGCAGCTCGCTCCAACTTTCCGCTACAGGCGAGAGCGTTGCAACCCTCTCGCTCTGACTCACTGTCGCCACGTCGTCTCCCCCAGCGCATACCGCGCCGGCCGTGTCGGCGACGGGCCGCTCGCGTGACTGCTCACATGACTCATGCGGAAACTTTCCTTTCTGGGGTTCCGTCGACCCGCCGACAAGGTCACTTGAGAGTTCACCGCATGGAACCAGGTCCAGCTTCCGCGAAAGCTTTCGCGCTTGCGATCGCGTGAGAGCCATGCACGCTAAGTTGGGGAAGAATGATTTGCCCTGCTCTTTGAGAAGCTGCTCCGAGTTGTTGGAGAAAAGATAAGAAAAACGATCATTTAGCGCGGCAGACACAGCCGCTTCGGTGCAAAGCTTACCGAACGGGCCTTCAATGACAACCGTGGCGATTGGTAAGCGAACACTCTGCTCCTCGGCGACTTGCCTGATCCACGCGCATTCTCCTGTGAAATCATCCGGAGACACCAATGAAGGATGGACAACATCCATGGTTGCCGCTGAGTCTCTAAGCGCTCGGCACGTTTTCTTATTTACTTTAATTTCTTGGAGATACGGCTCCAACAACCGCATGTTTTTTTCTGATTCTCGGATTGTTGCGAAGGCAAATTTTTCCTGACAGTTTCTCGCGATGTGCCCTTCCTTTTTACAGTTGTAGCAGATTAGCGGCTTCCGTTTGTTTTCCGATTCAAATGCCTGTGTTGTAGAAACCTCACTCGATTTCTCCGCTTCTGTTTGCCCTTCCCCTACACTGTCCTTCGTAAGAGACGGGTCCTTCTTGAAATTACGGTGCGGATCGGGTTTCCGTTGATCAGGTTTCCTTGAAAAGCCCTCTTTCCTTTCATCCTTTTCAACGCGCACTGCCCTGCTATGCAACTTTCGGCGAGTATAATACTCCTCAGCTAACTCAGCTGCCTTGTTTAACTGTACTTCCCCAAGTCTGTCCTGCAGCCAAAGTTTGACATCCTCCTCGATGCAGCGGTAGAATTGCTCCAATGCCACGCATTCCACCACTTTATCGCGGTCGTCATAAACACCTTCGCCCTTGAGCCATTCAATCAAATCGGCTTTAAGACGAAACGCGAAGTCAACGTGTGACTCATTCCCCTTTTTAGCATACCGAAACCTTTGCCTGAAAGCCTCGGGTGACAACTTATAACGTCTCAAGAGCACTTCCTTAACCTCGTCATAGCTCTCAAACGCTTCCCTCGATAAGCAAGTTATCGCGTCGGACACTTCGCCGGGAAGAAGAGCTAGCAGGTTCCGCGCCCAAAGAGACCGCTCCAAAGCGTTTCGCTCACAGACGTGTTCAAACTTGACGAGATATTTCGCCATGTCCTCGCCTACTACGAACGGTGGCAATTGGTCCCTGATTCTAAAACCGCTGACCTGAACTGTTGGAGAATCTACGCTAGGCGCCTGCGAACACTGTAGGATTGCCAATTCTAGTCGTTTCATCTCAAGGCGCTCCTGTCTCTCGGCCTCCTCGCGCTCGCGACGTTCACGCCTTTCAGCTTCTTCGCGAGCTTCGCGCCTTTCAGCTTCTTCGCGAGCTTCGCGCCTTTCAGCTTCTTCGCGAGCTTCTACTTCTCGCCTTTCAGCCTCCTCACGGCGTGCTTTAATATCCACCCAGGCCTCATCGACTTCCTCAGCCGACACTCCCTCATCCTTCATGATCTCAAGGATCGCTTGCTTTCGTTTCGCACGGCCTAAAGTAATGCCGAGTTCCTCACAAATTTCGATGAGTTCCTTCACTTTAAGGTTCTCCATCGTTCACACTAGCCTCTTGCTGTTTGCCCCTGTTAACAATTTACTTGCCGTACCCACTATAAGCCTACTAGCAAGACGCGCAAGCAATTTTTCACACTCCCGTGTTTACCCCCTCCGCATTAACCTTGGTTTCAAAGCACTTCGACTTTGCTTGAAACGATCAAAGCTCACTACAATGCTTCACACAGCCCTTCTCTAAACTACTACAACCTGAGCTAGAGTAGTCTGGTGAACTGAGGGGAAAACATCAGGCACTCACCGCATCGATGTCGCTGACGCCGGCCGATCCCGCAGCTGCCAACCACTGTTGAGAACGACGGGCCGATCCCACCGCTGCCACCACTGTTGCGTAGAGTAGGTTTATCAGCTCGCGACTGCTTCTGCGCAGAGCTGATAAGACGAGCGGACGAGACGACGGTGAGTTAAACAAGGTTTATGTACAGCATATATACACAGGCGTTACAATTTCGGCACTGGGGCCGACAGAGACTCGAAGAGCCGAGCTCTCCTCTCTAACACATAGGTCAGCCCTTCGCCTAAGACCGCCGACTCACACACATGCCGGCTCTCCGACACGGGGCCTCCTCTCACTCACATAGGACCGCCGATCGCGACGCGCCGCAGGGCTTCTTTTATTTACACCGGGTCCAACCAAAAGGTCCAATCAGAAGCGCCGCTGGTCGCCAGGGCAGATTCCTCCAATGGGGGGTCGCCGCGCCATGCGTCAGACCACCAGACATGAGAACGCCGGCTCGCTGTCACGTGCGCAGATGACTCAATGCACGTGGGCCAGGGAAGCGCCGCGCGTGTTTACGCCGTTCGCGCCAGGCAGACTGCGGGCTGGCCTTGACCCAGATTGCCTTTTTCAGAGGCACGGACGTTTGACGAGGACTCGCTGGCATAACACTGTGAAGCATGTATACAGGGCGCTTGTGCATGTGAATCATGAAAGCAACTACTTTCACTGCATTTCCAAGCAGAGGAAGTTATTTTCAATGTATTCGCAAGCAGACGAGTGGTGGTGCGGTATGACATCCGCTTGCCACGCAAACAAGCCGGGCCAGGATTTTTCATCATTTAATTTATTTGCATTGTTCTCGATTTTTCGGTCACTGATAAGATAATGATTTTTCGCTCACAACGAATGACGCCGACACCAATGCCGATGCCGACGCCAGAATTTCCGAGATACGAACTCTTTAATGTTGTGGCCTTAAAAATTACCGTTGACACGTTTCTAGCACACAGAAATCCGTGCAGGTTTCTCAAAAAGTTTTCCTGTTCACAAAAAATTGGCCCTGGTGCTGGAACTGAACTCTGCATACGAATGCTTGCTCAGTATCACCCAAATAGGCGCTGCAGTCACATGACGAAATCTCAAATCACTTTTTTTGTAATAGGAAAGTCCTGTTTCAAAAAATACACACAGATTTTCTATTAGCATCTTTCTACAAAGGTGTGCGGGATAATGATTTCTCCATCTTAATAGGGTGATTTTTGTTCACAAACCTTTTGTGTCCATTGACGGATGAACAGGTATATATATATATATATATATATATATATATATATATATATATATATATATATATATAGTGCTCTGAAACCCCCCCCCCAGATTTCTAACGTGCATTTTTTTTCAGACACTGTTGCTGCTACCTTGATGATAGTCGGCATGTCGCGCATGCGTAGGTTTGTGTCCGTACGTAAGGCTCAGATTAAAAATATTATTATGTAAAAGTTTGACGTCTTTTGAACTGATGGAAGCGCCTTAGTCAGCACGCTCAACCGTCATAACATAGCAAGTTCTAATTAAAAATATGTAGCTTGTTTGTCGCGCTGTAATTCTATCACCCAGCTCCATAGACCTAAGAATGGCAAGTACCCCTAGGTTGTCACTCCGTTGGCATTCACGTCTCATATTTTTTTTTCGACATGACGATGAAGTCATACAGCGCCACTGATGCTAGAATGACTTTCTCGTTATAAGTATATAAGCCATCATTACATTGTGAATTGAAGAAATGTATCTTGAAGGACTTCTCTGTCAGTTACCCTTCATGACCAGTGGTCATCGTGCCTACGTGCTACATGTCCCGCCCATGTCCACTTCTTGATTTCAACTAAAATATTCTTTACCCCGGTTTGTTCCCTGACCAACTCTGCTCTCTTCTTGTCTCTTATCTTATCTCTTACCTATCATTTTCCTTTCCAACGCTCGCTGCCCTGCGCCGCCGCTGTGATGTAATCGCTAAGGTACTCGGCTGCTCAAATCCTGGCTGCGGCGGCTGCATTTTTGATGGAGACGAAAATGCGGTAGGCCCGTGCGCTGATGTTTGGGTGCACGTGAAAGAACACCAGATGGTCAAAATATCTCGAGTCCATTACCACGACGTCTTTCATAATCACATGGTGGTTTTGTGACGTTCAACCCACATATCAATCAATCAATGATTCGCTCACTGCGTCATCCTCGATTTAAGCTGAACCCTCTTTGTAAGCATCCACGTTTCTGCTCCGTAGTTGAGTACCGACAAGATGCAGCTGTTGTATACCTTCTTCTTGAGGGTATGGGGCAGTTTACCATTCATTATTTCACAATGCTTCCCGAATGTGATACCTCACATCCTTATTTTTCCAGTTATTTACTGTCATGGTTCGGCTCCGTGGTTACTACCTGTCCTAAATAGACACATTGTGATCAAAACAGCTGATACTGCTGCGCTGCTGAGCATTAGCTTGCACGTTCGAACCCCGCTTGCGGAGGAAACATTCTGATGATGGGCTGTATTGATCTTGGCATCAACAGAGGGCAAAGCTGCCATATTTTTTTTCTTTTCTTTCTTTCGTTACTGTTGTCAATGTAGGTGAATTAATTAATGCGGTACTGGCTGTTTTAAGCGTCTTTGTTGTTATAGAAGCAAATTATATACGTCACTTTGCAAAGATGACACGTCAATGCGCCCGTGTCATTCATATTCTTCGAAAACGGCCAGGCGAGAAGCATTTTGTATAGTAAATAGCATTCAGCCTTTGTGGGACAGTGTGAAGCTCGGGTCATCAAAGCCTGTTGTTCGCCCACGCACCATTGGACGATATCGCGCTGCAGAGGGCCGCATTATACTCTTTGGAAGCTCTTCGGAGTCTTTTGAAGCTCGAACACAAATGTAGCCATGCTATCCACTCTACTGAGAATATTATGCCTAATACGGCATCGTATTGATGAGACTCCAAACTAAGCAAATTATTTTCAACGTGGATGCATAACAACACGTTTTACAGATTAAGAACATTGTCTTGACCGTGTGTGGGCCAGTGCAAGCTGCTGTACTGATTCACCGTGTCGCGATGACCACCCGGCAGACCAGAGATTTGCTTCCACAAGAGATTGGTTTTTCCCTCATTCCTCTTCGTCTGCTCTAGCTGTGGAGGCAGCACTGCACCAGTATCCAACGACAGCACAATGTATACATACCGTACACTGTACTCGTATGCTAACACAGTTCCCCGGGCACTTTGGTCTTTCTTTCTCAATATTTTCCTCCTGTCCTCCCTCTTTCCTTCACTCCACGCGTGCCCACGATCGAGGTTCTTGTTATTTTCGCTCGCCAGCCGGATTACTTCGATCATCCTTCAGGATTGAACTGACGCATACACGCACGTAGTGGCACCACCGCATCGAGTCTCGCATCGTATGAGCTGACGCAAGTCGCAGACTGCTTGGCAGTCTACAAACGTACGCCTTCGAAAAAAAAAACTTCGTCCTTGTTTTTCCCCCAACTGCCTCTCTCTCTCTGAATGGTGTGGGTGGGAAAACGCACGCAAGGGAAAAAATGTCTCCGATCTCTATCTCCTAATGGAGCAGGTAAGACAAATTACCCTCTCGCTTATATATTTATATACGGTTCGGTTGACTCAATCATTCTCGCCTTTTTCTTCTTGTTCATTAACTCGGGTAGTGCGTTTCATTTTCCTTTCGTGTAGGTCATTACTTCTATAAGTGCCTACATTTTTTGTGGCCACCGCTCGGGCATGGGGAAAAGCGTCGCTCTCTTTATTAGGTGTCAGTACATTGTTAATTGCGTCAACGGGTAAATTGCAGCACGCATCGCAGCGTGACAGAACGCGGAGTGCGAAAGGTAATTGACTTAATGCAAGTCAGAAAGCCACAATCCCGCCCATGCAAGCGTGGTGGTTTTCTAATTTACCATTCCATTGGAGTTCTGACGCCTAAACTTCTAGAAACGTTTGTTGCTGTGCAATGCTGATGGCCGCTTTGCATGAAATTATGCATTCCACACCACTAAACGAAGACGCAGATATACACTAGAATTATTTTGTTCAACCGGAGAGCTCCTAAAATCGATGACGAAATTTTTCGGTCCTTTCAAATCGAAAATTGTAGAGCGGCACCACCCGGAAGATGGTGCGGGATTTCATTTGCCGCTAGTACTTGCCTACGCTTGTGAAAAGTCCGCGAGGGCCACCCGAGCATCAATTCCTCCACGTGGTAGATGATCCATTTTGTAGACAATCCCCGAAGTAGATGGATTCCACATAGTAAATGATTACCTGAAGCTACGACTAGCTGTCGGGATTCAAAGTCAGTCAGAGCAGATGCCGTTACTGTGTGAACAGGCAGAGCTAACAATTTCCAAGGAGGCGATAAGGGATATCGGTCGCGTAAACTACTAAATAAGGAAAACAACCATCATGTTCTTATGGGAGTATTTACAGTGACAGCAAACCAGCACCGCTCAGTGATATTTGATATGTAAAAGCCTTATAGACTGAGGCCTGTAACCTTGTCATAATAAAAATTCAGCAGATTCCACAAACCTTGAGAATCAATTTTATGCGAAGCATGTGGATGAAAGGTGACTGTGTTGCAATCTTTTTCACTAGGCGAAACGTTACGAAGGGGCGCTAAAAATATGCACAAATAGACGTCCAGCCATACAGCCGCATATGTTTTATAACACCACTTGTTTGCAGTCGCATAACGATTCCAACAGCAGCATGAATAATAGCAACACCAGAATCTCTAAGCCGATATGAAGCGCTAGTGCCCACGAAGATGGTAGCCCTGGACAGTGCCACATAAATCAACTTCAGCGGGTGGCGCTTAACTACAATGGACGTTAAGCTGATCATTGGAGTACATATCTAATAATTAGAAAATTGGATAGCCAGCAGTGCAACTACAATTGACGTTTCATCAACATTATAGGGTGTAATTGAAAAGTAGTTCTGAGACCTGGCGTAGTTCTGTAGTAGAATACTTCATTGCCACGCATAATTAACGCTGGGGTTGGATTCCTGCTGAGACCCTGACATTTATTCTTGGAACTAGTCGGGTCAACGCTGCCGATCTCAGCTTTTTCTTAAAGCTCACGCGTTAAATTATGGATTAGCAAGAGGCATGCAGAACATACACGAATCAAAGGATCGGAAAGGCGGCACTAGATGTCTTATAGAACACCAATCTGGACGAAACGACCATCCTTTGGACACTGGAGTTGAGTCTCTCGGACACCGGGAATGAGTCTCTCTCGGGGATGAGTCTCTCGCGGGGAACGAAGTGGCGCACGTCGCGGCTCAAGATCATGCACGTCGAGCCATTTCCGACACGCTGGGAACACGTACCGACGGCTGTCACGACGAGCATAAGTGCATACCGAAAAAGTACTCAGACATTTTGACACATTACAAAAAACAGAGGAAGCGGTATCCCCCGCCACACTAGAGTCCAAGTAGAGAGCAAGCGGTTATTACCTGGAGAAGACTTCAAGCGGATCTTACCCGCATGGAACATTGATGCGCGCGATGTATCCAGGGGCCTACGGGCGGGACTGCTAGTTCTGCCCTCCAGACACGTGGAACACTCGGCGCCACATGGTCTTAGGAAGCAGGGAAGCGATACGAGGTAAGGGTTACGTTTTCCGCACCATAAGCTTGATGTTGATGATATCTGGGGTTTAACGTCACAAAACAATCATACGATTATGAGAGACGCCATAGTGGAGGGCTAACGGAATACCTCTTGCGCTCACATATATACATCGGTCAGACTAGTTGATGTATCAACACGCGCCTCAGAGAGTATCAAAATTTATTCAACGAAGTTATTTCATCGCACCTCGCATTTTCTGTCATGCAGATGAAACTTCATCTTTGAAGGCCTGGTGATCTTGCATGGTCACCCTAACCAGACCACACGAAAAATCTCAGAGGCATATCAATAAAGAACACCGCACCTTGTTTAGGTCCAATAACCTTCGCTATCGCTACAACACACAAGAAACTTAACTTTAATAATCAACCGTAAACACGCACCGTGGTTGTTAATTGTGTTTGTACCTCTTTGTGACATGCACGCTGCACACCCAGTTTTTATATATGTTTGTTAACACGTGCTATAACCTTTCAGTCGTGAGTGAGCGTTTCCGATGTGCATATTTATTTCCTTGTCCTATACTTCTTTCTTTATTTCCCGAAGGCTTTATTCCAACCTGCAGTTACAGCGCGAAAGGAACTTGGTCATATGCTGCGAACGGTGCACAGTGGTCCAGTGAATGTATATTATTTTACGAAGCTTCGCCTATTTCTGAAGTACTCAATAAATATACGAGAATCATACAATTTACTCGTAAACAGCGTCAAAGGACATTAATTTGTAATGCGTCCGTGAATTTGTGAACAGTGCTTGCACTTTTTTGGCAACCAAGTTGTACTGTTTATTTATGCCAAAGGCGGACTCATCCTAAAGGATAATGATAATTAACTGACGCTTCTGAGCCGCTCAACTGGTGTAACATGAGGACAAGTGCAAATCGTAGACTGGCAATTGCACCCAAACAATCGATTCGTGAGTGAATTACGCATTAATATATCACACCTTGCCTAGTTTACTTGATCTTGGAAGCACTGACACGGTGCAAGCTGAAAGTTGAAGCGTGAGGCCTACGCGCTCGTCGCGGCGGCTGCTGCGGCGTACCAACTTTTCCCATAAGCGTTTGCGCACCCGTTGGCGGCACTGGTGTGCTTGAAAAAAGGTCTATTGATGTTTCACTAACATAAAGTAAAGCGTGTAGGTAGTAGGTAGTGTAGCATTTATTGTGCATTGTTTCAGCAACAGCAACAAATTGCAAAGTCACGTTAAGAACGGCAAGCAGCTCGAAACTTGTAGGGCACACGTCAAGCAGAAAGCATGCACGAAGTAAGCATACGCTAGAAGAGCGCGAATGACCAGCTGTCACATCTCGACACTTGGAGCGCGCTCTTTATAAAGATGAAAGAAACGAGCGCACAAGTCTGCACAAGACAAGCACGAACAACCGTCACAATTATTCCCGCGTCATGTGTCAGCAGTACGCTCCTTTCATAACGCGGCCGCGGCAGCGTGCGAAGGGACCTTCGTCCACTCCCGAATTACACAAGTCTGATAAATGTGCGCGCAGGAGAGACCACGCTTCGTGGAGGCGGCGCTTCGTGGAGAGGCAATGACCAGTAGAGCGCGCCCAAGGCGAGGCTGTCGCGCCATCTCGCCACTGATAAGGAAAACGCACTGCAGTTTTGAAGCTCCGGGTACTACCAAACGGCGTATGGTCTATATAAATGGTTTGCCGCTAGCACTCCAGATAACGTACGCTCTGTGGCGTAGTGCATGGTGAGCGCCGCACGCTTAGAATCGGAAGGTTGCGGGTTCGATTCCGCGGCATGAATGCTTGCCTTCTGGTTTTAAATGCTAAGCATTTCTTAGTGAGTTGCAGCCAATTTGGGTGTATCCATTTATCAGTCAATTTATCTATCTAGCTGCCTACGCCGTTTAGCTCTCCTGGCCGTTTCGGTAATGATATTGATACCAAAATAGAAGTGGAATAACATGATGGTATGACGAGCGTAAGTAGGTTGTCATAACACAAAAATCATAACATTTATGTCATACATGTCATGATTTACACTGCTGCCCTTGCTGTGGTATCGTTCAGATGGTATATTGCAAAACTGGTATGACATGACTGCATGGCGCACATAAGTGATGGACCCTAACGTGTAAATCATGACGCTTATGGTGCGCTCTCGGTGGTTCCGCTAGCTACACATTAACAAAGTTTGGTATTACGGGACGTGAATGTATGACGAAGCTAAATGACATGTCCCAACATGATAATCATGACATGCTTGTCTTGTAAAACATGACTACATGCTAGCTTATAGTGCGCTCACGGCCGTTTCAACAGGTTCACATATACCAAGTTTGGTATTATGTTACGTCAATGGATGCCGAAGGTATATGACTGGTTCACACATGATAATCATGGCACGCGTGTCATAATTATGCTTATGATGACTTCATGCCACTCTCATGATGCGCTCGCGGCCCAGCATAAAACACTTTCATGTTAAAGCATTGTGAAATGGAGTTCAGTGCCTTAAATCTTCGTTAGTTCGAGATGATGACAACACTGAATCCTATAGACTATTTGTTGCAGCACTGCTTCGTTGAGCAGTGCTGCAGAAGGCCACGGCCTTGTTAGGGAGACGTCCACGGTGTTGTAGCGACATCTAAATGTGAATGAGCAAAGCAACCACAGAAAATCGCCTATATGTACCTGCCAGGGAATAGAAATTTCTTCGCAACTTTAGGAAGTTTAAACAATTTGGTGTCGTTTGAGCAAATCTCGAAATATATGTCGCTCACTACGAAATCAACACCGATAGGCACTTTGGCACACACAAAGGAACCGCAAGTGAGTCCGTCGGACAGTTAGGCTATAGAAAGCATAGGAAACATCATCGTTTTTTGTTGTTTTTAATTGCAGAGTAGTAATAATGATGTAAATTGTAACGAGATGACGAAAAACCTCAATTACGCGTCACTGAGATCCGAACCAACATCCTTCGAATTACGCGTCGGATATTCTACAAACTGAGCTACAACGGACAGCGCTTCCCCCATTTTGCTTTGCTGGGTATTCCTGTGTGTGTAATACCTGGGAGTATGCGCCAGCGCCACTTGTAGCTAAGGTGGCGAGTGGGAACACTCTTTTTGACATATGGCCACATGTGACACATGTCCTTTGCACAAAGCGACAGCTGACCAGTATTGGCTGGCATGCTAACCTAAGGCATTAGATCTGTCGGAGCAAGGCACGATAAGGACGAGAGTGTAGATTGCGCCGACATTTTTGTTGTTTTTTGTTTTGTTTTTTACTCTCCACGCTTGCTGTTGATGTCCAAGGCAATACTGGTTTTTTTCATTTTGCTTCCTCATGCGTTCCTCTTCCTTTTCGTTAACTTTGGTGTTTTTCTTTTGTCTTTCCTCTACTATACTCGCGCCATTGAACTACTGTATAGATGCGACTGTAATGCACAACGCACGTTTAGCCGTGCCAGCTTCAGTGCCACCGTTTTCACGAATAAAATAGCAAGAAAAGCCATAAATAAGGCGAGCATTACAAAAGCGTGTTTACGTTCTTTCGTAAGCCTTTTGGCTTCCGTAGGCCTTGGTGTTCTGCCAAACCTTCATTTCCGGGTAGTACATCCCACACGGCGGGGTCCTATAATTGTGTCAGTCACTCCGGCAGCTTCAGAATGCAACGAACATGAACCACCGTCACTGATACGCGATGTCAGATCACATGTGTACTGCGCTACAGCCACGCTGGCTGATCGCATCGGACGGCCCTGATATTCGCAGTTCAATAAAAAAAATCCAGTCTACATTCGCTTTCAGCTTTTATAATTTATACATACTTTGTTTGACAAAGACGTCCACACCCGTTTGAGCAACGTGGCCCTCGTAGGAGACTGCAGTAAGGGGGCGTGGTTATTTTTTGCTGGGCGCACGATGCAGGTTCAGAGTACAGAGTATAGGCTTCGACTGCAACTGTCTTATATAAACTAGACTACAATCCATGGTGTTAATAAAGGCTTGCAAGTACTACAGCTGCAAGGTATCCAGAACTTTCAGTAGACTTGCAGCTGATGGGGTTCTCAATTTGGGTGAAACTGTAATAAATGCGCGTACAGTAATTACATATGCATGCAATAGCTACGCCCTTCCGTCTCGAGCGTATTTATAAGGCCTATAAACAAAGAATAATTAAGCACGTGAAACTCTCTGTAATATGTTTTGAGATATAGCATCGTACTTAAAGAAATGTAAACACCGAATGGTCGATTTACATTGTTTCTTATCACCAGTAACATTTTCCTGGTTTCACCCGCCATCAGGGGTGGACAGGTCTTCAATGATGCATATCAAAAGTTCGGTGATCGCGTGATCTACGAAAGCACTGAAGAGAACGAGTAGATGCATCGGTTGTTCGATTCTAATACTTTGCCGTTTCGAGTCTTGAGCAACTAAACAAACAGTGTTACGATTGACGTACACACATGAAAACGAGTTGGTTGGTACACCCCACGTTTCCTGGCCTCAACAGTCTGCTTCATGAGATACAGTGATAAGAGAACAGTAATTTTAAACTCTTGAAGTGGCGAAACTCCTATATATCTTTGGAAAAATCTTTTATACATCTGCCTGCTGTCATAGTTCGTGACCGGCTTCCATGTAATCACATCAAGCTTATGCCACTGTTAATTTATCCTAGCAAATCGGTGTCTGCGCACCCTTAGGTTGCATTAGACTTGTCGTTAATGATACGGCAATTAATTGGTTATGCGTATTCTAATATTATAGGCGATAATTTAAATTGTTTTAAGTACAAAGTGTTTATTTTGGAAGGTTTATTGCCTCTCATTAAAAAATATATATAGTTGAATAGAAGCGAAGTCAGAAACGAAAGTCAGACAAAACTTTCGTTGCTCGCGCAGCTGTTTTAGTGGCAATCACTATTAGTACACATTCTGCCTGCTTCTCACGAATAAACGCTCTATTCCTGGATTTAAAAGAAGCATAGGACAGCGTTTTTATGAGACCATAATTGACGTCTTCGAGTCGGTTGGCCTTTCTGGTCGAGTGTGCCGATTCTGATACATCTGCTGTTACCTGACACGAGATAAGTGTTCCTGAAGACTGATGATGGGCCAACTTCTCAGCACTACACATATATTGTTCATTAAAGTGTAGTTTGAAGTGCCACTTCATTCAACTTTGTGTTAATCGGCCTTGTGGAACATGTGCCTAATTCGGGTTATATATCCATTTATGTCTATGACATCTGCGTTTTAATGTCAGGCGTAACACGTCATCAAGTAGGCGCGAGGCTCCAAAATGTCGCGAATTCAATATCAGCATACGTTATATAGAGAACAACGCCTCAAGATTTCACCTGAGAAATCTGCGTTGGTCGTGTTTACACGAAAGCAAGTGGCGTCATAAGCCATATCCATCAACGGGAAAAATACGCACAAATTTTTGGACGTCAATATCGATAAAGGCTTTTGCTGGAGTCTTCAAGTGGCCGTTCTTAGAAGCTCCTGATAGCCATTTACCTCTCTTCATTATTTTCGGAGAAAAACGTGGGGTACATCGGTACACGTTGTGCTGCATTATACCGGACTATATTTCTCGGTTATACCTGCGGTGCAGTCTACCCGTACTGCTGAACACCTTCAAAAACAACATGTATGTACCATTAAAAGTGCTCAGTGACCAGCTCTCAAAATTTGTTTCGGATTGCCACTGTGCTCATCAACAGCAGAGGCCATTGCTATTATACAGGACCATGCTACCAGCATTCACGTAACCTTGGAGGTGCTTAAAGCTCACATCAGACACCTTGCTCGCGTTCCTCCCCACCACCAAGCCTCGTTTTTACTAAACCGGCCCGGTGCCTGCTATTGCAATGAGATTTTCGCTTACCAAGAGCGCCTTCAAACAGCCTACACACCTCCTAAAAGGATGCTGGCACCTCCTTGGTACCTGGATCAACCCAAACTTCGTTCGACTGGGCCAGGAATTTGTAGAAAGGCGGAGCAGTCCTCACAAGCTTCAAAGAGACAATATAGAGCAAAGCGATTTGTTCGCGTATTAGTAAAGTGCAGTTCTATAATCCGTAAAACACCACTCTTAGCGTGACACGATGCTTGGTGAGCACGAAAACGCGCGAAAAGAAAGTGTGGGTGGAGACGCCACCGTGAGATTCCCGTACCAAACGCCATGACGTCATAGATTTTGACGGCGTCTACTAGAACCTACGTAGCTTCTATTCAATGCAATGAGGTACATTGACATCTGTGGGTACATGGATCTGGAATATGAAGTTTCAGAAAATGTCATCGAGCCAATGCTCAGGAAAGTCGAAAAACACGTTCTGAAATTTTTGATGTCACGCGTGGAGATCTTGGCAAGAAATTTGAAAATCAAGCTTCAACCTTGATTTTCTCCACTTTTAATGAACTTATGGTAGTGAAACATATGGCATTAGTGTTTTCAGAGTGCATTTTGTCCGTTTAAACCGTCATTGTTTCTGCTTAGTATTCCTTTGAAGCAGCTGCCTCTGTTGGTGCTACTCGAGGAATACACAGACCACGTGAACTTCTACCCGCATGGATCGACTACCGTTAAGGTATCTGCAGGAACTGTCATTTTTCCAGCAACAACCGAAAGCAATAATTTTACAACGTCTCAAAGGACAATTAACATTGCTTGCTGTGGAGGTTGCGGTGCTCTGCAGTGTACTTCAAAGGAATCACCTGGAGACACCTCAAAAAAGGGGCATATGTAAAGGCTCAATGTGAGCCCTACAGTTTCTGCTATCAGCTTTGCGTCGTTTTTCACAAGACCAAAGATTTACCCGAAATAACAAAGCCTATCAGGAGCTAAAAGAAAAAGGGCATGACATAACAATTCAGCGGCTTCCAGACGACTGTGGCATTGACGCTGACGATTATGCCGATTATTCTGCAAGCAATACTTATAAAAATGGCATGAAAGAAGACATTCCGCTATCAATAACTCCTGCAGCAAACAATAGCCGCTCGCTTGCGCGTGACGTAACACATTAAATGTGGAATACGTCCGGTTTCCTGCGTGCTCACATTGACCATCTGTTCACCGTCTGCATCCGTAGTTTCAATTTCCAGTTCTTTCCGGACTATATCGATCCGAAACGAGTCCTGTGCAACCTGTGGTTTCGACAGTCGTTCACTAACAGTTTTGCGCACCGAATCGTAATGGCAAACAGTGCTGTCTGTGATCTTTGTGGCAGCGAGGAAACTACTGTTCCCAGAGACAACAGCTTTCGCCAACCTTAGCCTGCCTCGATGACCAGCAGCTTTCCGAACAATCAATTTTTCAGTGTAGGAGCGTTCGAGCTTCCGACCAAGAACGGACGAAGGCGTTGCTGAAGTTTTTCTGGTCAACTAGACACGCTAAACGACTATGACACTCCTGTGCTTGAGTGTACGTGTCTTTTTCTTCTTCTGCCTCTTTTATTTTTCAATAATTTTCCTTCATTTTTTTCACTATTCCTTCTTTATTTCTCTAGTCCCCTTTGCTTCTTCCCCAGTGCAGGGTAGCGCACCGAAAGTATTCTACAGGTTAACCTTCCTGCCTTTCACCTATACTTTCTCTCTCTCTCTTGACAATTTTCTCTTTTGTGAAAACTTCTTTACCATACACATTGCCCTAAACCAGATTTCTTTTGCCACCTTCTACTGCCAAGTGCTCAAATGTAGCCTATGTGGATCAACTTCAGAACAAGTTGGCATTCGTATACCGTCGCATGCATTTAACTTGAGAATGAGAGTGAAGGGCAAAAGTGAGACGGCAGCATAAGGTCTACCTGTGGAAGCTAACGATACTGACGCTCATTAGGACTGGAATGAAATGCGGCAGAGACACTTTAACATGCATTTCCAGGAAATGGGATGACCACATTCATTCTACAGCTTCTTAGAACTATATTCGCGAATTCTCAGAACATGACACGAAACAGTGGTAGATGTTCTCAAATGCCTATAAAATGTCAAACACGTGCGAGAAGTTTGATGACGCTCATCGCCTGCATGCTATAGACCATGATATTGATCACGCGCTACATGTCTCAGCCGTCCTGCTCATAATCAGATCTCCATTGCCCCTGGCGTTGTATTCGGGTCTATGCGGCGCGCAGATATTTGCTGTCCAAGTTTTAAAAACACTACCTATGTATGCGAAGGAGGCAACTGGGGCATGATTAGAACACTAGAGCATGAAATGAGGGGGTAAATGCAATGGCAAATTGTAAGCGATAGCGTAAGAATGGTCGACTTGGTGACAATGATAAGGCACATTCATCAAGCAAACATGGAGATTTCAACATTAGTGACCATGCTTATATGTTCACCATGAATATCATTCTTGACGTATTGAACCTTCTTAAAGGCTGTCAATGCGTAAAAAATTACAAGTCGCGTTCAAGCACGGAGCGCACCAGATTCATGAAGAGTTGAAACATTGCAGCAGCGAACATAAAGTGAACACGCAACGACCAGGAGAGACAATGGCGGGCCAGCTTGACGGTACGGAACCACTTGTCCCGATATCGAGCGCTCCGAATTGTGCGCAAGACCGCACTTCAGCTCTGTGCCACCCGTGAAGCCAGCCGGGCGTCGCCGAGAGTGGTTGCTTGCTACAGTGACAGCTTTCGATGCCCGAGTCACAGCCCGACTGCCCTTGCCTCCGCAACAGATCTCGGGGCTACATGAGCCGGTGGCACATGATGGATCGGCCGCAATAGGGCACGCGGCCTGCCGCTCGTTCCCCGGGCTTTGAGCGCCGCGGCGTCGCAGAACAGAAGCAACCAAGTGGACCCGCAAAGCGCGCCTTCCCCTCTTCTCGGGTTCGAGCAGCGCGCGCGTTCGATGCGTGCGCCTGCTGCTATACGGGTTCTTTGACGGCTGCAGCTAGGGCAGTCACCGTTTTTCATCCTGTCGCTCATGGTCTGGAAACTTATTTTGGTCAAAAACAAAAAAACTGTACGCTGGCTCTAAGTGGGATAGTGGGAAGAAATGGAAACTCACCCGCAACACGGTCGCCGTGATTAAGCACTTCTAGACGCCAGTGGTTGGCAACTGCGTTCGCTTAATTTTTTACGTCTTTCTACGTGGATATACTCATGTGTGGCTATAGCATACTGACTCAAAAAAGTAGCTGAGCGTGGGTAAACATTTTAGTCCTGACAGTCAGATATATGTAACTCTAACCTCAGTTTCTTCCGAGGAGGAAGCAGTGAAACCAACAATAATGACTGGTCAAGGCTATGCATCTTGCCTTGTGCTTATGCTAAAGTGCTAAGGATGAATATTTGAGCCTTCACGACTAAGCAGTTTTCTTTGTGCTATCAGTGATAGGCATTGTCGCTTATGAAAAGAATCGTGACAGCACACATGTGCTGCGATTCGCCAGCAAGCAAACCTGGAAAATGCTCTCGATTGGTGCGACGCTTCTTCATGATATAAGAGGTCCCAAATGCTTATACATGCCGAAATTATTACCAGGGTGATCAGCGCCGGAAATCGAATACGTTATTACTGCTAAGCACCTGTCGTATACTACATGCATGTATTAGGAACAACAGATACAAGCGAGTTGCCTCTAACGTCATTTCGACATTAAGATAAGCATGCCTGCTAATGAGCTCCTGCTAACTATGATAAACGTATAAATGCTAGTCGCAGATAACAATGATCGTTTTTCTTTGAGTAACGGTCTTCCACTGCTACCCGTTCCCATGTTTGTTCCCCAGCATTTTGTTGACACGTTCTTGTTTGACTCATATACAGGGTACCCCCGTGTGTTTCAACGACACATTGCAAGACACTCGGACTCCGTTCGCCAGTAAAACATCGACGACATTGGTTTTTGAATCCTCCGATACCTCTGTTGCGCTGTTGAACTCTCTTTCCGCTCCAGGTAATTTCCTAAGCTTCGGAGTATATAAATACGCTGACACACACTCCGTCGGCCTGACATTGGCAGCAAACACGCTGCACCCGATTTCCCGACGCGTGTCCGAATCCCAGTGGCAGTCGCCCTCAAGCAGCGCACAATAGGCTTCCTTGTCCACTCGGTCTCGTCAGGGCGGGTCGTTCGACTGGGAAATCCGGGGCCGATCCCGACCCAGCGCGCGCACCGAGTCGGATGAAGAAAAAAAAAAAACCTAGAGGCGTTGGGCGGCAGCACACTGTCCCCGCTGCTAAGAGCATCTTATTGCTCGGACCCGAGCTCACACCCTGCAAACGTCCACAGCAGCAACCAATAACCTCGGGTCAGCCTCCGGATCGGTGAACGCCTGTAAATATTGGCACTGCTCGCTCAGATCCGCCAACCGCTTCGTTCCCAGGGTGTGCGCGCGCTAGCCAATCGCGCTTCACCTCACCCGTAGTGGCATCCTCGTAGCAAACAACACTCACTTCTCGTTCCCCTTTGTTCTTTGTGACACCGTCTTTCTTTTTCACTGGTAACCCCACGAAGCTGCTACAAGCTTTCAATCTAAACGTGCTCACTTTGTACCAATCTTCTGGTGGTGCCAAGACAAAGTAAAAAAAAAAGGCTAAACGCAGTTCGAGTTCGCACAGACGTGTTGGCTATGGATTGGCGCAACTCCCGTCAAATGATCAGCGCCCTTACGTGAGTATAGACATCTATTTTATAAGCTGCGCCAACTGTTGCACATGCTCCGCTCTACATGCTTAAAAGAAACGCCCTCTTGAACTATTATGATTGATAGCAGGCACCTACAAGGTTTTTTTACTCTACGTTTAAATATAAGCCATTTTCTTGTAGCATCTTATGTTATCATTTACTCGCCTTACCCGCTTCCCACGCACAGTGTAGCCAGCTTCTCTGAAAACTGGCTAACCTTCCTGTCCTTCCTTTTCTGCTATCCTTCTCCTTTAGAGTTGAAAAATGAAACGTAGCTCCCATTTTCTAGACTTCTAGCTATCATGAAAAGTTCATTCTTCACATAAAAAGATCGGTACGTCAGTCGGGAATGCTACTGGTCCCAACCATTTCAAACTTTCGCAGCCTTGAAAGGCGGCTTGGGGACTCAAGTAAGAGTCATCATGTGCGAGCATACGTTCACGAAATTTAATAAAAAACACATGCGTTCGTTGCTGCGATTGGTTTAAAAGCTCACGTAACCTCGCAGACGTTGCTCATCTTTGGCTTCCGTCGTGGAAGATATGTGTTATTTTCCCCTGCTGACAGACATCGCGGATTTGACAGCGACAAAATGAAAGCTGCGTGGTATTAAATTACTTAGAGCACGACCGTGCGTATGATCACACGTACTTATTCTCCGCTGCGACAGATGGAAGCTAGCACTGTTACAAGTGTCGCCATGAGACTTTGTAAACTTCGCCGATTCTATTGTTTCTTCAACTCATTTTTGTTGCATTGTTTACTGCGCGTCGATTGAAGTTTTTATCTGTCACTGTTTTGGAATCCGATGAGCTGTGCAGTACTCCAGGAAAAAAAATCATTCAGGAACTTGTCATATTTTTTAAGAACGCTTTACTATATATACAGCACACTTCTAGGTCTTCAATAAAATTTCTGCGTGGCAAAACAGCCCCTCAATGGGTGACTCGTAGAAGGCGTAATACCCTTTTTGTAGAACGGTTTATACGTGCCACCCAAGTCTAAGAATACAACACGTACAATTTCAGCCTTGAAACTGTCCACTTACGGAGTGCGGGCCTGATAGACAAAATCCTGCGGTTTACAAAAAGTGCTGACCATTTCGCTGATATTAGCTTGGTACGTTAATGCTATTGATTTATAGACATCCCACCCATAATGAAAACTAAAAATACATCCTCCGAACGTGTACACGTGTTTATTCCTGTCAGATGATATTATTACAAAAGGTACCTCTTGCGAAATTATATACAGTAATTCTAGAGAAACTGTATCTGCCATCAATACGTACAAAAAAGTGCTCAAAACTTTATTGCAGCCATTTTAACTGTATGTCGAAACCATAATACTGGTGTCAGTGAATAAGCTGCATACATGCTCGTCCTGTCTTACACAGGACGAGCATGTATGTCAGCTTATTCTATGCGCTACCTTCCACATACACCCAAGCTTGTATTTTGGTGGGTCCGTGCCTCCTCAAAGCAAGAGCCACAAAAAGAAAATAAGCAAGGGAACGAGAGAACGAAGAAAACAAAATCGACAACACAGGTCTGTTTCAATATATTTGTACATAATGCTAGTATAAGTAGTGTCTATCTGCTAACGAAAATTTATCAACTATGACATAATAAAATATAACACTCACGGTATCTCTAGAAAATACGAACGTGACACGTACTTCCACGTAGATCTCTACAGTACTTTTCATTTGTTAAATGATGCAGGCTCTCTGGCTCTCCCTTGGACAATAGTAGGTTATGTAAGCTTGATAGCGAGCTTACAAGGCGATCAGCACAACACTAAACGCTTCGCAAGTGCTGACACACCATTGCTATCGTAAACGAAGGCAGCAGGAATTATGACCTTGACCTCGTCCAATTTCCGACAAACAATGCAGGCCCAGGCTTCACTCTACTTCATAGCTTAAGTTATGTGAAATGCTTTTTGTCAGTTTTAGTGGCGAAAATTTATTGCATAAATAACTAAGTAAAAGCTTTAATAGCGGAAGTTTAATGCGTCAAGAGCTGAGTGGTTAGCTTATCAGCTCAAAACAACAGTGGTTACGTCTACATGTAAAGAGTCGATTTATGTGCCAAATAAAGTAGGAACGGGCTAAAATTAAGAAAGAAGACCAGATGTTACAGTTCTATACAGGTAATCTGATAGTTTGCTTGTCGCAAAATCATGTCAGTTGTAACACAAACCATTTGTTAACATGTGTCTGCTGCTTTTGTTCTCGCCAGCAGTACCTTTTTCCATTGCATTCCCAACTTGGAGAGTATGTAAAGCTCACAGCGACACATTTAAATGCTTTTTCACATAGCCTGTGCCCGATGTAAACAAGTTATACGGTGTACGGCATGAGTGTCCACATACCAATGTGTGCTGTGGTTAAGGATTCCACGGTCTAGATGTAGCGCTTCTTCCACCGTCAATTTGATCTGCGCAAAGAAAATTCGGGATTCTGCATAATAAATATGATAGAAACAGAAACACAAAAACGGCTTGACATGCCTCATACAAGCTAAGAAGACTGTCAGACAACAGAAACAATGCTTTGCAGAAAATAGTCATTGAAAATGGTAGGCTGTCTGCGCAGAGCTAATAGCACTTACTTCAAGATTTTGATCCAAGCGCTACATGCATTATTGTAGTACCACAAAATTGGTAGATAATGTGGTACTTAATACACAGACTATTTACTCCTCAGTATTTCGATATTCGTTGAATATGTTAACCTATCTAGTCTGACTGGAGTTCGTCCACCACGCCCTTTTTTATATACACTACTTGTTGCTCCTGTAATACAATATGTCAACCTATTTGATTTGTGTGAAGTTTTCCGCCAAGAGCTCTTTCATAGACCCTTCGTGCGGGTCTTGTTATATTATAAACATATTGAAAACTGCTATTAGTGTGAGTGTTGTTTTGCTGTGCAGGACGTCGAGTGATGAGAGGCAGAATCTCCTAAATAATTTGTTGCCGATTACTGATGCACGGAATCTAAAATATTGGGTGATTCTGGCCCATAAGGTACACTCTAAAAAAAGGCAGTGCTACTTACTAACTTGGAGGTAGTAAATTGTTGTGACAACATTCACTACCTAAGTAGTAACTGTAGGTAGTAGACCACAGACATTTACTACCTCTAGTTGCTTTTAAGAAAGTAAACTTATGTAATCTACTATCTGCAGTTACTACTTAGGTAGTGAATGTTGTGACAACTATTTACTACCTCAAAGTTAGTAAGTAGCACTGCCTTTTTTTTAAGAGTGTAGTTGTGAATGGTGTCTGACAGTACAAAGTGGTGCTTATAAATCAATACGACCACCTGCAAAAAAAGCAAGAAAGAAACAAGTTCTGGCTTTTAACATTCTGTACACTGAAGATGATATGCCGGGGTGTACGTAAATCACCCGCTGCTTCTCTCCGGCTGCGAAAGATAATGCCCCTGTCACACGTAACAACTTAGTGCTGTTTGAGCGAGAGCAATTACGCTCACAAAGTATCGATTTGGGTGTGCGCTGCTACACTAGAAAGCGAAGTGCACCTTGAAATGGTGACAGTGGCAATTGGCGGATTTGTAGCGCAAGATATATTTGTTATTTTGCGCCCGTGCCTCATTGTCGGACTTCATTACCTTCGTGGAAATAGCACCAGTAGCACCAATGACACATGACAGTGCAAATGACTCGAGAACAACGCACCTACACATGTGCAAATAAATTGTGCAAGGAAGTAAACACCGCGATGGACGCAGCCATTCCACGGCATGTGCTGCCACAACCCCCTAGCGGAGGTGGCCAAAACGGCTCGATGGCGTGATTAGCGAGGTTTTTAGATGCGAAGCAGCTTTTTCACTAGCCTGCGTAACGCTTTCTCTCCATCCGCACCACTCCCCTCACAGCAGGTGTTAGAGCGGTGCCGAGTAGGTCACGCCCTCCTAGCAGTGCACGGTGACGTCTCTCTCCCTTGCCTGCCGCGCGCTTGCTGCCTGACAGCTCTTTCTCTCTTCACTCTCTCCACCACTTGCAACGCTCGAGCCCACTCCTCACGTGGGCATGATCTCACCCATGCCACCTCTCTCCATCTGTCGGCAAGAAGAAGCCGTGAGCCGGCGGGTGCGCGTGTTGCGCGCGCCTCGAGAATTTTTAGGCACCGACAATGTGGACAGCGCGCTGTTGGCCGCGCGATCGCGCCAGTGAGCAGGACGGAACGCCTTCGAGGCATGCTTCTCGATAGTGTGCGCTTACCTTTCCCTGTTGTCGCCGCAGTTGGGAGGGTTAGCGAAGCCGATTGCGTTCGTGAATGGCGACGTCAACACCGACGAGGTGCGAGCAAGGGAAGCCGATCGCATGCGTCGGCTGTGGAAGACCAGCGACACCAACGAGGTTCGAGTCAAGAACACCGATCACGTTCGGAAATACAGTCGGCGCGCAGGTAACACCGACGAGACACGAGCCAAGCAAGCCGAATGCAAGCGTCCTCAACGCGTCCCGCCTCCCGCGTCTTTTCATTTCAAACAAACGTTTACTCGAGTAAACGCTACACTGAATTTCGATTCAAACCGTTCTTCCGGCACACACGTCGACGCCCGTTTCAACCGGGTCAACACCGTGCGCACCACTGCTGCTTCGCATCCCTTCATGGTTCCCTTCGGGGAGATGATGCATAGTTTTTTGTTGCATTATGACTTGTTTTGATACATGGCAGTATACCTAATGACGGAAACAATGCTTTATTATTACTATGAGAGCCGCTTTAGGCAACATCGTATTTCTATGCAACCCTGTGCAATGGAGGCTGCACACTTCGTCGCAGCGAAGGGACGTTGGGGAACACACTTGCCAGCAAGTGTACTTTGCAGCGACACTAAACTTTCTCGTGTAACGGCATACAAATGACACGGCGAAGTGAACGCGTTCAAAGTGCGCTCAAGTTACCACGTGTGACAGGAGTATAAGTTAGTGCGTAACTTGAGCCATTGAAGAGAAGCGTGATCTTTAGGAAATTTCAGATGTGTAATTGATGCAGCTGTCTAATAACAGGCTTGTTTAAGCGTCCGGATTCACTGCTGGCACAGTAGTTATTCATTTATTCATTCGTAAAGGAGAAGAAAAATAAAGACTAATTAAAGTTTTTTGCGTATTGTTTTGTTTGTTGGAAAACGGCACTCACTACATTAAGCACTGGAAAGAAATGCTAGAAAGCTCTTGATTGACTTTTCTACAGTGTCATTTCTAATAAGTATGATTGATTGATATATGGTGTTTAACGTCCCAAAAACACCATATATATATATATATATATATATATATATATATATATATATATATATATATATGTGTGTGTGTGTGTGTGTGTGTGTGTGTGTGTGTGTGTGTGTGTGTGTTGTATATAGAGTTTAACAAGTCCCTTTTTCTATGTCTAAGTGGGCAACCATGAGAAATGAATAGACAAATGCATTGGAACAGTTAGTGCGTCGTGAACCAAGAAAGAAAGGGGCGTGCCGTTCATTAAATTATACTGTCAATGGTCCTGTTAGTTAGAGAGGCAATCGCTGGTCTAATTCTAAAGGGCGACGTATCAGTCCCTCCAAAATGCACCATAAAAACCTGGACAATTTAGACGTGGTCCGATTTGGCACGCTGGCGAACGCCGGCTGCGGTCCAAAAAACGAGTTAGAGCCCAGAGTTGATAAAAAAACGAAAATTTATTCTCAAATTCGTCATAATCAATAACACACAATCATGTACACTCGGCAATAATCAAAATACAATACCTCACTAATCACAATGTACTCAAACCACGGGCTATTCAACGCAGCCACATACGCTCAAATCGATGGCACAAACAACACGCGCTACAATGCATTCTCATGCATGAGCCTACCAAGACCCTCATAGACTAAAATGTTCGTCAAACAAATTGGGTTCAAAGTTCTTGCAATAAAAAAAATGAATGTTTCTCTCCAAGGAAACACTCACTCGAATTCCAACGCTGTTGTCGTTCCGCTGCTCTCGAAGTTTCTCTTCCAGGAATCTTCGCCTCGTCAAATGTCCACACTCCGATAAGAAAACTTTTTCATCGGTAGCACGTCGGCCACTCACGCGCTGCGATTGCAGAACGCGTGTTCACCCACTAGCGTTAAACACACACTCTTCCCTTGCTTGTAATACAAGCCTTCACCCTCAGGTGAAAAACCTCTTCATCTCATCTGCCTGGTCACTGTAGAACCAGCAGTTCGCCTGACGGCGGAAAACTCTCCTCATCTCCAGCCCTACGCACACTGGCGCAAACCCTCTTCATCTCCTGCTCACCACCCTCCACTGCTCACTTAATAAGTTCACCCCATGGGTTCTGGAAGCTTCGTCGGCTCGGCGATGGATGTGAGGAGATTGGTCAGCGTAGCGCGGAGCACTCAAGCAGTAGGGCGGCACCCCCGAGGAGTCGTTTGATGCTTGTTTTCTTTTACGCTGGCGTCTGTCGCGACTATCTGGCACCTCAATTTCACGTAGCGGTTTGAATGTGGAGGTGCGCGCTTTGTTGAGCGCTCGTTTGTGACTTATACTCGGTTTGTTTTGGACATAATCAAACGAGGTTTAAAATACCATGCTTAAATGATTTTGCATGGAATTAGGCTGTTATATGCGACAGAAAGTCAGGCGATGTCATTGGATTCTTCTAAATGTGCATATCCTGTATTTTTTGTGGCATATTTCCGCATTCATATCCGTACAGTTTCATTCATTTTGTATTGCGCCGACATACGCAATGTCCCCACTTCTGCTATTTACTTCGTTGTTGCAATGAAATTCGTAGAAGTAAGTCATCTTCAATAATGTGGCCTTTACTTTGCGCAGAGGGCCCGATCATTCTGCTTCTCTAGACCTCTAATTTGTCTTTGTAACGTTATTGCAGCAAACTGCGCTCGCGATTTTATCCAACGAAATGGACAGCAGCCTTCCACGTGTTCACTTTAATAGCAGCTTGCAGAACATCTCGGACATTCCCGTTTTGCACTTGACCATTCGATCCATAGCGAAGCGGAGAGTCCGAAAGCAAATGTGTATTCATGACACATACGCAGCACGCGCTGTGGTTGAGCACGAGGACACTGAAGATTTCATAGCAATAAAAAGAAACTAGGGGAGGGGGGATTGAACACTCCACGAAGGAAGTGGTCGCCGGCGCCCATACCGTGGCAGCTAGTGTATACACTATACTACGTGCGGCTCGTCCGACCAGGATACATTATTAACGCAGAGGCACTTCCCGTTTCAAAGGGCGCCCTTTTCTGGCCATTGCGAACTCCGGAAGGGTGGGTAAAACGCTAAGAACAATCCTGGTATGATTGATCGCCTCGAACTCACGCAAGCCTCGTCGATAACCAGGCCACGAAAGCCGGTGAGTGCTGGAGAGAACGACGTCTAGCCAAAGCGGAGAACATGAAACAAACACAAAAATACACCGACCGTTAAAGGGAGAGACGGCCGAAAAGAAACGAGGTGCGCGTTTCACGGCGGTTTGTCTTCGCCGAGGTTTGTAATTTAAACGTGCCGTGACAGCTCGCATGGACGGTCGGCCGTACCGGCGAGCACGATCCGAGCGGTAACATTTTCATTCCGCCTGTTCTTCTCGCCTTCCCATTTCTTCTCTCTCGGTTTCTTTTTCTCCGACATGTTTCTCCTGTTTTATCCGTTCTAACTTTTTGGCTACAAAAGCTCCTGACCTTTTATCTTGTGGTTTATCTACCACGGAATCATGGTTGTCTTTGTTTCGCTTTTTTTTTCCGCCGCTTACCTCGCGTTTTTTTTTTAAGTGTACGCAGAAGGTGGCTTAAGTATATCAGAATGACGCAGGCCACACAAGGACGCTCAATGCTTCTGAGGATGTGCGGAGAACGTGCGGACGCAGGTCTGGCCTACTTCATGAGAAAGCCCCGAAAAACGGCTATTTCACGAAGTTGCGCCGTATTAGCGCCAGAGAGTCGTCGTGAAGAGGATGGGTCCGTAGGCTGTGGATCATAGACATCATCCACTGGTGCCTATACTTGAAGGCAGCATTGCAGGTCATTGCGCGGCAGAGTTAGAAGACTTAGACCACATGCACTTGGAAGGGGGAGGGAGCTGGCACTTCTCTCAGCCATGGCAGTCATGACAAGGAATTCTCGGTTGGTGGCCCTGTACTACGAAGGAAAAACGTGATAAATTGATTCCTCGATTGTTTGTCTAGTGTTATTGCCATTTGTCTCTCCTGTCTGGATAATTTGTTCTTTTGTGTTGCAGATGTGTAGCGTAGATATAAGGCAATCTCACTGATGTATTTTGTGAGGCTTATTTTCATTTTAACACGAAAGTGTTTATGCCGGGGTTGAGCACGGTTCCGTGACATATTTCCGTCACCTATATCACGTTGCGAAATATGTACCAACAAATTACAAGAACAAAAAAAACGAGAAGAAAAAGTTACGCAGCAGGTAGTTCAACCATCGACTTAGCATTTCTTAGCGCGTGACGCATACCACAGAGCGACATTTCTCTAACATGTTAATGGCGAGCCATTTATATTCACCATGTAGCGCGTTTGAAGCTTAGAGCTCGGAAAATTCAGCGCGTTGTAACAATCAGTAGCGAGATGGCACGACGATCTCGTGTTGGGCGCTCGCGCTCCACACGCCTGACCACATGCACCCGTTGCAACACGTGGGTTTCTTGACGCGGCTCCGCACCCTCTTCCGAAGAGAGAGGGCGAGCAGCTTCACGTCCTTACTCTTCGTAAAGAGAGGGCGTCACGCCCAAAAGTAACGCGCTTACACGCTGCAACGACTTCGTGTGGGCAGGCCTTAAAGGTCGTCGAGCCAAGCCATCCTCACCCGTCGCTCTACGCGCGCGCCTCCACATGGCGTGGTCAAAGTGTGTATAGATGTTCTCTATAGCGTGGTGGCTCACTCGCGAGTGCGCGTATCTCGGGATTCGGGTGCTTTGTACAATTTGTACTTACACCGAGTAAGTTTGCTTTGAAGTTACAGTATTTCGCATGAAAGTCAATTTCTCGCTGCCGCAGCAGCGTTTACGAAAGACACCAACTGCTTACACGCGAAGTGAGCATTGTGACAGTTGTTTGTCCGCGCTTCTTCTGTGCATGCTCATTTCGCGTGGGCTTTTGAGCAAGGGGTGCGCTGCAAGCTTCGAACTGCTTGCCGTTTTTCGTGTGACGTTGTATTTTGTTACAGCAGCATTCGAAAAATTTCTCGACTGCCTCTTCGAGGACATGTTTCACTTTCGTGTTATACCGATGCCTAAAAAGAGGTATCAACTACGTTTCTCTCTCTCTCTCTCTCTTGACCATAGTACACTTATGCTGCAGTACTGAACTTGAAGGCACTTGATTATGAAGGCATAACGCCATACAAAAAAATTTTTTTCGGTATTTTCGTAAGCGTAGGGCCTCCTGAGATATTACATTTAAAATGCGCGTTCGTAACAACGCCTTCAAAAGGGCTACCAATGTAGCAAGATGTCGAAAAACAGCCGTGTTTTGAGTTTTGTAGTCAACAATAAGTACAGGAGCTGCTGCGAACTCTGTAAATCTTCACAATGTAGCTGGTTCCTTGAAGCTTTTGACTCAGAAACCATCGCGAATAGAGCAATTAAACAGGGCGCATAGAAAGGAACAAAGACAACGGGGAACAGAGAGGACCAGAGAGCGCATGCTTGTGTTGTCTGTTCCGTCCTGTATGTTCTGTTCAGTTGTGCTATCAGGATGCTTTCTATGCCAGAACACCTATACTCGCCCAACATTCCACTTTTTTAATTAGTCCTTTACATTGGTCGTAGCAGGTCAGTTCGCATTCGAAGCGCTGGTCTAAATCCATTGGCTCCGTGAGCGCAAGTTCCGTGAACATAACACCATTGTTTGATCTATGCCAATTGTTTCATTGAAAACTGAGGGCAAGAAGACATTGCAACGAAGCTCTTCTTACGCAGGACTATTTTAAAGGTGACGATTATCGCTGACTGAACGCGTACATAAACTAAGTGTTCCTCCAATCAATGCTGAGGAAATGCGTGCGCTTTTCCGCAAGAAATTTGCTGCATGGCTTTTATGAACTGGATCCGACCACAGTCAATGTAAATAAGTGCTTTCCGCCCATGCAAGCGCCAACGACAGTGGAGTATTTTCGATGGCTCCCCTCGAAAGGACCACCGCGGAACGAAAATCAGGCGTTCGCAATGCTTTCAGTGCACCGCATTAATGGCACCGTCCTTTCCAAGGAGAAGGCGTCGGGAATGAATAATCGAGGTGCGTGCACGAAGAGGGGTTTCTGGGCGAGGCCTCCGGTGTGCGTTGTAGCGCGTGCTGCGAATATCTCCTCGTTGGATGTTGTCCACACATCCACGGTGGCGGCACCCACGGGTGGTGAGGGGCGAAGAAATGCTATCCCCTCGCGCGCTATAAATCTTCCCTGGATCCGGATCAGTGGGGACGATCGGCCATTTTCCTCTTTATGGCGCAGTCATTAACCACCGCCCTTGGGTGAGCTGCGTGCGAGCCATTGGAGCCCTCCGGCATGTGAAGGTTAATTGGATTAATAAATTTCCACTGAAAATGGCCGGCTATCCCGAACGCCGCGCGCCACCCCGTCTTGAGCGCTGTAGCTGCCCCGAGCGTGCTCCGGCATCGATGCCCCCTTAGCGCCACGCGGACGGACATGAGTGCGCGCGCATGAGAAAAAGAGAGATTTTAAGATAGAGAATGCGATTGAAGAAAACGCTGCTGCGGCGAGGGTGCAGGCACCAGTCGGCATCGGAAGCACCAATGCACGTGTGTGAGCTCGCGCGGAGTCCCCGCGTTTCACGATGCTCTTCGCGGCGTCTACACGCGGGGACTCCATACTCGGGTGGATTGCGATCGCGGCATCAGCGGACACCTTTGGATTTATGGGAGATCTTTTCGCGGCGGTTGTAATGAATCGCGGACGCCTGTTGCCTCGGCGTTTATGGGCGCCGTGAACGGAATTTGTAGGCTTCGCGGGTGCACAGGCGGCAACAGGTCAGACTTGGCTCCCTCCTCCACTCTCTCTCACTACTTCTCGCTTCATCGTGCAGTCTTCCAGGGCTATGCCCCTCTTCCACTTCTCACGAAGGAGCACTACGTCGCGCGGAGTGGGGCACCTCGCATTCGCACATGGCATAAATGGCGGCTTTCGGACTGCATACGCCCGCAGAATCGCAAGAGCTTACAGGTGCAAACGCTGAAGAAGCCTCACCATGCACTGCGTTATGCCCCTATGAATGCCTCGGTGGGTCCTGTAAGGACTGCTCGATGTTGTAGGTGGTCCACACGCGTGTGTCGCACTCTCAGGATCCGCGGAAACAGGCTGCAAAAAAAATAAAGAAAGAAATATTTAAAAAAGGTTACTTTCATAGCACAGTGCGTCACTGTTTCTGACAATGTGCCAACAAGCCACAATTAAGGCTCTGTTACACCATCCCGAAACTCGAAAAATATGGGAAAAAAGACACTGCTGATAATTGTTTAATTATAGGTAATTACAACCTGAGAGAGAAATGCAAAAGAAAATTGGCACGACAAGCGACTCCCGTGATCCAGCTGTCACACTTTTCGCATGTGAGCTTTTGTGTGGGTAGAACATGCTTCAATGACCCGTTGAAAACGCTTTCAAGGCCACTTCTGCATAGTTTTTCTAGTAAGTATTCGCGTTATATAGTAGTGGTAGAAACCTCCTTACCCATTTAGAGCGCCGTGGAATGCGCATTCATTGCTACTGTGGTTCGAGCATAAGTACTGCTCTTACACCCTTTTCTTAGGATGGCCACCCGCCTATTCACAATATTAAAAAAAATGCACACGTCATACACCAAGCCCTCCACTCTGTAGTATACTCGAAAAAATGGTCAATAAATAAAACTCCTTCTGCCCCCCCAAGAATAATCGTCATTCGCTCTTCCTTTCTTGAGAACGCAGGGCTGGCCTCTTTCCTGTCAAGACTGCTATCTCACGCAGATAACGCGCACGTCATTCGTAAGCTGAAAGTACCAGGCGCGGGGTGATAATGCAAGGAAAGGAACACTAGATGACCAGTATTGTAACTAGGCTACCTAGCAGCCTTGGCAGCCTTGATACGGCCGCGAAGTCCATAGCGAACTCCATGCGGGCGCCCAATTATGCATGCCACGTGGAGCGAACGAAGCCACATACCTCCGCTCCGTGTGCGGCCGCGCAGAATAACGCCGCGCGAGCCGCGGCCGCTTCGCGCTCATGGTCTTGGGGCTTTCCGGCTCTCCGTTCTGCACACACGCACGCACGTGTGAGAGCGATAATTAATGCCCTGGGCTGTTTTTCTCCGCGTCCAGGGGGTGAAAAAAAGATATAACGAAATCATTTAAGCAACGCACGCGGTTTCCTATCCTGCTGTCATGTGCAATAGTTAGAGGGCGTGCTACCTCCGCGTCTGTGTGTGCGCCTCCGACTCTGTTCACATACTCAGGGCGCGGAGGCGTTGGATTGGTTTCAACTTTGGCGGCGCACGGGAACAGATAAGGGAGTGTCGGGGGAGTAATTTATACTGACATGTCATGAATTCATGTTGGCAGCCCTATCGCTGACCTGGCTACGCTGCCCAGGTACTCATAACGGCAGTTTTCCCCTTCTTGCCCCATCTAGAACCCTTCTTTCGACTTCGAATTTCGCAGCCAGCCGACTATATATTATATAGATTCTCCTTCCTCGACAAAATAAATAAAGATGTGACGCGCCACAGAATGTGCGAAGAATACCTGCGGCAGTCGGTGTTGTGCTATGAGACTCCAATTATCAGCTACTCCTTGTTGACTTGCAATTATGTTGGCTTGTAGATAAACGGGAGAGAAGATCTTTCGTACTTCTTTAGGTGTCACGGTCTCGGTGTGATTCCCAGCACTAAATCTTGTCAATAGGAGGGTTGCCTTATCAAATGTTAATTTAGCAAGCTTCCAGGTGAAATCTGAAGAGTCATCTTGGCAGCAGCCACACACACACACACACACACACACACACACACACACATATATATATATATATATATATATATATATATATATATATATATATATACCAGACCAGCGCATGGTGTGTCAGGTCAGAGTTCGCAGGATTTGCCTCGCAAATGGTGCAGGTTTAGAACAAACTGGATCTTCCGCAACGTATTCACATACTTCATGTCGTAGTTTACTCTAATAGGGCCTCATCGGTAACCTAAACGCCACTAATTACGCGATTGATTGAGTGTGATTGAGATGACCTTGCTTCTCTGAGCCAGCGGGAAACATAATCTAGAGGCTGCTGAATGCGGTGCGGCTGCTTTACTGTGAGACCATCTCCTTCATTGAAGAAATCGAATTGCCGGTTTCACTGGTTATATTATCCAGTCTTGCAGTAACAAGTACTACGAAGTGTCAAATTTAATGCCATTGCCTTTATTAACACACTTGACTGCGCCAGTAGCACATGCATATGTATAAAGAGTGTATATATATATATATATATATATATATATATATATATATATATATATATATATATATATATATATATATATATATATATATATATATATATATATATATATATATATATGCTTTTATCAAGACCTAATACTCATTCCTTGTTTTTTGCTGGGTTGCTGTGGTGGGCTTTGCTTTCGGTAACACGTTGGCCGCGGGCGCCGATGCTACCACTTTTCGGCTAAAATCACGAATATGCTTAACTAGAAGTAATTCGTAGAAGCTGTTCATGAATAATTATGTACTTCAGTTCATATTGTCTAATTGCATAAATTAAGTCGGCTGCGCTGAATTCGTCATCGAGATAACCTGAAGGCAGACATGATTGAGACACAATGTCTCATTATTGCCGTAAAATCATATTCATTTGTCGTCACTAATCTTAACCGTGTATACAATGACGGGATACGTCTCCTGGGGTCCGGCTCGAGCTTTGTAAGAATATATGTCTGCACTGGCAGTAAAGTTACAGTGAATCCACACACCTATGTTTCCCACCACGACAGCTCGGGTCACAGCTGGGATTGATAAATTATACGCTCGTTCCGTAATTAGTATGTCACATTTTATTCTATTACGCACGCTTTAACAAGCGCTCACAATTATAGTATCTATATATGGTCTCACAGCATTGCAGACCATCTCTGCCTGAAGCCGTCAATGTGTGGTTGAAATTAGAGGGAAGAAATCATGAGTCCTAAGAACATCGATGTTTACCAATTACTTTGCCTTCGTCAATACAGCCGGTGCATCATGCCGGCGCTTCTTAATCGCCATACTATCTATGAGGTTACTGCTTTTTGATGATAATGCATCTCACGTGTATTTATGTATTGAGGGTGTATTTCTTGGCTCTGAGACCGTCTAGAACAGTACATGCGTTTAAATTTCCACGCAAAAACACGCAAACATGTCATTCGCATGTGCAATGGCCCACGAAGGTGTTATCACGTATCGTAAAGGGGAAAAAACATTCTGTAGCTCCCGCGCATCGCGGTAATAGACTTCGTGAGAATTGGTAGGATAATTTTGGGGGGGTTTAACATCCCAGTGCCACTATGTGAGATTGAGAGACGTCGTAGTGAAGGGCTCCGTTAATTTCGACCACCTGGGGTTGTTTAACGTGCACCTAAATCTAAGTATACACCAGCTTCAAGCATTTTCGCCTCCTACGCCATGCCATGTCTATGCCCATTTTTTTTAAAAGCGAGGCTCCTGAAGATTGTTGTAAAAAATTGAGGGACCCTTAAGCTTCGCTTTCAAGAGTTGAACGCGATAGCAAAATCCGACCTCTAGTGCGCCCTTCAACTGCTAAGTGAATACGTATTAATATATTTTGTTACACACACACGCACACACATGCACACGCGCGCAAGCGTGACTTATATCTTTAGTAATGGCAGAGGTTTTCGATGTATTTAACAGCACTTTATAACAACTTCATGAATACATTGTAAAGTGATATAGTCACATGGTCCTGTGTTATGAAATGCGCGTAGGCGTGGCACTTGTGTTCGTAAATGGTCCAATTCTGTAGCCCGTCTTGCATTAGTTATCTGGCAATTGTTCGACTTGTTCTTCTGGAGACCACTTCCGGCCAGCCGCAACAAGCATCACCTTATGATCGGCGAAATGGCAACTGCAGCACTTCACTTTAATGTTGTCGTGAGAATGATTAGCTAAATCTATGCAAGTGTTGTGGTTTGTTGAAATGGCATTTCCTTGAAGGGGCATAAAGAGTTTTACAATGCCTCACAGATGGCAGCACGTTATCTAGCGTTTGCTGTTTGCTTGATCAACGCCACTGTAAAAGCATGATATGTTTTTCGCTAGATGGATATAGTTGTCCACTTTTAGAACCGTTTGAAAGTTCCTGTGTGTTTTAGCGGCGATGGCTGCACTATCGCAGCCTTTTCGACGTAGTTTGACGGCCTCCCAAATGCGCCTAGAAATCGCCGAATGGGCTCGTTTTCGTCGTGACACCTGTCGAACAATATGCGTTAAGGAGACTCCTTCTACTACGTTGCATTTATGTAGCGTATTTCCCGCCGCAGCTGTAAGTGACATCGTAGCTTTGTGGTAGGACACACTCTTGCCAAGCGAACGGCCAGGTTTTGATCCTTAACGGGACTGAAAAGTTTATTCTTTATTTCATTTGCTTCTTACTCGATTTTTTCTCACAAACAATTTTTCGCTCCCAAACAACAGTGCCAACGCCAACGGCGGAATTGCTGCGATACGACCTCTCTAACGCTATCGCATTAAAACGTAGGGTGTCCGCAAAAAAAACCTCCGCGTAGTTGCTTATCACGTACAGTTGCTCATCACCGGTGCCCCCCGACGTATACTATAGACTGTCCGCGGTGGTTGCGGCTTCCACCAGGGGTGTCACAGCCAGCTTTGCACATTGGCTCTGGCGCTTGAGTTCGCACATCCTTGCATGGTCTGTGGCAGGCGATGGTTCGACTCTACTTTGTTTGCGCCCAGGAAGTACCAAGCATCAGCCAAGAGCGCCACGTGATGCCGCTAAGATCAGCCAGGATCAAGATTTTTCTTGGAGTAAACTTCTTCTCTCCTTGATTTCGACTAACGGGTCTTGAACACCCATTTGTTTCCTGACCCACTCTGCTCTTTTCTTTTCGTTTAATGTTACACCTGTCATTCTATTTTACGCGTGTTAAATGCGTATTTTTTATTTCAAGTTGAACACTATTCATAAGGCTCAAGGTTTCTACTCTGTAGGTGGGTATACAGGTAAGATGCCTCTGTTATATACTTTTTTACTTGTAAGGCCCTAGGTTTCCACTTTGTAGGTGGGCGTACAGGTAAGATGCCTCTGTTATATACTTTTTTTCTTCAGCAATAGCGGTAAACTGACATTGAATACTTGAGTATACCTGCCACATAGATTGCAGTTGTTTCGTATTTATCTAGGCTGCCTAAACTATTGCTCAATATCGACGCTAAGAAGGGACTGGGACCAGGCAATATACCTAACAGTACCTAAAAAGATATGCTGAATGAATAGCCATGTGCCTGTACTAAGCTTTTAATAAACCGTTATTATCCTCCACAAAACTAGGGAATCGCGAAAATGAATCCAGTACATAGGTCTGGTCACAAAACTGAAGTCTCTAATAACAGGCCCATCTCCCTGACCAGCTCAGTGAGTAAACGCCTGGAACACATAGTGCTTAAAATCATACATAACCAGATGCCTTGAAGAAGAACACACCTTTTCACCTTATCAACACGGCTTCCGAAAATCTCTATCCTCTGCCACCCAGCTTGTTGAGCTAATCCACGACTGGACTTTTCAAAAGCTTTCGATTGGGTTTCATATAGAGAACTCATGACTAAATTTGAATCAACTCTTAGACACGGACCCCATTATCTCCTGAATACAAGATTACGTTACCAACCGTTTGTAGTTTGTAGAAATTAACCATCAGTCACCGACTCTTTCACTCGTCAAATTTGGGGCGCTTGACGACTGCGTACTGGCTCCACTTCTTTTCCTATTTTTTATCAATGATACCATCCAACATCGGTATTAAAATTGGATTGTTCTCCTACGATTGCACATTTTATCATGAAATTAACTATTCCGAGAATCACATAACTTTAAACGAAGCTCTGCATTCAGTTTTTAAATGGTGTACTGACAGGCAAATGACCCTTGGCGTTAATAAATCAGCTGCCATAAATATTACCAGAAAAAGACGCATGTCTGAGTTCGCATGTTCCGCAAATAACATGTATACAGCTAGCTCGAGTTCAAGAACACTAATACCTCATTTTATTACTTGCACATGATTTTAGATAGGGTTCCCACGTTAACACCATTACATCATCTGCCTAAAAAAGCTCTTCTTCCTCATAAGACACCTCCAACTTGCACTACCCGACATCTAGCTTTCAGCATACAAAACTTTTATCGGAACAGTTATCGAATATGGTAACATTGCATGGTTCCTGTGCACTAAACATATCACTGATAAATTTGAAATAATCCGAAGAAAGGTCATCAGGTTTGTATTTAACAAATATAAAACTTAAGGCTCACCGACTAAACTAGTAAAAAGGGCTGGCCTTGAAAATAATACTAAACTAACTTGATTGTAATTCATGCATCAGCTACTACACAATCTAGTAAACATTGACATCACTACATATGTTTCGGTAACCTCTAGACCTACACGCTACACACGGCTCCATGACGCCAACTGAATATACACACCATTTTAACTTCTTTCAATACCCTTAATTTCCGTGAGCCATAGCAGACTGAAATGAACAAGAACATCAACAGCTAATACTCACTCACTAGACAGGTTCACTACGACAATCGAGGAAGTTTTACAAGCACAGCTCGGTTGAGTTGTTATTACCTGAATTATTTGTGAACAAAACTATTTTAGGCACGTTTTTTTTCTGTTACTCTTCTTTCTATTGGAATGATATTTGTGTTGTATAACCCATAGCTAAACTGTGTTTACATTTATGTATTTTTAGCGCATTGTTGTACAACTTAGTGTAATTTATTTACTGTTTATATGTATTCTGCTGTAAACCCGCCTCCCCCCCCCTTTTTTTTACGGCCTTGATTTCATTTTGGATTGGCAGTATTCCTAAATAATTAATGAATAATAACTTCCATCTCATTGTTCAGTTCTGCGTCATACGTGCCTTATCTATCACTTACTTCCAGTGCCTCGCTTCCTATGTCTAACCGCTGTTGTCTTCCAAGACTTTTGTGTTCGTAAATGGTCGAATTCTGTAGCCCGTCTTGCATTAGTTATCTCGCAATTGTTCGACTTGTTCTTCTGGAGACCACTTCCGGCCAACCACACCAAGCATCACCTTATGATGATGACTTTAGCTTTCAACATAATAATATAAGATCCAGCTTCTGGCTTTGTCTGTTTGATTGAGTACTCAATCTTTTCATTTTTTGCACTGAGTCATCAGCTTCTCAATGTCATCAACGAATCGCAGGTTATAAACCAAGGTGTTCATTCTTCTGTTGCCACACCCGGTTTGTGCAAAACTCCAGTAAAGGCGCAGCGAATGACACTGGAGAGATCGCGTCTCCCTAACTTACGCAGTATTTATCAGGATAATAATAATTCTACTATACGTGTTTGACGGGCAACATATACTTGCTTAATGATCAGCGGTTATCCTGCCTGCGCGCCGCATGCCCGGCCAATGTTTATTTCTTCTTCTTGATTTCAATTCTAATATCCTTAACCCCGGTTGGTTCCCTTATCCACTCTGTTCTCTTATTGTCTATTAGGCATACATCTATGATTTTTATTTCCATCGCTTGCTGCGTCGTCCTCAATTTAAGCTGAACCCTTTTTGTAAGCCTCCAGGTTTCTGCTCCACAGGTAAGTACCGGCAAGATGCAGCTGCTATACACCGTCCTTTTGAGGGATAGTGGCAATCTACCAGTCATGATTCCAGAGTGCTTGCCGAATGTGCTCAACCCCATATTTATTCCTCAAGTTACTTCAATCTCGTGGTTCGGCTCCATGGATATTACCTGTCCTAAGTATACGTATATATTATTTTACAACTTCAAGTGAACTCTTACCTATCTCGAAGCACTGTTCTCTTTCGAGGTTGTTGTACATTAGTTTCGTTCCCTGCAGATTAATTTTAAAACCTTCCTTTCTGCTCTCCTTGTCTAATTCAGTAATAATGAGCTGAAGTCCCCTGAGTCCCTCAGCAATGTAATGTGATCGGCGAATCGCAGGTCACTATACTCTCCATCAACTCTTATCCCTAACTCTTCCCATTTTAGGCCTCTGAAAACCTCCTGTAAGGATATATATATATATATATATATATATATATATATATATATATATATATATATATATATATATATATATATATATATATATGACTCGCATTCCGAAGCAGGCAAGAGGGTTAAAAGGAGACAGAAAGTTAGGTGGGCAGATGAGATTACGAAGTTTGCGGGTATAAATTGGCAGCAGCAAGCACAGGACCGAGTTGACTGTCGGAACATGGGAGAGGCCTTTGTCCTGATGTGGACGCAGTCGGGCTGATGATGATGATTATGATGATGATGATGATATACTTGATGCAGTGGTTTCAAATACGGGGTACGATGCTGTAACGAAGGCGCTTGGGGAAAACTGCCACTCATATACAAAATAGTTGTTTCATTCTTCAAAGACTAAATTGTTTCATCTTATACCGAGGAGGTAGTATATTTGTATATATTATGTATATTTAATGAGTTTGCATCTACTCATCACCACACGGAGCTACAATCTACACGCGCGAGCAAGCGCAACTGTAGTTACCTATAGGTTTCGAGTCATAGGTGTCCCACCACGGTGTAAAAAAAGTGGGTGTAAAAGTTGAAGGTTGGGCGAGTTTATACATTGGTTCAAAAGGACATGCACAGTGGTACGTGAAGCGATCGCGATCGGCCGCATGCAGAGTCTGTGGATGTAGACAACCTCGGACGGTGCCGAAGATGCCGAGGGCCATTTGTCATTCCTCAGCATCTGCAGCGTCAGTGGCGGCGCCGCGAAATCGGCGATCGCGCCGTGTACACACGTCCGGCCTCCACATGCGCAGTCTGCGCGGCATGCTCTCTGTCGCCTCCAAGTCCGCTCCGTTTCCTTTATGGGCCGGAGGCGTGTTCGATTACCCGCTGCGCAGGACCCTTCATTATGGCCGGCGTCACCCAGAGGCCAAATTGCAGTGCCCGCGCTGCGGTTCTCGAAAGCAGCGACCGATGGCGGCGGCGTAGCCTCAATGGCGACAGTCGTGCCCTCCCCGTGTTCTCGGCCCGTGGTCGCCCAACTACTACCGTGCACCAGCATTTGCGCTGGATGCGTTCGCTCGGAGCCTCGGACGTTGAAGAGCTTCATCTTCAAGCTATAAGTTCGGCGAGCTGCACAATCCCAACATCTCTAGTAGCTACAGTGTGCGTATCTTCCTAGCGGAGTCGCATGGGGGGGCCACGTTCGGGGGCATTTTGTACAGCGTTCGTGTGAAGAGTGCGCAAGCCGTTTCGACCAAGAAACGCAAGTACGGCTTTAAGTCTTAGCTCACCCAATTCCTACGGCCTTTTTTCCATTCTGCTGCTGATTCACCCTGCTGAATGGAACTAAATGGCGCTAGCTGGAGGAAGAAGAGTCGTTACCACAACCACTCTCTCTCTCTCTCTCTCTCTGCGCGGTAAGATGTTCACTTCGTTATGTTTCCGCCTGCTGTCATTGTTATCATTACGCAGTCCCTTTTGCGTACTACCTCGAGAAGGCTGCCTCTATAGCCTCACCTTCGTGAATGGCCCTCGCTGCCCCTGCCACCACCGCTTTCCCCGTTGTAATGGAAGAAGGGTCCTCGTGGTTTCAGGACACTCTCCGCCGGGCTCGTCCTGCCGGGTGGTTCCCAGCTACTTACTGCGTGTATGCGACGGCGCCCGCCGCCGGAATGGCCATGCATGCGCTCCGCTTCGAATCATTCGGAATCATTAGAGCCGAAAGCCGCTATCGCTGGCGCAGATCAAGGAGTCATTTGGCTCGTAATCACGATAATAATGGCTCCATGGACGTGCGTTTTCTTTGAGGACCTCCACACTCGCAGAAAACAAAAATGAAAGCATTATCCACGCTCATCATCGCAAAGAAGAAATCGTGGCGTCGGCCGCTTTGCGCTCCGCAGCCTCGTGGTTCCTGCGTATGAAAAAGCGTGGCCGTAAAGGTGTGATGACGCGAGGAAGATTGGTCGGTGGCCGGCAAACTTGAGGACAGGAGCCCTTCGACAATCTACAAATGATGTTGCCGACAGCTCGTCTGGGGAAGCAGGAAAGCGTATTTGCCACCCCACCACCCACTGTATCGCTGAGTAACGTTTTCCCAAGAAAAGAAACAATATAAAAAGATAAAAGCGTGCATATAGTCAACATTCTTCCACGCTGCAGTGTAAACCTTTCGTTCTGCTTTCTCAGTGTGCCGACTTGGCCGCCCGCACGAAAACCATGTCACAAGACACAATGCTTTGAAATATGTTAAGCCCTATATATACGAATGTTTACAACTGTTAATTTCATATTGTGGCCCTAGATGGGTTGCGCGTATAAGCAAATATATAGTTGTATTAGACAAGGAGCGACCACGAGAACGACAAACGCATCACACTGTTCACAATTTCTGGGCACGTCCTTGACTACAATTTTCTGTTATTTGCCTATTTTGACAAGACTAACAACTACAGTCTGAACTTCAGGTAAGTAGTAGGTCGTGAAAATGACAACCAAATTGTGAATTTATTGGTACTCTGTTTTTCTCTGATAACGCTGCCATGCAGTTTTCATGGGGCATAGCTAGTAATTAAATCAGCAATCGTAGCTTGGGACTTTGAGTTCCATGTAGGGATTTTTCTGTGCCATGCACGTGCAATCATTCCCTTTTGTCTCCACGTTTTACGCAAGAGGCAAAGTGCAGAAGATGATTCCCTCATTTTATGCATACGATAATAGGACAGTTTGCACACCATGCGTTTTATTTCTCACGAGGGATACACTTTCAAATGTTCTTTATCTACGTGGTGGATCACACTACAAGTCCGGTAATCACGAATTGCGCATCAGAGCTGTACATGGTTGCGTATAGCTCTCACGTATACAATTCTTGCATGTGGGCATGTGTTCATTGAAACACACTGGTTCCATGGAGCAATGGCAACGACGTTATTCTCATTACACCATTCGTCATGTAAAATACCACAATGTCGAGAAAAGGTTTTTTTTACTCCGAGCAGCATGTGAATCTGTCCATCTCAGAACACCTTCAGGGCTATAAAGTTCCACACAATGTCTTTGACTTCAGAAGTTCTAGAGCATGATTCTTTGCAAGATTGTCAGTATAGCCCAGTATAATACTGTCCTAGTCGGCTTCCATATAACGCGTTCACGAACCCGCGATTATTTAGTGTCTCGCACACCTTTGCAGCGTGGCTGATGTGCGTCGCGGTTACGCGTTTAGTACTTTCGTCGTGTTCACACAAAGCGGATCTGAGAGGATGCAGTATACGAGAACCCGCTGGGAACAAAACGAAAGTACAGCGCGCGGATCACACTCTGATCGCGCGTAACCTGGCGCTTACGCGACGACTGCTGGGTCAGCGACGGTGCTTCGAGCTACTTGTTATGCAGGAAGGCGACCAGGTCCGAAAGAAACGCAGGGACCCGCGTCCACGACGACTGTGGCGCGCATGCCGCGCAAGCCACGCGAGGGCGAGGTTTAAATTTAGCGCCGCCGACGTCGCACTCACTCTTTGGGAGACTCGTCGCCCTGCCAGAGACCATTGCTGGCAGATTTGTCGGCTGTCTTCATATACCACGGCCGGGCTTCCCAGACATGCGCTGGCGTAGCCGGCACTGTGGATCATTTTTAGCGCGCGTGCTAGCGGTCCGTTCAACGAGCTCGTTATAGAGTCTTCCTCCCTTTTTTTTTTCTCCCCCTGTTTCGTGCTCTCGCTTTCTCGCATGCGAAGAAGTGACGGAATCGAACGAGGTGGCCTTTCGGGCGGATATTTTTAGTTTCCCTGCAGCTTTCACCGGGGGATGAAATGTGAACCTTTTTTCCGGCTTCCATAGAGGCGGCGTCACCCCCTTCTTCAAGCTGTCCTGTGTCCCTCACACACTGACAAACGCCTCGTTCTAACCATCCTTCTCTCTTCACACCTTTCGCGAAGACAATTTGTCCCTGACGTCTTGTTCCGAGGTTTCTCGGGTCACATATTTCTTCGTCGGAAGTCGTGTAGCCGAGTCTCAGAAATTAAATGCTGCACGCTCAACCGACAACCATGAATGATGCGTGCTTTGTGTGGTGAACTGTCACTTGTTTTTTTTTTCTTTTCTGAGGTGCACAAGCCAGCTGCGATTTGTATATTCTGAGCATGCCTGGAAACATTAAGAATGTGTGTGTCACCTCTCCCAACTGGAACCGACCAGAAATATGGACATACTAAATAGTTATCTGCAAACATCTTTCAAGACCCGACAAAAGTAAAACGTTAGAGTGAATGAAGTCTTGTTTCGTAGACCAAGCGGTTCACAACCGAAGGTGGGCAGCCACCTCAATCAAGCAGTCGTGAGCTTGAGCCATGGTTTGAGCTGATATCATAGCCATGAATGTTTACCAGGTGTAGCTGGTTATAGTAGGGATTTGTGCTTGTCAGCTGTGCCTTCCACTGGTCTTCTGTTGGCGATTAGATACGCGCTGCCTCTTGTACCTTCATGAACTCAGAGGTAGAGTGTGTTATTATTGAAAAAGTAACAGAATCTTGTAATTGATTACAGTGTGCTCGTAGATTTGTATTAAAAAATTAAAAGTTTATATATAGACCGTGGTAAATGTTTTCGCCTTTGAAGACCGCATAAACGTCGTATGAAATAAATCACTTATCCAGGTAATCGAAGGCGTTCTTCTGTTTTGGAAAAATTTGTGGACAAATTACGGTAGCTCGATGAGAGCGAGACTGAAGCGTCCCAAAACAAAGAAAGCCGTTTCTTTCTTTATTTTTGTCTTTCTTTTTTAGGGTCATTGTAGTTAACAATTATCAAATTAATTCATCCACCAGAGCCACTTGAGTGACAACTTTAAGGTGTACACACTTTATACTCTTAAAAAAACTTCGTAAAGGTTACAGAATATTTATTAAATTTTGTGTACTTTAAAACCTTCAGGGCCTCTATTTACTACACAGCAGCAGCTACTGCAGCTAGTAAATACTGCAGCTACTGAACAGGGAAGCTTCCTTATAGTGCCTTTAAGAAGAGATGACTGCTCAGCAATATAACTTAAGAGGACTGAAAGCTTGGCGAGTTGGTATTTCATAACTGCAAGAACTGCGCGAAAAGAAGGCAATAAACAGAGAAGGCACACACGTCCATTCCATATCTTCATGCCTTCTCCCATCGTATGAAAAAGGTGGGAAACAAATTTGGTGTTGACGTGGTTTTTCGTCCAGTAATAGGTTGGGCCGGGTCTTCACAGCACTGAATAAAAAATTGAAGGCAAAGAAAAAAAGTGCAGTGTACGTGAGGGTCATCACCGGGAAACGTTAATCTAATGTGGAAAGTGTGCGGTGTATTTCATCCCCTTGTCGTGCAGCATGTGCTACATTGGGCAAACTGGGAGGTGTTTGAATAACCGATTCATGGATTACAGGGCGTCGCTGAAGGCCCACGTTTCGTCAAATCTGTGCCTACATTGCAGAGATTGCAAGTGTCACTCACTACTTTTTGAAACAAAGGTGATGTTCCGGCGCAGAGATAGGACAGCGAGGGAAGTTGCTGAGGCTTTGTATATCATCAAATATGGCGACACGTGTGACGTGAGGCCTTCGGTCACACTACGCCAAATAGAGATCGATTATCTAACTAGGACCGGGTTAACTGGCGGAACATGGGAGAGGCCTTTGTCCTGCAGTGGACGTAGTCAGGCTGATGATGATGATGATGATGATGATGATGATGATCTAACTGCCAATTTATATTTGTCTTTCCTTCAATAAACTTTCAGCTGATAGTCTGCGCTTGTGTGTGCCTTCTTTGTTTCTTGTCTATTTTCCATGCAGTTTTTGTAGCAAGATCATGTGGCGACGCCACCATATTACGTCATCTTCTGAACTCGTAACTTGGTCAACCACGGGCTGATCACGGAGGCAATGTAAAGCCACGTGAGGTGCCTGCCATCTTGGAGGCAATGCAAAACCAAGTTAGGTGCAGAAAGTTTTCGGAGGGAGTCGGGGCAGGAACAATACATCAGCTGAGGAAAAAACGAAGACGGCTTTCGCCTTCCAGTCGTCTTGGGTGAGGGCATATGGGAACCCTGGAGTTTTTAATAGGTGTAACAGGACAATGCGTTCCCTTTCTTCTCATTTTATATGCTGTTTTTCAAAGTTAATCAACTTCATATGGCAATGCACACGGCACATCTAAACGAAAATAGCGTAAACTAAATGTTGGGAAACTGTAGTCGCATAGTTTTTGTAATCATACTACCATAGCGACGTTCCTAGCAGCACGAACACTGTTCAATAAAAGTCCAGGTATAATGAGTTTAACCACCTGCATTTTACTTACTCCACCTACTATGGGGTTATTGTTTTTGTGACAAGCGAAGGGTTAATATTCAGTTGGTAAGAATTCCAACCCTTTGTTATTGTTTCGATAGTATACACAGACGGTTTTATTGTTATTAAGTGCTATCATAGGCAGACAACTGCCGCCGCCTTGGGTTAAATAAACTAACTATATACTCCTCACATTGAGAAGTCACAATACTCAGCAGCGATAGCATAAATCTCAAATATTTAAAATTTTTGAGAAAGAACGTATTCCAAAGAACTTGGCGGTGTGTAAGTGCAAATTCCATTTTGCGAACCACTCAAAAATCAATGAGAATTGTGAGCGCTATAAAATAGCGCCTCCATTTTTTCCAGTATGGCAGCTATCCAGAAATACGAAAATGATACTCACGAGAAAGTTCTCATTCACGAAACTCTCGTTGTGCTGTTTGGTTCATGGTCACAAGCACAGAAAAACAGAAGTGCATGCTTGAGCAAACGCCATGCACCTTGAAAAAAAAACACACAAAAATGTGCACAAAACCAACAAGAAGCAAAAATCCACTTAGAATCAGCTTTTAAGAGAGGTCTAGGTGAATCGTAAGCGTGAAGTTTTATTGTTCGTTGCACCCTTCCCAAGAACACTGTTCTCGGGCGCCATCCTCATGGCGCCTTTCATCTTCCATCCCGTGTTCGTCAGCGCTTGAAACGGCACCCTCTCAAAGCACATTCCTAGACCACTAAAAGGCGATTATGCGGTCTGAATTTTGTTGATGTGTACGGCTTTAAATGTTACCCTTAAAGAGGTATCTTATTTTATTCCACTACCACGATATGCAAAAGAGCCTTAAGAGAAAGCGAGGTCTTTTTCCAGTTGTTTTGCACCGCGGGTTCAACGCATTCATCTGATTCAGATATATTAATATTCTGCAAGCGTGTGTCCGTAACCCATTGTTTAGTATACTTTCCTTCGGGCCTTAGCAGTCCCCAGTCCTGCTAACGAAGGTTTCTTGCTTTATTACTTTGTTTCGTTATGGCAACTTGTTATACTATAGGCTTTATCGAGAGAACTGGAATCAACGTACACGCGCTACGAAAATGCCCCTTTAGTGTTCATGAATCAGAGGCAACAGGTGAATTCATGCGAGTTTGACATATAAAACCGAAGTTCATGATCCATCAAGCGCTCTGTTGTCTGCTCACTGCCACCGCCACTCTACGGTAACCAGAATACCACAGCACAACTGCCACCGATGGTCATTTTCTCGGGTAGCTCAGTAAGTCGGCCTAGGTTGTCGGTGTACCGGCGGCGCCGTGGCGCACTCCTGGCCCCAGTTCGACGCGCCGCCGCGTCGATCCGTCAACGTCCGCGGAGCGTCTTGCACCAGCGAACCCGTTGGCCGCGGATCCAAGTCCCTCGGGATGGTGGTGCGCGCGCTGCCGCGTAAGCGCCCCGGGGGCCAAAATAGCTTCCTGCTGGGGTTCGACCTCCTGCGCTGGCCTGCTTCTGTCGCGCAACAGATCGTCAGTCACGCCACGTTTATCTCGGCAACATCGTTTGTCACCAGTCCGTTTACAAACTTCCTCCGTGTGCGCAGGGCACGGCGGTGGCCGTCCGCGCGCGTACGTTGTTCGTTAGAGCGTCGCTGTTGTGCATGCGCACTGGTTTGTCACCGGAGAGCTGCAGAAAGACGAAGACAGAAGCGAAGTAAAAATGAACGCGCAAAAGAAAGAGGAAATGGGCGGGCAAGCTTAAAAAAATTGTCAACAACTGCGTCATCCAGCTGTTGTGCGCAGCCTACCGAGCCTGACGCATAAAAGAGGTGTTTGAACTGCGCTTGCATCGGCCTCGTCGCGTAGTGCTAAAGGTATAGCGGGCAAGGGGAGACGACACGAGAGCGCGGTGTCTTCATCGCACCTTTTCGACATTGTTTACGACTAACGCGCGCGGTCAGCGGGTGACAGGGCTTCGAGCACGATACGTCAGCTCTGCGCGACCTTCTGTGAACGCGCACATACTTTCTGTATCCGCTCGCTGTCCTATGCACACTATTTCTGAAAGCGTTCTTTCTATGTTAAAGGCGTGGTATCTACGGTATAAAGTGCAGATACTTCTAGTGTTTAGCCAAAACAACACCCGGAGAGTGGATATATAAAGGTCGTAAAAACTGTCTAACCCAGCAGGAAGCACTGTCGGTTAAACCAAGCGATCTATCATTGGAAATCTTCAGGTAGAAATGGAAGTGTCTTAGTCGAAGTCTATGACTTCAACATGGTGAATATTATAGCAGTAGTGGTTTCACCAAAGGAAAGACGTGTATTCGTGCTACCCATGAGTGAGCATGGTGCAGCGTCGTTGGGAAAGTGAAGTGAAAGAAGCGAACAGAAAGGAGAGACCACTTACTAGAGAATTGTGTACCCAAACAGCGAGCGTCATGCTAGAGTACCTTTCTCGCAGTTATGATAACCGTTGGGAGTCTGTTGGCTGAAGGAGTCGAACACAGTATTTTCCGCATTGCAGGCGTCCGCTCTAGCCAATTCAAGACCAATGCCGTTAGAGTGAGAGTAGTGGGGATATGAAGGCAACAAAAAAACGCATGATGCTGCTTTATCTACCTGGCTTCTGGTCCCATCGTGCCGCATGATGAACACACACCAAATAGTCTAGTTCATGGTTCGGAAACTCCCAAGATATTATGGACGTTTTGTCCAAGGGTAACAAAACAAGATAATTAAGGTACGCCTGCTATCATAACATTGTACAGCTTATTGTTACCATTTCCGGCTTTAATGGATCATTCAGGTAAACTGAAAGTGGGTTCATACCTAAATGAACAAAAACACTGTAGTGTAACCTAGGCTTTCGAAATCAATCAACACTTCCAATAATAAGTGCAGTAGTGTCCCTGACTGATTGATTTGTGGGGTTTAACGTCCCAAAACCACCATATGATTATGAGAGACGCCGTAGTGGAGGGCTCCGGACATTTCGACCACCTGGGGTTCTTTAACGTGCACCCAAATCTGAGCACACGGGCCTACAGCATTTCCGCCTCCATCGGAAATGCAGCCACCACAGCCGGGATTTGATCCCGCGACCTGCGGGTCAGCAGCCGAGTACCTTAGCCACTAGACCACCGTGGCGGGGCGGTAGTGTCCCTGACACTGCTTGTGTCACTGTGGTCACCTCATGGGCTGCCGTGATAGCTCAGTGGTTAGAGCATCGAACGCTATTTTCGAAGGTCACCTCATGTAAAAAAAAAAAATGAGGGACCCTTAAGCTTCACCTTTCAGAGTTGAACGTGATAGCAATGTGACGTTCGTAAATGCGCGTGTGCCTGCAGTTTGTGTAGTGCGCATAAAAGGCGGCTTTTGCGAGCAGAGGAAGTTATTTTCTCTGTTTTCAAGCAAGGATGTGGGCGAGTGGTAAAACATTTGCCTGCCATGCATACGGCCTGGCTACTATTATCACTCGAACCCAGAGTTCTTTATTCTTTGTGTGTAATTTTAGTGGATGAAACCAGTGTGAACTTGCTATGCACCCACGATGGAAGTGAAAATGCTGAGGCTCGTGTACTCAGATTTGGGTGCTTTTTAAAGAACCCCAGGTGGTCGAAATTTCCAGAGTCCTCCACTACGGTGTCTCTCATAATCATATGGTGGTTTTGGGACGTTTAACTCCACATATCAATTAATCAGGGAACAGACACAGTAGCGTGTGCCCCTTTTGTAACGAGTGACCGGCTTCTAACCCCGAAGGCGAAAGGATAATCACATGTTGTTATGGCCGCTGGCAATGGGCGTTTGTACCATGCATTGTTACTGCAATATTTCATGTTGCATTTTTAAGCACGTATACAGGAGGCGTGTGTGTGTAAAGCATGAAAGATGCTTGTACTGCATTTCCAAGCAGAGGAAGTTCTTTTCACTGAATTCACACTCACAGTCAGATACGTGGCCTCGTGGTACACATCCGCTTGGAACACAACTACCCGGGTTCCATCCCCACTCGCACCCGAACGACTCTGGTTGGTTCCCCACTCTAACCGAGGATTTTTTATCATTATTTTATTTGCATCATTCTCGATTTTTTGGTCACGCATTAAATGATGATGTTTCGCTCACATTCACCGATGCCAAATCCGACGCCGACGCTGACGCCGGAATTCCTGCTAAACGAGCCCTTTAACGCTCTCGCGTTATTATGGGCCTTTCCAGCTCAGATGTCATTGGCTGACTGACCAAAACATAATCAAGCGGCTACTAACTTTCAGTGCTGAGGGTTCATGAACAAGCACGGCTACATTCATGAACAAGCCCAGCTACACTTTTGAATTGGCGCCGCCACAATCTATTGCACTTTCGCATCGAATGTCTATTTTTCATCTGTCCATGACAAGAGCAATTGTGCTTAACTAAATGTGCAACCGGAATTATTTAGAAGACAGAACTAATTCGCTCTCTGCGATATTCAGTTTTCACCAGAGAAGACCATGCAAGCAATAGTCTCCCTAGCGTAAGCCGTAGATACTTGTGAACGTCTTCTTGATCCTCTTTCTTTTTTTTTTACAAGTATCACTGTCTTTCGAGTGCGTTCCTGAACCTTTCTGCCACCTTACCCCTAGTACTTTAGTGAACTGAAAAATCTCATACGGTTACTTGCTTTCTTTACACTCTTTTTCAAGTCAGGAGGTAGGCTCATCGTACAGGAAAAAAACCCTCTGTCAACCCTCTTTTTATTTGTTTTTGCAGCAGTATTTTTACTTCCAGCAGTGTCTTAGGCTATGTATGATTTGTACTGTATCAATATAATGGCTTCATATACTGTACTTCTATGTGAGTCCATATACTTACAACATACCTCTCATACACTTGTGCTAGAGACCTGTGTGCTTAGATTTCATCATCATCAGCCTGACAACGCCCACTGCAAGACAAAGGCCTCTCTCATGTTCCACCAGTCAACTCGGTCCTGTGCTTGCTGCTGCCACTTTATACCTGCGAACTTCCTAATCTGCCCACCTAACTTTCTATCTCCCCCTCACCCCCCTGCCTTCTCTGGGAATCCAGTCAGTTGCCTTTAATGACCAGTGTTTATCCTGCCTACGTGTTACGTGCCCGGCCCATGTCCATTTCTTGTTCGGGATTTTACCTATGATATCATTAACCTCGGTTTACTCCCTGACCCACTCTGCTCTCTTCTTGTCTTTTACGGGTACGCCTATCACTTTCCTTTCCATCGCTCGCTGCGTCGTCCTCAGTTTAAACTGAACCCTCTTTGTAAGCGTCCAGGCTTCTGCTCCGTAGGTAAGTGAATCATGACTAGTGAAAACGATGACTAGTAAGTAGATTGCCACTATTTCTAAATGGAAAGTACAGAACAGCTGTATCTTGCCGGTGCTTTGGTTTATTTGCATGGTTTTGAACACCAGCTGGTCGAAATTTCTGACACAAAAGCTTGCCTTACAATGATATTAGACTTATGGCACGCAAAACCGCAGATGCTCTTCTCGTATACTTCATCCTCACCTGCGTCTAATCCTTCCCTCCTAGTTCACGTGCGCCGATTTTTCCGGAGTGAGATGCAATGACTCTGGTGAGCAGGAGAACAAGTACACAAAATATAAGAAAGAAACAAACAAAGAAAGAAGAATAACCGAATAACCATAGATAAAAAATAGATTTAAATACTAGAGAGAGAGTCAAAGCAATATAAATATAAATTATGAACCAACTACCCGAAGGAAGCTTTGATGGCATGCAAGCAGCAGCCTACGCACAGCGTTGACCCGGTCAAAACGGGTGTCGCAGCGGTTAATGGAAGAACAGTTTGAACTTGGTGTAGCGTTTAATTGAGTAAACGATTGTTTGAAACGCAAAGACGCGGGAGGTGGGTTGGTGTCATATAAGTTTCATCGCCGATAAACGAGCAGAAAGAGCGTTTCCACTTGACGTGCGGTCGAGCGTTGCTGGTGGTGGAGAGGTTGAAGCGAGAGAGAAGTGTGTTGCCAGCGGTTAGAGGAGCTGGCAGCTGCAAGCGCTGCGGCGAGCGTGCTGTGGGTGAGTGAGAGAGTGACGTCAGCGTGCACCAGCGAGGGAAGCATGCGACGGGAGCGCGACATCAGCGCGCAGCTGCGGCGGGACCTACTTGGCATCGCTCCAACACCTGCGGCGAGGGGAACGCTTTGCGGAGCGTTCGAACAGACGAACGTACGCCCGGCGTTACACACGTGAGTCGAAGAGCGGCTTTCATCCAAAAGACGAAGGAAAACAGAGAGAACAAGAAAAAGAAACAAGAAAAACCATCCAGCTTCGTACTAACTAATTCGAAGCTGGCTTGATCTTTTAATCGTTATTTTACAAGTAATAAATGGACCTATAGAATGCAAGGAATGACTCAACCCGAGAACAAATAGTGAAACGTTTCGGCAAGCCATACAGGCATGTCACCTTATGCTAAAGGTGCGATACGCCGGGAACACTGCACACATCTTGCTGCGCATTTAGCGCTGGAGGTCTGCCACTGTCATATCGACGATGAGCATTCTTAGATGTTTTCAAGAAGTGTCATCAATGTTTTTGTGTATTTCACGCTGCGAGCGCCTCTTGACAGTGACAGAGTGGCGATTTGTGCATGCTAGTTTTCACGGAAGTTTACTTCATTATTTCTGTTTATTTTATCCAGTGCATTCGTTTCTGTCTCCGCGTTCGCGTTCGGTGTTGAATGACAGAACCTGTTAATGTCTTCTTTAGCTAAACATAAGCTCTAAATTATAACCCCGCATTTGTCACAAGTCATGTCATTTACGAACCTCCTCATAAACACAAGCAGGGGATTTCGTCATTTGTTTTCCTTGGTCTCGGCATTCTCAATGTGGTGTCGTTGCTTGACATCTTTCCGCCGACGCTTGTCGAGTAGACAGACGAGCGTCGCGTCTGAATCTGCAATCACGATCACAAGAAGAAAAGCTGAACACACTCTACGCCGTAACCATTATGTTGTTGCGCTCGACAAGATGCGTTTACCAGGGCAGCGCACATTTAGTTTTTTTCTTTAACACAAGAGTTGAAGGATCATAACTTATATTAAATTGTCGCTAATGTTGAAGGGTTTACTCTATTCACATGTAGGATTGCAGCACACTTTTTCAATAATAACAACAATAACGAATCACGTTTGTATTGAATTCTAATATCTCTGTTGCGGATACCAACAATTAACAGAAATTGATGTGACATTTGCTGCTTGAGGTATTTAGTGTCAAGGCGCACTTCTCAGTCGGTGCAAGTAGATGTAGTAGTACACGCAATAGTTTTCTTGTGTTTTTTTTTTAGATGTGCAAACGTGTGCCTCACTTTCTGTTTGCACTTACCCTATAGACAGGTGCTCGCGAAGACACCGGGTGCATATTCTAGGCTCAGACTGTTCTTATATGACAGCGAGCTGGAACAACGGAAAGGCAGACAGGGTAACCAGATGCACGTAGCAATCGCGCCCTGAATGAGGTTTTGTTTAGTAATGAAACGATTGCCGTAATGGTAGTTTAGATCTCGTGAATTTTCAAATGAAGTATTATTACCGTGTTCTTCCATGTTTTGTTTCGTTAGCCTCAAAAAGCATCGCAATCGAGAGGCAAAGTTGGTGTGCTCCAGGAACATTAGTACGCTGGCGTAATGGTTCCACTGATGCTTTTAAATGCGCGAATGAAACGAAAATGAGACGTGCTTCACCAAAAAAAAAAAATATCCTTGCTGTTTTTCCGTTGTTTTCTTATGTTTTACATTTTTTTTCCTGAGCGACATCGAACGCCATGCTCGCCTTTCTGTATGCTCTACCGTAGGCCGGCTGGTGAGAGTGGCGCCGGCAGCGCCACCGGGTACCTCTTTCAACGCACGAGAAAAAAAAAAGAAAAACTACAAAATTACTTTTCCACGCCAAGGAAAACCACCGAAAGGGTGTAACAGGAAATTTTTAGCTACACATACTTGTTTTTCATGCAAAATAAGCCTACACGTGTGGTATTTGTTCTCTGCCAATAATAGCTTGAAACACATGACCGTCAGGTGGCGCTAGTTGTCATACTTTAACGACTTTTAGAGCCATTTTAAAATATGATTCATTTTTAATTAGACAAAAGCATTCCCGATGCCGCCGATGTGGCAAAGAATCTTCCTATTTCCAACAGGTTACCAATTAAAAAAAAGGGATATCCGAGTGGTGGACGGTTCTTTTAATGATACCTTCGTGGCTTAGGTGCCCTGTTTTGAATTCTCTTCACTCTTCTGTTTCTAAACTATCGTTGTGGCTTTCATATTTAAGGGTAGTATGGCCTACACCACATATACAGGCCACCAAAGAATAAGCTTGTTTAGATGAAATGAATGCATGAATGAGCAAACATATAAATTAATGCATGTCACAACCAGAAGCACAAAGGTGATGTATAGAAGCTGCGCACGTGAAGTATATATTAGGCACAACTGCATTCAATGAAAAGCTTTTCCGTTAGCTTTCGCCTGTCATACTGTTCGTGTCCCTCTGCACCTGTTCCTTAGAAGGTACATCGGGCGGCATCGCAGGGCGTCACTTAGTTTTGCTGTCTCCTTAAGGGTACCGGCATCAGTAATGTGTGGACAAAAGTAATGCTCTAATATGTGAAGCCTCGGGCGATCGGTCTTCTTTGCAGCGAACGCCAGTACGATGAAAGGAGTGAGAGCAAGTCGAGCTGAAGACAGAGCGAGAGAGTGATTTCCGCTTTTACATCTTGGCCTGTATGTAACACCATACTTCATTTCTTGGCTGCCTACTTCGCTCATCTTTCATCTTCCAGTTTTCAAGTCTTCCGCATGTCACTCAGTGATGCGCGCCCTTGATGGCTTCAAGCTCGCGCGGCCCCTTCAGTCATCCATCGTTGATCACGCGAAAGACTGGAAATTGACAGGGCCTTCTTCGCCCACAGTGACTTCGCTTTCCGTCGCTATCCTCGCTTCCTTACCCGAAAATATTAGCTTGCTTTTTTGCTTTCCTGTCTTCGATGCGACAGTTTCTTGCACGTCGTTATATACACGGCGATGGCCGCGGCGTGGTTGCGGGAGCTGAAGCATTTCGGCGAGTCGCGACTGGAGCAACGCAGCTTCGGCCGAGTGGGCGCTGCTCGCAGGGTGGGGAGAGAGCGGCCGCGCCGACTTGAGAGGGGCAGCGGCGACACATTCGATGATATATCGCTATCGTCTGAATCTGCCGCTGACAGAGACGGATGGTCAGTTTAATGAGCTCCGGGAGATGCTGTCACGAAATCATTCTTCTAGATTAGTCCCCGTCCCTTTTATATGCTTCCTCGCGGACTTTGCTTTCTCGCATTTTACTCGCCCTCTTCCCACCACCATTTCATTCTCATGGTTTCGTCCTCGCGCTCAGCTTGGAAGTTGTCTTCGCCACCTTCTCTCCTTTCTTCTTGGTCTGTCCGTGCCGTGACGACGGCGCGACGGCTTTCGCCCACTCGCCTACTCCCAGCGAGAGAGAGGGGGGCGCGAAGCTCACTTCTTCCACACGGGCCCGTAGCTGCAGCCATATACGCGGGAGTTCCCTCAGCGGCACACTACACGCCACTGCTGTGCGCTCCCGCCGCCTCTGCTGGATGTGGTGACTGAACTGAGTCATTTTCGCCCGCTCGAAGCGAAAGCTCGACTTGCGGGATGATCGATTGTATAATGCCTGGGTTGCTGCCGCTTTCCCAACGGCGGCTAGCGCCGCTGTCAGATCCAAAGTTTTCTAGGGCTCCGTCGGCTAAGGCCAGCCACGCGGAGAGCTGCAGCTTTGATGGTGCCTATATCCTTCCTCACTCGCGATGAGAGGTTATCCGTTTCGACGTATCATTGTGGCAATCTCGGCGTCTCTGGCAAAAGCTGTCGAGGCAATGAAAAGTTGCGATCTTGCCTCCAATCACCGCGACGCCCACAGCAGAAGAGAACGCAGTGCGAGCACTGCACCACTCGCGGGTGGAGGCTGTGTCCGACATCCCCCCCGACGTGATGGTTGTGTCTGGCAAGGGCTGCTCTCTTCCAACACTGGTCATGCTGCATGGGAGAACTTTCGCACCGACATAGATGTTTGATTATGCGCCTCATATTCGCAATAAAAAAAAAAGAAAATGAGAGCTCGGGGGGATGTAAGCGGACTGCTTTTTAACTGTTAACGCTCGTCCTTATTGGCTACTTAAGCAGCCACCCTGCGTTGCAAATTACATGTGCATGACCATACGCATTACATCACGGATTTCCTTGGCGAGGCGAGGAGCCTCTCTTTGACTACAAATGCGCTGCCCCGTGGCGACAACAATGCTATTTCGATTGTTACTATTATATATATATATATATATATATATATATATATGTGTGTGTGTGTGTGTGTGTGTGTGTGTAACTTCCAAAGTCATTTTCAATATTGGTCCAACCATAACGTCATGTCAAGTCAAGTTTAATAAATAGTTCAGTTGAGTTACATGGTTAGCGTTATTACAGCAGGAGGTCCCAAAGTTTCAGAATGTTGAATGACTGTTTGCTTAGCGCTTCATAGAGCAATAAAAGCGACGATAATTGTGAGGAGTTGAAAGCTAATTACTCAGATTCGTCTTTCACATCTGAATAGACAAACTCGGTGCTTGATCATGCGTGGATTGCGCGCGCAAACAGCTCCATTGTCATGCCGAACAAGCAAACGCCGCCATATTTATTCTCCCACTCAGCATTGAGATATAGGCGCAGCATGACAGCAATGTGTTTGCGTCCTTCGGTCTCCGCACTGTTTGTTCGTTCAAAATCAGTGTATGAAAACGTGCTTTATTCATAATAATAATAAGAATTGGTGGAGGTTAACGTCCCAAAAACACGACGTCATATGGAAAGACGCAGTAGGGGAGGGCTCCGGAAATCTCGACGATCTGGGGCCTTCTAACATGCGCCTTAATCTAAGTACGTAGGCCTCAAGCATTTTAGCCTTCATCGAAAACGTTGTCGCGGCGGCCAGAATTCGATCCCATGATCTGCAGGTCAGCGGCCGTGCACCATCTACACCATCATGGAGGGTCCAGCTCAATTCAAGACGCCAATATAGCTTTACAGTACGTGTGCCTGTCGTTACGGTATCTGTCATGTCTAAGAGGGCTTAAAAAGTCATTTTAGCTATAAAATTCATCATACTAACACTTGTGTTCATCACCAGCATGCAGTTCATACGAGTGTACAACTGTTGCACGCTTCCACGGTTAGACACCTCCTTGTTCAGCAGGAAGGCTCCAGAAATGGCATGGAAACTGGGACATGCAGACCAAAGCTTATGTGGCCAGTTCACCAAAATCCTTTCCAGCAAGGTTGTCCTGCGCATAGGAAGCGGCAAATATTTCAAGATTCGGCTATCAAAGTTCACTAAATGCACCACAAGTAAAGCAGATAAAATTTCTAGGGCGTGAAGAGTTAAATGCAACTTATTTATTCCGTTACGTAATTTAAGCACCTAGAGCACTGACACCCTCAGCAGCACGCACAATACAATCTCCGTATAGCGATGTGCGGTTGCCGCTCGATTTTCGTTAACAGTGGACCTCTTTAGGCCGAACATTGGTCTATGGCGCCCGATCATAATAGACCATCATGAACAGTCATGTGATGTCATCATCGTCCTCTTCTCTCCCAGAACACGTGTAGTGATTTGCCCAGCGTGGCCTGCAATAACTATCATGGGTGAAAGAACGAGTGCAGAAAGAAAGATGAAAAAAAGGAGAAAAAGAGATCTTGGAAAAAAAAAGTTCTCGATAAAACATTATCCGAAAAGGCGAGCATCGTAGCCCCTCGGCTATGCAGGCACGCAAGCTAAGAACATATCACAACACACACACACACACACACACACACACACACACACACATATATATATATATATATATATATATATATGGCAAAGTGAATTGAGGGGGAAAAGGCGAGGGGAGGGTAAAGAATTACATAGAAAGCGAGGAAAACCAGAAAGAGCATGAAAGAAACAGAAGGCCATAGAAAGCAAGTGGAGAGACAAAGAATGAAACAGCTCAAGAGAGAGATATAAGCTAATAAACTTTACTTTGCGACTAGGCGCGCATTCTGTTCACCCAGAGATGAGTGACTTCCTCATTCCAGGAATAACTATGGCTAGCTGCCGACGCCCTAGCCCTTTCCACCAGCTGGAGCTGGTCCTCAGGGTTTACCGACGTGAGCGACACCCCAACTGGTGTTCTAGAGTTACTTGCCCCCTTTTTTCATGCATTGGTGGGATACTGTGGTTGCTTCGGCAGCCCCATTCCATATCTGGTAGAAAGGAACAAAGAAATGGTAATGAACAGGGCCGCCCAGCCCCGCACTTCCTGCGCGCTTGGCACCAGCAGTGCAGATGTGCCCTGATGTGTGTGTGTGTGTGTGTGTGTGTGTGTGTGTGTGTGTGTGTGTGTGTGTGTGTGTGTGTGTGTGTGTGTGTGTGTGTGTGTGTGTGTGATGAACGCCTTGAACACGCATCTCTTGTACTCTGCCTTCCCCGACCTGCATGACATGGGCACGTTCTCAACGACGCTTGTAACTCCTGGGCGAGGCTAGTGGTACTTGTTGCATGTTCTGTCTTTCTACACTGCACCTCGAGTTTGGGACCCAGTTCGCTTCCGCGTTTCTGGGGTTGTGGATAGGGCCTATCATCGCCTGATGAACGGGCTGTTCCCACTCCACGATGTGTAGTGGGACGAGGGAGCTCAGGCGCCCTTGTTTCGTCCATGATTTGGGCGCATGCAGTCGCCCAAAGACTTTGAAAGTGAGCCGGCTTGTCCGGCAGGGAAAGAGAAGGCGCTGGCGTTGTCTCCTCGTGGCGGGGGTCTCGGAGGAGGCGCCTTCCAAAATAACCCTTGCTCCCGGAGGAAGGGGAGTCGCGCTTCCGGCCCCAGCGCGGGGGCCCCTGATGAGCGCCGTAATGACGCCCGCGGCCAAGACGGATGACGGAGCTGAAGGCCGCGCTGGTTGTCGGCCCGACGGCAGCAGCCGACGCCCCGAGGCTGCAGCCGAGCGCGGATGATAAATGGCGCTGGCGCCAACGCGCCGGCCCTAATTGCCCGGGACCTGAGCGATGAAATTTAAATGATCGCCGTCTCCCTCCTTTCTTCGCCAGTGTCCGAGCGCCGGGTTCTTTCTCGCGTAAGTGGCGGGGTGTCGCATTTGTCAACCGCGCCCCGTGGACAACTGGCCGCCTGACCAGTGCGCGCATCGCGTTCAGCCGCTGGTGGCATCGCTGCAGCTCCCGCTAGCAGCAGGCTTCGCTCGTTACCGCCACACGCCACTTGCACGAATGTTACCAGCCAGCATTTGCGTGAGGCGCTACGTCGTCGGAACACATGTGGGCTGTCGCGAGGCGTTACAGAGCTCCGCATGCAGCACTCTCCGAGATGAGGACGAGTCACGTCTTCTCGACTTACCGACGGTGCTTCTTGCAATGCGCTCCACCCGGGGCAACTGGTTTGGTCATACTGCCGGCGTCACTACTGGAATTGCAGCGATGACTTCGTAACGTTCTTTTCTTTGTTTTTTTACGCAACGTGAGTGAAAAGACAGGAACGACTGTGATTTAATCTAAACGACTCCAATCAAGACTTCCAAATGCGAACGTTCTTATTGATTATTATCATGCGAAGATTTATCGTACACGCAAAAGTGATACAAAAAAGTGAGGCTGCTACGTTCGTACGGCACGGAGACAAGATTGATTGAGTGATTCTTGAGGAGAGGGCGGAGGCACCTAATTTCTGTGTGCCTCTTGGGCGAGACGGCGCAGTGCCTTGTATGGGAAGAGGAATAAAACGCATGGTGGAAAGATATAGATCACGAAATAAGACAAGGTAAGTGACAGAAAAAGAAAGATGAGAGCCAATTCAAGAAGTCCGAAGACGGGGAACCAAACGGCGAGAGCTGCACGGCGTCAGGAGATCGCGGAGGGCGAACCAGTCGACGAGAGCTACCCTGGCGCCGGAGATCGCGGGCAGCAAGACCGTTCAATTCAAAACCCTCCGAGCAACTGAAACTGGTGGCCTTGCCCTTCTTTTCACTCTCGCCTGAATGCTCTTCACGCTCGCTTCCGTTTGCCACATCTCGCTAAATCGTACTAAACATGGATACGGTACGCTTCCACTATGAATTGCGCCGCAGCGCTGATTTTTAAGCAGCTGCCGTCTGCGGACAGAAGTCAAGCTTAAACAGCTCCGCTGTTAAAGTCCCTACAAAACGTACGATTTCGCTTCGCTAAAGAATTTACCTGTTTCCAGACGTAGCCCATTTCCGTAAAACATTGCAAGCACTTGTGAACGTGGAGGCAGAAGTTCTCGGCCATTTTCTATTGAAGGCGATTATATTAAACGCTGCAAAACTCCTTCAGTAGGGACCGAAAATGCCACCGATTCCCCGTCGAAGTTCCGAAGAACGCGTGGGTAGAACAATATAGCGCCGCACGTGGCCAGGAACTTATACTTCTGAAATTCAGCTTGAAATCCTCTCCTTGTTATAAATGTCATCTATCCAAATGACTACACCACATAGACCTACACAAATTTATGGCCAATGGCTTATTTGAGAAACGTGAGCTGCATATTTACTGCGGGATGCCACCACGGGCCTATTTGATACTGACAGCCAGCCGTGAGTTTGAAGAAAAAAAAAGGCAAATAAAGGGCTCAAGGTCATGATGCACGCTGCCGAACGGAATTACAAGAGAGGGGGGGGGGTGTCAAAATTTACCACGTTACTTTTCCATGTTTTTCAATGGACGCGTAGCCTGCAAAGTTTTGACCAATACTGTACTTTATTGCCCCCCTTGAAAGCCCCCCCTCCGCGTGTGTGTCAGCGCACTAGCTCGTACGAAAGGAGAGATAAAGCACTTAGGGCGTGCGATAAAACTCTGTAACTCCGCTGAGACTAGACGCATTCTAAAAACTTTTGCGGCAATCGATTTGTCAGGCAAAATGTACTCCTTTAAAGGAGCCATTTGATGATTACTTGGAAAAATGTTGCAGGGCTCTTATAACGGTTCAGGTTTGCAATGTGAGCTGCGCAGTCTTCGGCATGCAAGAAAGCCAGTGTTGATGTCGCGGCTATATTCGAATTCGTTAACACCGCTAATGTTTCTGCATACTGTTGTTAAAGGCGTTTCTGTGTATGAAAAACGGTATTATTACGTTTCTGAATGCTTTTTGCAGGCATAGCCAGAGTTTTTTCTATTATAAAATAATGCCCAAACACAGGCGGTAAGCATGGATATACCCGCCGCAAACATGACATTTAAATCGTCCATACGCTAAAACCATTCATCGAACAAGTAGCCACTTATTAAATACGGCTGAGACCACTTGGCGCGAACATTATCACACAGATGGCGAAAATTATATTGGCAAATTTTTAGTGTGCAAAATTAGTAAAGAAAAATTGAAATCTCTATCGAATATTGAAAGGCCCCGGATTATGTCAGAAACGGTGACATCGCAAACCAGACACCTGCTGATGCGGTGTCTGTCCTTAATTTCTGCTATTAGCAATCATCAAGCCTAATTCTCAAAGCAAGGTCCGACGCGTACTCTGCGCGAGCTTTCCCTGAGAGGCACTAAAACGCCATGGCTCTACTTCTAAAGCACCGCGGCTGCAAAAACCTTTTAGGTCAAACATCATAACTTCAGAGTTTGACTGCTGTGAAAGCGAATACTACATAGTTACAGCTACAGTTGCTAGATTTATTTTAGCGGATTTTGGCAGCCAATATGCAAAACTTAGTTAGCACACTTTGACTAAAGTTGCTGGTGTGCGTTCCGTCTTGAGTGATGCGTGACTGTGTAGTATACGCTGGATGTACACAAGTCCCAAAGATCAACGATTGATTGTGTTCGGTGCGTTCATATTAATAGCAGTTTTTAAACGTTTCTAGTTACGAAGTTTGTTTCCGAAGCTTAGCTGCCCGGTGGATAAGTCATACTGGTGATTTTATAGTAAAAAACAGCGTGGGTATATGTGAGAAGAAAGACAGGCATAGTATTAGCATGCTGGCAATCCTATAAGGGAAGTTATGTCGCAAACACGCCAACGAGCCGTCACACCACCAGCCATCCATGAAACAACAAAGACATCGCATATCGCACTCACATAGTAATCCAGTATGGGTGAATATGGAAGGCTGCATCCAGTACGTCACCGGATAGTGAGGTTGCAACGCTCTCTTTATTCCCTTTCTTTCATTTTTTTTTCAAGAATATTGTGAGGCCTTATGTCAGCGTGCACAATCAGGGCTCTGGCATCAGGGTTCTTTTATTGCTGCATGCAGTTCAGCGTAGTTAAAGTGTGCATTATGGCTCTCCTCGCTTGTGTACGTAAGATTTGCAGCAGCGCCAGTTTAGAAGTGTAGAGCAACGACGTCCCGACAAGGTTCGGTATACATCGGTTTAGCACTCACTTATAATGCACTCCAATTTGTGTTCGTAATAGGCTCCATGAACAAATGCTTCAGACTGTATACTAAATGCACGACTGACATAAATGCGCCATGAGGCGTGTGGTATACGCAGTAAGACTTTTTTCTTCCTCAACGCCTTCTATCTCGTGCCAACAGCTGGCGCTGCAAAGTTTCGTGGTCCGTATACCATGTCGTCCTGGCCCTGGTGTTCCTGTCACGAGTGCATTTCCAACCACCGGTGACAGCACTGCGTTGCCAACACGTGACGAGGAGAAGACTACCTTTGTTGTTTTTTATGCTTCTATTACCAATCACGACTCATAGGATTTACTTACACGAGTGTTCAAAAACACACGCAGAGGTTACCTAAACATCCCGCCACTGTTCCGAGACGAGGCTTCGCCTGGATGCGCTTGCCGCGACCTACATACATGCACGCTTCGTCAACTGGCACTAACGACTTCAAGGGCTCGCGCCATTCCCTGGGGCTGCGCCGGGAGCTCTCGGCGCTCTGCAGCAAGTCGTCGCTTTCGGATTCCATAGCGCGACGCCTGTGTATCACCGCGACTTCCCAGGGGTATCTTACATAAGCGTGCATGCTGGTATATTAGAGGCACGGGAAAGGCGTGGGCCCATATGATATCCTAGTTTTACACTCTGCGAAATTGGGTAGGACTGCATTATTTGTTATAAGCTGAGAGCCCCTAACCGGAGTATTGTAGCCAGCGAAACATGCATATAATATGGTCATATTTAAAGAGTCAACATTTGCTTATAGTTAATGAAGTTTAATGAAAAGGCTCGATAAGATGCAGCCCAATAAGCCGTTCTCGTTCACACAGTGTCAAGAAAACTCGACGTTAGCAAGAACATAGCCCAAGATCTCGAGCAGTGCATAGTTCGTACAACTTCCGACAAGGTACTGACAGACTTCATCATTTACAGAAAAAGAAAATGAATTTTTACTTTCACTTATATAGTTTAACAAAAAGCTTCCTTTTAGTGACCAGGTTTTCTGGTGCATCCGGTGTTTTCCCGCGAACAACAGTAAAATAAATTTTTGTACGCCTTGTATGGGATTTGAATCAGATCCACGTTTATGAATAAAAACCTTAACGCCTCGCTGAAGCGCTTGGTGCTTTGGGAAAGAGAGAAGGGGAATGCAAGATAGGTAGGTAGGTACTAAACTTTATTGAGGTCCCGAAGAAGCCATCCTCAAGATGGTGGACGAAAGTCCTGCAAGCTGCGCGGTCTGCGGCGCTTCTATGTTTTTCTCTAGGGTGTTGTGAACACTTAGGCTCGCGAGGATCTCAGTGCTAATACGCATCGGGGCCCAAGGATCCGCTTCATACTCTTTCGAATGAGCTTGTTTAATTCGGTGCTCTCATAAACTTTCCTTTTGTGCATAGGTGCGAGTAGTTTAGATCACTCATTAGGAACGCGTGATAAACTCTGAGGAGGTTGTCGTCTTCCAGACATCCTCTATGGTTGGGTACCCTGGAGATTAGTCTGAGCCCCCTCCCCACATGCGACATGAATCAGTTCATTGTGCGGCCGTTGTGTCCATTGGCCTCGATTATAATGCCTAAAACCGGGATGAAGGCAACCCTCAAAATTTTCTGTCCTGTTGCCGTGTTCAGTCTCTTATCAATATCTTCTAGGGGCTTCCAATTTATTGGCATAGGAACCCTTCTTGTGGAACAATCCCCCCCCCAAAACCCCAAAAAACAAAAAAACACAAGTCGTGTTTGGAAATAAAACTGGAAGAACTATAGCCCTGTACACGCAAGAAATTTATCGAATTTTCCAATTGCTGTGTTAACAGGCAAAACCAAGATTTCAGAACCAGAAATATTCAGCTCTGATGTGCCTTGTAAGGATATAATCAGGTAACGTCGCAATGGAGAACTGTGAATAGACTTTAGCTACGGGCTGAAGGTTAAGCCACATATAATTATAAGAACAAGGCCATTCACTGATGATGTCGGTTAGTACCAACACCCCATAAATCGGTGTTGCTGCAGTAGTTCTGTAGAGATTTACGCAGAGTGATATTCTAATCTCAGGAAAGTCAACGTAGTCGGGCGTCAGCGCCCGCACTCAAAAAGATTATTTTATATATACGTCGTCAACGACTAGGCATGTGGATTGTATCGTTATTGCTTCGATTGCTATCACGGCACCCCAGCTCTAACCTGTTGTGTAAAAGCTGTTTAATGCGGTGACATGCGGAAACAAAGGAAAGTTACTAGTCACAAGCTGTTGATACGACTGCAACAGACATTTCTTAAGGTTGCCAGACTTCTAAGAAACGCTTCTAACAGTGTACTTTGCAATTGCCGCTAGACTCACCCGTCATGTCATCTGGCTCTTCCCTCTCTTTGTTCAATGCCAATTCTTTCCATTATCCCAATTTTATCCATGCTAAGTTAATGGTCTGAGGAATCCACCTCAGGCCGTACTCTGTGTCGTCTTTTAACGAATTCGTGCTCCTTCTTACTAATGCCGTGATACTGACTAGACTCTGTGGCTGACGGAACAGATTACAAAGAAGGGAGCTAAAATATACACGCTCTGCAAAACTCAACTCAGTCTGAAGTAATGTCTGAGAGCAGGCCTAGGTGTTTCTTTTTGACGCAACCAGCCCCAGAAACGCAGAACATCTTCATCTGCAGCACCGTCCTAGAAGGGACACTGACACAAATTACAAAGCTGAGTTTACCATGTGGTAAATAATAACCCGTACAAAGAGACGACTCTGATCAAGTCGAAAACATGAAATCTTAAGGTATTTTGTCTCAGTGTTAAAGTCAATTTTCGCATGGCTTACAAACTAACATCGACACTGGCGTGACGTTGAGCTACAGTACGATAATTCTGAGGACTTCACGCAGCATTATGGCTAGTTGTGATGATGTCAGGTGGAGAAGCATAAAAAAAATCACAGCATATCCACGGAGTGAATGATGATTGGTGGGGCGAAGAGTTCGTCTGTCCGTCCGTGCTTCCATCCATCCATTCGTTCTTGCTTCCATCCGTGCATCCGTCTATATGTCAGTCCATCCGTATGACCGTCGGTGCGTCCATCCGTCCATCCGTTCGTTCGTCTGTCTATCTGTCCGTCCGCCCTCCCCTCTGTCTGTCTGTCTATCCGTCTATCTAGTGAACACTCCAAGTACCGCTATCTCACATCTTTTCATCATGTATTCATTACTCTCTCAGGTATGTGCCACCAGTGGTTGCATACGACAACGCGACGCGCAAGCCACGCCCTAAGGAGCTTCACCCCTAAAATGACCACTCGCGCGTTACTTACTCAATCCTGTGCCCGTCTTTTGCGGTTCCCGCAGTTCAGCTGACCCATGAGCGAACGAGCGAAGTCGCACTTGCGCTCAATCGTCGTACATGCAAGTGAATACACAGTCAACGTATCCGATGCGCAAGCCCTCTTGCATGGCGTTGTCGCAGCCACGTGAGCCACCTTCTAACCCACTTGCGACGGTGTCGAATGCGTAACTCTCGTCAGGGTCGACAATTTAGACACCTTGCTCTCTGCCTAACTTGCTAGTCGTAGTGGCTAGACTAAATTTCTTCCATCGTTAGCTGTGCACTTGCTTGCCACCACCGCAGAGTGCGAAAGACTGTTGAGCAGCCATGGAAACGTCATGATATCTTGCACGAGCAAGTGACCAGAAGCTTATTCAGGGTGGCGACGTCAGAGTACAGTAGGATCAGAAATTAGCTTCTAGTTGCTTCTCGTATTTTACGTGCCAAAACCACAACATGTTTGAGAGGCACAGCGTAGTGGAGGTTTCCGGAAATCTAGACCACCTGGGGCTTTTTAACGTTCCCACAAAGTGTAACCACACAGATATCCACCATTTCGCTTACATCAAAACGTGGCCCCCACCACAGGAATCGAACTCGCAACCTTCGGGTCAGGAGCTGAGCACCGTAACCATGCGCTGTACGATGGCTCGCCGAAGCTAGTTTCTAGCTGCAAGGGAGCAACCTCTCATCATCTCAAGTCTTTTGATGGCGTCACGCAACCGAGCAGCTTGTATGTTTGGAACGCCAGAGTCGCCGAAAGGCTAATACATCTGTCCCGGTCAGCGACAGCGACAGAGAAACGCCAGCGTCAGTGAGCTAGACACAAATCTACGGAAGAAAGGGACGGAGGCAAAAAGGAAATATCGTGTGTCAGACGCACCGCGCTATAGTATAGTAGCGAATAGCAGAAAACAGTAGTAAATAGACTATGGAACAGAAAATAGATAATCGCAAAACAAAAAGGGTAATCACCAGAAAACAACAGGCAATAATAGTAAATGTGACATAATCATACGAGAACAACACCAAAGAGCGCAAGAGAGTAGATAAGCCCAAAATAAAACACAAAAGAAAATAAACGCAAAAAAAAGAAATAGTACTGAAAATTTCGCATCAGAACCAGTACATTTTTTAGGCTCTTGAGCTCTTGGTATTTCACTTAACCTAAAAAAGAAAAAGACCACTGAAAATTTGGTATCAGTGTCCCTTCAATCTCCCTTTGTTTTTCTTTAACATCTGGGTTTGTTTCGTTAACTTGCACAGGTATGTACGGTTGTGGTCCGTGTGCGGAAGTTTGTATTTGTGGGCCTTCGTAATAAACGACATTCGGAAGCGCGCTAGTCATTATCCATCCTTTTAGGAGCCAAGCGTTTTTCGGTCGAGCTCGATCCGGTGTGAGGCGTGACCACCCCTACCGCGCCAGCGTGCCCCTTTGCCTCTCTCCTCTCCTAGGCTCGCTTGCTCTCTCTCGCCTCGCAACGCCGACGCAGGCAGCGTCTGCTAACCTACACCCGCTCGCCCCTCTCTCGCTCTGCTGTAGGCATCCCTGCGACGGTGTTCCCCCCTATTGCACATGCTGCGCAATGCACATTTGATTACCATGTGATTATGAGATGCCGTAGTGCAGGGCTCCGGAAATTTCGACCACCTGGGGATATTTAACGTGCGCCCAAATCTGAGCACACGGGCCTCCAACATTTCCGCCTCCATCGGAAATGCAGCCGCCGCAACCGGGATTAAATACCGTGACCTGCGAGTGAACAGCAGAATGCCTTAGTCACTAGACCACCGCGGTGCGCCATGATTTTTGCAAGGAATGCTTGTAACTGAGATCAAATTTTAGCTTAGCGGAAATGTTTTGTTACCAGTTTTGTGGACTGGAACTACCTCTCAAACTCTCCAGTCATCTGGAATGAGGCGTAAAGAAAGAGACTGGGTGAACAACAAATATAAATAGGTTGTGATTATGCACTTTGTCTTTTTCAAGATTTCGCGTTAATTTTCTCTATACCTGAAAAAGATGAACACCTAATTTTGTTCATTATAGCACCAATTCCATTTACACTAAAAGTGGTAGCGGGCATTGTAGAAATTATAGAAAGCAATGGTGATGCGGGAGGTGCATTTTACTCGTTCTTAAGCGTTTTGCAAAAGCGTAATGCACTAGACACCCACACTAAATTACGGCTATAATTTTATTTTACTTTCCTCCCCCAGAGGACGAGTACCTTAGCCGCTAGACCATACTGTCGGGGAGTTATTTTAGAAGTAAAAGGGCAATTCTGTGTAAGTAATAACATTATCCACTTGCTGCGTATGTTCATTGTAGCCATCGCGAGAAGTTGATACGGCTGAAAAAAAAAACTACGTAAGAAAACACTATAGTCGTGATCTAAGGAGTCAGGACTGTAACAATGCCTCGGTTTGTCTGTCGGGGCGGTTTCATTCGTGGGCGATTTTAATGACGGTTCGATACGTCAGTGAGTCACACCTTCAGTTATGCAGTGGAAACGTAAGCACGAAAGACACTATCCGGAAACGTCTTACGTAATGGGAATTCATTGCTGTCATGGAGCTTATAATAAATTAAGGGGGGATTAATAGCACAGACAGGTGTGCAACTACTATATACTGTCCCTCGCTCTGTTATCTTTAAAGGCAAACTTTACAAAACTTTACAAGTTGCTTGATTAAGGGTTTCCCTATCTTCTTTGTGAATTTGGAAAGAAAATATGAATCCGTTTTAAAAATAATAAAAATGAAATTATTTGTTTGTTTTAATTTTCGAAGAAACACTTGTGAGAATTTTTATTGCGTGTAAATGGTGAAATCCCGTCCAGTTAATAAGTGTGCTGAAGGTATCCTTCTGAACGAAAATAACAAATGTAGGCATGACAATTTTAGTTAAAGATATAAATGTTTTATGACCAGAGTTTCAGGGCTGTTTTCCTGAAGCAGAACCTTAGTAAAAAGTAGTAAAAATTCAATTCTTCTGGCAAAAATGCTCTTTTGCTTCAGAAACAGCGCCTGGTAATAACAAAAAAAGTCATAAATGTTTGCATTTGACAGCTGCAGGGATTACAGAGTAAATGTTCCTTTTTTGACAAAACGTCGTGTTCGGAGAAAATACCATTTAAAGTTCCAATTGCCGCAATGCAGACAAATGATCGGGAGCGTTTGGGGCGATTTTTAAATTCTTTCCACTGTGTTCAAAGACTTGCCACTTCGTGGAAGTACTTGTCAGTTATACTTGACTATTGTGCCACAAAAATTGAAATCGTCTTTCAGGTCCTAATTAAATTTCATATCACATTTCCATCGAGAACATTGGCCCTTTTTATGTAGCGCTTTGAGAAACTACATTACAGTTAGTTCTAAGAAGCGTGTGTTAATTGAGTCACATGCAGATATTGCGGTGCAGCCTGCAGTCAACTTCATCACGGGTCAGATGAGCACGTTCACCGGTAAATTCGGTAAGAGATGGTACTGTTAAATATATCTGCATTATTTTCCCTTGTTATCGTCTTCTTCTGGAGCGAAAAACGGCAACGCATGAATTCCCACTGCGTGCGCAAGATCTCGCAGTAGTAGCCACGCAATGTTCTCCTCTCTCTCTCCCTTTTCCGGATTCGCATAATCGCTTCTGCAAGGCCGACTAGTCGTGAGATTTTTCCTCGCGCTACTTGGCCAGGCGACACGGATCCAATGGCGGGTGTAAGGTGTAACCAAATATTGCCACATGATGAAAAAGACGCCGCTATCGTCGCCGAGAAACGCGCTTCTCTCCGCGCTAGCGGTGACGCCTCTTCTTCGCCCGCAAAGCGTCGGCACCCACACGGACGCAGGCGCCTTATTTCTCGCGGGGCCCTGGCGTCACTCGCTGAGAGATGGCCGGCTGTGACAAGCCGCCGAAAGGACTGTTGCTCGCCAGTCGACCCCGTTTGGGCGCAGCTCTGGACAGTGTTCGCCCGCTGTCACGCCGCTGCAGGCTGCGGTCCGCGCGGCGATAGCTGCCCTCCTTCTCCGTCCCTCAGAGCGGCTCGAAACATAAGCCAGCCTGGGGCGATTCTCACTTGCGCTTGATACTTTTTTATCGCGCCGACGACCGTCGAAAGGCGACTCCGTTCGGCCGCGTGGCTATGTCGACTGGCGACGACGACCACGCTTTATCGCCGCCAGGCCTCGCTCCCTGTGGCACAGACCTTCCTCCGCTCCCGGGGAACCATCCATTCGCGCGTCCGAAGCGCGACAGGCAGCGAGATACAACGCGATACCGAGCGACTCGGCCAACGATATCAACGCCTGTAGCTGTCGTTCTTGACAGAGCGAACGCGAGGTTCCCGAGGATAGAGAATCAAGAGAATCACGCGCCGCCGTCACTTAGCGGCCCACGACATGTCCACGGCCTCGCTGGCATGTGATACGCCGACGGAGGAGGCGAAACGGGCCGTGTGGTTCCGTTATCCGCTACGAGCGAGCCTCGAGTCGGAAGAACACTGTTGAGCACAAATGTTCGAAGACGTGTACGTATATGTCGATACGCCTGTCTCTTTCGTCTTCCGCGTCGTGCAAAAGCGCGCCGCTATTCATGCGGCAGGACTGGTGCTCTGGGAGAACAGGAAGTACACGGCGCTCTTTGATCCTGCAGCTACAGCGCCGTTGTCAATGTCCGAGGTTGCCATCAATACTTTATAGTAATAATACGGGTTAGTTTGATAACAAAAACAAGTGATAAACATTTGAAAGGGTAAACACGAAAATAGGTTCTTTTGGCCTCATGTTACTGCTATTAGTAGCTGGCGCCAACATAACAAAAAGGTAAGCGGAGGCAAAGAGCAGGCCTGCAGATATATATATATATATATATATACATATATATATATATATATATATATATATATATATATATATATATATATATATATATATATATATATATATATATATCGGCATTCAAGTGTGTGCTCGGAAAACGAAAAATACCCTGTTGTCAATACGAGTGAACACCGCAGCTAGAAGCAGCAAGAGCGATGCAGCGACGAGCAACAAAGAACGTGATCGATAGCTTTTTTGTTGCTGAAGAAATCAGAAGCAATGAACTATTTAAAAAAAAGAAAAAAAAGACGAAAGAAAGGGAAAAAACGTCGGCATACTAAGTACTAATCATTTTCTAGTCACACCAAGCACAAACCTCTTAGTAAGTTTGCATCGTAAGATCAAGGTTAATAAAATTCACTACCTCATCAGGTGATGAATCATGCCTACTGAACTGCTAATTTATTACTAATATATTAGTAACGGCCGAAATAACCTAATAACCACACTAACACTGATGAACTGCAATTACATAATTTGAGGTATACGCCAATTTCGGTTTATGTATGCCATCTTTATTGCCATATCAAATTGATTCTTATGCAAAAGCATGACAAAATCATGAAATGAAACGGCATTGCCCTTTTACAGAAACTAATAACCATCAATTACTATGTACGCCGTTGTGATGCGTACTTACCAATTACGATGGTAAGTACGCATCCCAACAGCGTACATAGAAGCGCGTACGGACTAAATACGAGGACACGCACGCACAAAGTATATCAAAGTATCTACATGCTCGAATATTATATTGACAAGAGCTTAAGTGCTACATATGCTCCTACTTTGAGAACGTACACAGTATACCCGTTAGTAGCCATAGACTTTAGTGGCATTTATTTTACGGCGTGTATTTTGTGCCCTGCTTGATTGATTGATATGTGGGGTTTAACGTCCCAAAACCACTATATGATTATGAGAGACGCCGTAGTGGAGGGCTCCGGAAATTTAGACCACCTGGGGTTCTTTAACGTGCACCCAAATCTGAGCACACGGGCCTACAACATTTCCGCCTCCATCGGAAATGCAGCCGCCGCAGCCGGGATACGAACCCGCGCCCTGCGGGTCAGCAGCCGAGTACCTTAGCCACTAGACCACCGCGGCGGGGCTTTTGTGCCCTGCTGTTTGCATGTATATCTACCATCATGTAGCACGAAACAGCTATGCCAACATGTTCAAGATAATGAAGTTTTTCTATTTTTATAGGACTGTTATAATTATGGCATAATACACGAAGGCGTCTACGAAAGATCTGGTAACATAGGGAACTTCGTAGTTACCTAGTTGTAAACACTAAAGCAGCCTTCCTGCATAGTAACAGCCAAATTTATTAGCACTTCTATCTGATGACTTGTAAAATGAATTAAAAAAAAGAAAAAAACTACACCATTTTCACTAAAGGGTACCATGTGTAGATGCGAAGCAGTACGTAGGCGCTGTGCTTACACTGGTGCGGCGTTTCTCAAGAGACAAACCAGGGGAGGCGCAATGCAAGCAGTGATAGAGCCCCGCCTTGGTGGTCTAGTGGCTAAGGTACTCAGCTGCTAACCCGCAGGTCGCGGGATCGAATCCCGGCTACGGCAGCTGCATTTCAATGGAGGCGAAAATGCTGTAGGCCCGTGTACTCAGATTTGGGTGCACGTTAAAAAAACCCCAGGTGGTCAAAATTTCCAGATTCCTCCACTACAGCGTCTCTCATAATCATGATGGTTTTGGGACGTTCAACCTCACATATCAATAAGACAATATAGTGGTGGCACCTTGCGCGCATCGAGGTACCTTAACGCAGCGCCTCCAAAATTTCATTCACCGACTTTCTCGCGCAGAACACTAAATTAATGTTTTATTCACTCTCTCTAGACTGCAAATATTCTCCTTCTACGACATTTCCAGTGAAACATGTAGTTACGGGGCCACTGTTTTTCAATCAAGGAACTTGCTAACAGGTGATGCCTGCGTCGTCGTTGCGAGGCGAGAGAGAGGAAGCGTAGGATAAGAGAGAGTGGGGGAGGATACACACATGCCCAATGTGGGTGTAAACGCCACTGTGGTGGGGTAAGCCTAGAGGAGAGAGAGGGGGAGCGAATGTAAGTTCGCAGACGCTGTCTCAGTCGGCGTTGCGAGGCGAGAGAGGGCGGGGGAGCGCAGGAGAGGAAAGAGGGGGAGAGGCGTGTATGCGCAGTAAGGCTGGTCACGCCGTACGCCGGATTGAGCTCGACTAGAAGACGCTTCACATTTAAAAACATGGTTGATCCCTCCGTCATAGGAATTGGTAGAAGACGAAAGTAATATGTGTCCTTACAGAAATAGTCGAATGTTTACTGTACACTGATATAAAAGGTCTTGCTCCATGTCTGTTGGCATTTTAGTGTGGGTGCAAGCACTTTGACGCTTGGTGGTCCCGACGAATAACATGCATGACCAATGTTTAACAAACCCTTGTAGTAGCTGAAGCAATAAATGGTGGGAGCGTAATCGGATTAAGCCTTGCGAAAGCTGGAAGATCAGCAATGACCGAACACAGAACTTGGACTGACGTCACATCCCACGGCGTCGTAACGAGTTTACCACCACGGCAAGACTAAGAGGAAAACACAGCCATCGTCGTCTTCCTTTGTAGGCGCTTGAGGCGTGCAATTTTCTCCGGAAAGTGCTAAAAGCGTGAAATGCGGCGTTATAGCCAGGGGAAGTAAAGTTGCGTCACATAGCTATAGTATAAATGGATGCTATGAGCGAGGCAGACGCTTGGGCTAAGGTCGTCATCTCGCAGTGTGGTAAAGCGCTCACAATATCGCAGTTTTCTATTGAAAACGTGCCGAATCGGACGGACGTGTAGCAACGCCGCGCTGAAGGAATGGCGGTAGCCACGGTCTTGATTCATTATTTCACCGTCGACCAAAAGCATGACGAGAAGAAGGTGTGAGATATAAATGGCACATTTGCAACGCTTCCCCCCCCCCATATGCTACTGTGGCGCAGTGGTTAGCGTGTCCGCTATAACTGCTGTCACGCACCGAAAGGTCGTGGGTTCGACTCACGATGATGAAACTGTTTTTCATGGTGATGACATTGTGTGCACTTTTTCGACGTCATTTCCGTGACGGAAATGCATCACAGAAATCTCGGTGAACCCCGGCATAAAACACTTTCGTTTTAAAATGATATGCACGAAGGCAGTAAAATACGCCCAAGATACTGTAAATGCGAGCATTTACTAACTGTCCACTCACTTCGGTTTTAACTGCGCTCAAAGGCTTTCGATGTGAAATACGTGATATTTCGTGAGGCCAACACCAAACCACAGTCAATAAAACGTAGTTGTCTCGAGTCAGGAAAAAGTCCAGATAAAATACGAAGACTTTGGCTAGAGTCGCGTGCAGCTGATATGTGTTTTCCATGAGGAAATGAGGCGTCGTTTGCAAGCGCAGTTAGTTTCGCTGCATTGGTGAGAGCGGGACGGACTATTGCACGCCTTCATCATGCACTCCTCCTATAGATATAATGTAGTTTAGCATGGCAACTTTCTGCTCTTGTCAACTTCCCTTTCTCTCACTTGTTTTTCTCTCCCTCAGCAAACGTACAAAGAGAAAAGGTAGTCAGCAAACTGAATGTGGCGTTGAAGTCATCCTTCGTTTCAGCTTTTCCTTCATTATTATTATTTGTTGTTGTTTTGCACGGAAGGTCGATTGTGTTCGCGTGACACATGTACTTTTTTGTGTGTGTTGTTGCTGTAGTGTTTTTTTTTAGGCTTGCACAACGATAGCAGGAAGTGCGCATGTGTCGGGACTCGTTTAGCTGGGCTAATTTTGCTCCACATTTGTGCTACACTGTTGAAGGAAGCTTTCGAATGTGTATCCGCAACAGCTACTGACAGGGGGGCACGTGATGAATTGCTCGTGTGAAACGCGCAGCACCTGTCACTTTTGTCAAGTTTCAGGTGATGACGACGACCCGTTTTCACAAAGAGCGTACGTATTTTGTTACTGCAGCCCTAGCTTGATCTCCCAAGGCTAATTATTCTTGTTTTCAACACTGGTGTCATAGTTTCTCATCCCGATATACAACCCGAAATTTTGTGCTAAACGTCCATAAGTTGCTCCGAGCCTGAGATCCCTACAGTCTTATACATCATGCATGATCGGCGGCGACGAGTGCTGATGAAATGGAGCACGAAGCAAACGACGGACTGGTAATAACGGATTTATTTACGTGTCAGAGTATTTCCATTTACAAGCTCTCAAATGTGCGCAGGCATCCAAACCACACATGCGTGTCTCCAAAACGAATGCACAATGTAAAGATATCGCCGCTGAGGAGCTCGATAACGTGGAAGCTTTAGCTAAAAATTGCTGCATGCATCGCGCATCCGATGAGATTGTGCGGAGCCTGCGGATCTATTTTTCCACCAAGGTGCGCTGAAAGGCTAGGTAGGAAAGCATGTAGTTGGTGGTGGTAGTGGTTTTCTTAAAGAAATATGTATGTAAATAAAGAGAAGTAAAAGTAAGCTTTGCTGAACTGTTGACCCCTGAACGCTTATGTTCACAAATACTGCAGATATACCAAACATCATTCATATTGACAGACAGGGTTGATTTTTGCGTTTTTATAGAGATAGTTGTTGCTTACTTTGAAAATTTAGCCGACTTCGTCAATTTCATCTTGTTGTTCTTCCACTGTGACATCAGGCTCGAACGACCTGCACAGAGAACACACTGCAGTACACTGCCTGCTGTGCAGCCGAAAGACATCGGGAGATGACTTGTATACCACTCACAAACTCATCAACAATCGAAACCAAACAGCCTTTATTTTCATTGATAACGGCCACGGAAGTAAAGCAGTTATTTTGCTCGACTGATAAACCGAAGGTCGTGGGATCGAGTCCCGGCCGCGGCAGCTTCAACTTTGATGGAGGCGAGAATGCTTGAAGCCCGTGCACCCACATTTAGGTGCATGGTAAATACCAGAGCCAGAACTGTAGAATGTGAAAAATACCAGAACTGTGAAATGGCCCTTATTATGGATAAGCAATAGCATGGTTTTCTCTATACTAAAAAGGAAACGTCATGTACAGGTACTCACTAACGTCATAAATGATCACCCCATAACAGTGTAATAATGTGCAGGTTACTTACCCTAACATTAACGACATCTATCAAATGGGACTGCTGCGTTAAAAATATTATTTCAAAGTCCTTGAATCAACCATTTGATTATACAGGTGACACCTACGTCAAGAATCTAGCGAAACTAAATTAATCGATTACAATGCACTCCTCAGATCTGTCATTAATATTCAAAAGCACTGCAAAGAAAAACGATAAGATCTAGCTTGAACAAATATCGACTAACAGACTACCCAAGCTCTTTCATCGTTGCGATCAGCCGGAATAATTGCCGTCCAAACTCATGGTATGTTTACTACAATAATCAACTTTATTTAAATGTCACTGGTAGTTATAACTCGACTGGCAATGCAGGTAGAAGAATAACTCAACTGAAAGGTTCATATGTTATAAAATAACGTATTTTTATGTTAATTCTTTCAATCAATTTTTTCCCCGTTTGCCACAAGACAATAGAACGCGTTACCTTCCCCGTTACCTATCAATCATCGCTAGGTGTGTGTTGTCCGCCTCGGTTCAACAATGGTTATACGGTGCTCGGCTGCCCACCCAAAGGCCACATGATAAATCTCGGCCATGGCGATCGCATTTTGATGGAGGCGAAATGGTATAGAGCCCCGGGTACTGTGCGATGTGAGCGCACGTTTAAAAACACCAGGTGATCGAAATTTCCGGAGCCCTCCACTACGGCGTCCCTCATAATCATATGATAACTTTGGGATGTAAAACCCCGTATTTTATTATATCGCTATGTATTTCTCCCTGCATAAATAATATTTGCAAGTTGCACAAACTACGGCTTGCAAATATTGCACGCCTTTGATGCCCTTTTTCGAAATATTTCTAGACGCCACAAGAATGTGTACCGTGTTTTACGGCCGAGCTATTACGATAGAGGTTTGGTGCGTGTCGTTGATAGAAATTTATAACCCTTTGCCAGCACGTGCTCTATTCATCTTTCTCTTCCCTCTGAGAGCCATGCGCCAATTTGTCCGGCGTGGGATGCAATAACTTTGCTGGGCGAAAGGACGAACACAAACACAGAGAGAGAGTTAATAAGAAACGAAGAAAAAGGGAGACATTTCTGGCGACAAAATTTCTTAGCTACGTGAGGTTCAAACCCGCGTACCAACAATCCGAAGGCAAGCGTCATAACCACTGGGCTACCCAGACACGCCAGCAGAGTATAGCGTAGCCTTGTGCAGTATAGTACAGCAAGTGGGTATACGCAGGGGATGTGAAGGTGCGAAGGAGGGAAGGGTGGATGTGAAAGATCATATCACAGAAATAAAGAGAGAAATGGAGATAAAGAAGGGAGATAAAAAAAGACACACAGAAAGAGAGATACATACATGCAAGAAAGGACAAAAAAGACACGAGAGCAAGCCTAGCAGTATATATGGTGCCGTATTGAAGGGTGCTGAAAAGAGACCGGTGAAAGGGTAAACGCCCAGAAGCCAGCACCAGCAAGGTATACCCACCACCACTGCTGTTTATTACGTTTATACAGATAATGAAATGTTGTAGGCCCGTGTGCTGAGATTTGGGCGCACGTAAAGAACCCCAGCTGATCGGAATTTCCGTGACCCTTCACTACGGCGTCTCTCGTAATCATACGGTGGTTTTGAAACGTTAAACCCCACAAAATAATCATCATTTTTACTCACCCAATTCCAGCAGATCCCGCGCATTGTGGGAATCGATTTCACGTGAAGGATTTAACAAGTTGCTCTATGACGCTTTTTTTTAATGGTTTGAGCTAAGCGTTACGAGCTGCATCGATCCTACGTAATTGTGTAAACTGAGTATAGTTGTGTGTATCTTGTGGGCTTACGAGGAACGTCGACTTTAGTGGCGCCTCAAAGGGAGCTTGTAACATCGTTATACTCACGTTGCAGCGCAGACGCCACTTTTATCGAAACGAAGCGCATGCTGCGGTGCACTGATGTGTATATCGTAAGCAGCGCTCCACGGCGTATCCCTGTCGGGAAAACCAACAATTTACTACAAGTATAGCTTGCTCAGTCAGAGGAGTGCTCATAATGTTTATTACATTGCACGTGGATGGCCAACAGCCAATACTACTAATGTTAGACTATGGGCACCACAACTGCGGTGAAGCACATATAGCCATGCACGGGCGAGGTGGAGAAAATTAAAATTAAAAGGAAATTAAAAGTTCATGATATAATTGAGAATAATAATAACAACAATGTGTAGGGTTTTACGTCCTAAAGCCACGTGATAATTGAGAACCGCTATTTTTAGCGAGTGCCGTACACACAACTAATGTATCTGAAAGTGCGGCCACTCTTGAGGTTGATGGGCTGAGCTTTTCTAATGCCATTCCACTGAATAAACTGATAAGCAATCGGAAAGTCTTACTGAGAATGAACAATTGAAGGTTTCAGAAACAATACCGATGCCGGATTTTCCTTCAAAATGTGAGGCATCTGTAGCTATGATATTTCTTTTATAGTTATCCAACGGCGGCTGCATTTCCGATGGAGACGGAAATGTTGTTGGCCCATGTGCTCAGATATGGGTGCACGTTAAAGAACCCCAGGTGGTCGAAATTTCCTGAGCCCCCACTGCGGCGTCTCATAATAATAGTGTGGTTTTGAGACGTTAAACCCCACATATCTATCACAAGCCAGTAGAGACATTTGTGAGCAATCATTGCAATCTCCTAATACAATAGCTTATTGACGCTGTAATAATACCAACAAATAAATACCCGTGTACGTTTAATTCGTAATAAATATCGTTATCTCGCAGCGCACGTTCCTACAACACCGTCTGTAGTTCGGCAACGCAGCATATTCCTACAACATCCAAATGCCGTGTACACGTAAGAAATCTTCCCAGCACTCTGCTCTGATCGTGCACGCCTTTCGCTCACCATTGAAATTCCTTTGTTTTCGGGGCATAACAATGTCTTTAAAGTAATCATTATCTGCCGTGCATTGCCCTAGAAATCATCCATCAAGAGGTAACAGAGGCAACTGAGGAGTGATGAGTGTACAGCAATTGGTATTTGACAAGAAAGGTCATCGATTTACATTTGCCTTCAATCTTGTGGCTTCAAGAAAGCATGTCAGCCCTGGAACGCGCATGCGTCGTCACCTTTTTTTGTATGCATACAAGTGTCAGCGCAGCCTTGATGAGTGGAGTGCTCATTGTCGGGCTGGCGACTTTTCTTTCTCTCTAAATATATGCCGCGCTTGAATATGTAGATAAAGTTATTCCATGACTTACAATCACACTTTAATGTGAACGATTATAAGGGCCGATCTCCAGGCTACCTCGTATGTCTCGAGGAATCCAGGGCCTCAGTTGCTCACAGAATGAAAAAGAATTCCGCACATCCCATCTCATGATGAGTGTTAGCTGCAGTGTAATAAGCGAGAAAGCAATGTAGCTTATTATCGCCACAGACACGTGAAGTAGCAATCTCACAGCTACTGCCAATTAACACCAGGATACGGTATACTACATCGTTAATCAGATATCAGCCCATTTGAGCCTGGATGTTCGATTTCATATGGCATGAGACTACTCTATTTGGACCGAAGTCAGCTCAAGTTGATGGGACAGAAGTCATATAAGAAAGGAGGGAAGCGTGACTCGACTTATAATCTCAAGTAGAAGCTCAGTAATTTTTCCGCCACAAGCAACTTGTACCCCATGGATATCTATCAAACCACCGCGATCGGCGCCTAGGCTAGATCAGATGCTTTATAGAGACACTTAATCGCGTTCTGCTGGTTATATTAAGAAAACCATACGGAAAATTTCCGGTAGCTAGTCTGCATCAAGCACTTTAGGCGGGGCTCGATTACGAGTGTAGCTTTAACGTATGTGAAGATCAGTATTTTATATGAGTTACCACTTCTATATGAGTTACCGTAGTGATACGACAACTGTGCGCTTACCTTTCCACACGGTCACTCCAGAGACCATGGATGCTCTCCTTCGACAATTTAAAGTTACCCAAGAGAAAGATGAAACGGCTCATCTCGACAAGAGGCGAAGAGTGGACTACTGCGATGAGTGCAACGTTCAACCGTTACACCAAGTGGCGAAGAAATGCGAGACAGTGTCGCGACACAACGTCGCAAAATTCTCGCGTGCAAGAAATCTTTGATGACTGCGTAAATGGCAACATAAATGGAAATTGCAAAATAATCGGAAAGTAAGTGAAGTGGCCGAAGAAACAACTTGCAGCCTCCACCGACGTGATGCTGTCTTCATCCAATTTTTATTCCCTTCCATCGAAGTCATAAATATTACTCTACGGTCAAGTACTACCAATAATGCTTTCCTTGTTTCATTGCCTGTTGGTATAGCTTATGCCTGTTCAAGAGCCTATACATGCGCTGGCGCCTGCTTCGCAAGTCCTTTCATTGGGAGCGGTGCTTCATAGTGTATAATCAAATGCTTTTCAAATGCGAAGCGTTTTTTTTTTAGCGTACTGCAATCCCTTTGGCCGTCTATTTGCGTATATATCAATCTAGCCGCTTACGTTTGAGTGCCCTCGTGATCACCCGTTTAACTTGCTTTCAGCCAAAATTAGTAGGGCGGGTAAGATGGTTCGACGAATATGACGTGCTGGTCATTAAGAGATCAATCATGTCGTAATCCCGTCAAGCACGTCGTCTAACACTTTCCGTCAAACAGTGGCACATACCCACGGGCGGGTATGTGCCACTTGTATTCGGGTATGTGCCACAGGTGATTGACACTTAGTATCTATTCAATATTGACGATAACGCCTCGCCTTGGTGGTCTAGTGGCTAAGGTACTCGGCTGCTGACCCGCAGGTCGCGGGGTCAAATCCCGGCTGCGGTGGCTGCATTTTCGATGGAGGCGGAAATGCTGTAGGCCGGTGTGCTCAGATTTGGGTGCACGTTAAAGAACTCCAGGTGGTCGAAATTTTTGGAGCCCTCCACTACGGCGTCTCCCATAATCATATGGTGGTTTCGGGACGTTAAACCCTACATATCAATCAATCAATCAATATTGACGAGAACACATGTGAACAATTTCTAACGCATGAGCGTTAAGAAAAAAGCCTGACATCGGCAGCATTGACGCAACGAATGCAAAGAATACATGTCAGGGTTCCAGCAGGAATCGAACCCAAGTATTCTGTGTGGCAATCAAGCATTCTACTACAGGACCCCACCAGACCTCAGAACTACCTTTCAAACAGATTCTAATAATCGTGAGACGTCCACTGTGGTCGTATTGTAGGCTGTAGAATTTTATAAGCACTACTTTTGTACTCCTGTGATACAGCCGCCACGCCGGCTTATCGTCAATTGTAGTTACGAGTGATGGACTGAAGTACATTTATGTAGCAGTGTCCAGGACGACCATTCTCGCGAACGCCAGTGCTTCATATCAGCTTATAGCTTCTGCTAATACTCTTATCTCTGTGTGGAATCATTACGCAAGTGCAAACAACTGGTTATATAACCATCTGCAACTCTTATACATATGTCTGTGCGTGAAAAGTACATATATTTAGCGTCGTTTCATAGCGTATCGCTCATTAAAAGAATTGCAACATGGTCATCTCCCGTCCGGATGTTTCGCATAACGTTGATTATCAAGGTCCGTGGAATCTGCCGAATATATTTTTAGATGCTTTAACAGCTCTAAAGTTTCGCCAAATCTTCAAGAACACTTGTAGCCTTCTTTGCGGGAAGTTGGAAACATTACAGACCTCTATTATGTCACTGCGTCCACTGCACCAACGCGCACTTTGCATGTCGTCTGAAAGTACAAATATGTGTAGCTTTAACGCAGCACGTTGGCTGAAAGTTCATTATGTCAGTTTTGTCCCGTTCATGGACAGCACTAGGCCTACAAGTACGGTGTTAAACGACCAGCCACTTGTGGTTCAACTAATAGGCCAAACTGCCTCTCACGAAAAACTACACGTGCGGTCTGCTTCATGGTGAACGGGTCGCCACAAATCTGCGCTACCCGTACCGTACCGCCGGCCGTCAGCGTAGCACCGCCATCGGCGGCCTGTCGGCGGAGCCCCGGAACAAAGCGATTCGAAGCGCTTGTCGCCGCCGGTGTCCGGCGGGCCACACGTGAAGCGGAACTCGGCCAGCCCCTGTCGTTCCCTTGTCAGCCGCCTGTCGACGACTCAAGCTCGATGAGAGCGTGAGGGCGCACAGTTCTTCAACCCCACTCCTCCTCCTCCGCCCTCCCATCGAGCGTATACTCGCGCAGTCGACCACAGAGCCCGAGAGTGTCCGACCGAAACGGAAGCCCGCACCGGCCTATATGGCACACACATGTCACGCATCGGGCATTATTCGTTCTACGTCTGAAAGCCATAGTCATGGTGGCTGTTCTCCCAATCGTTATGTTCTTTCTATAGCGCATGCACGCTCTTGCAGCCCCTCTGTACTCTCTCTGTTTATTTAACGTTAACCGAGTTTTCGCCAGCAGTGCTGCTGCTGCTTTCCCATTTAGCGGAACGTGTAACTGTGGTAACATGTCTCCTCGTGACGATGGTCTGTGGCAAGCGCTATAGCTAGCGAGGTGCGTGCAATCCTCTCACTGTAGCAATGAGAGTCACGCAGAACCCCCACTCGGCGATAGGCTGCGAGTTTAGGAGCAGTCCTGAATGTATGTATGTGGCGTAGCTAAAATAGGCAGCATGAAATGGTGAGGTATCATAGAATGGATTCATGTAGTTGTACCAAAGAAAAACTTTGGCCATGAGCTATAGCAGACGAGTCGAAATTAATTTCGTGAACCTCGTTTCTTTGATGAGCACCTAAATGCGAGTAAGTTAAAAATAATCGAGACAGCGACCTCCACTCATCTGCAGAAAACCAGTCACGGCATTAGGTTATATGAAGCATCGTTAGCTGCTAAAAAATGCCGGAAAATATTAAGCCTATAAGTTGGTGCTTCTGAAGGACTTGGCCGTTCCTGCTGGTGTCATTTGCTGCAGTGTGCTAAGCTGCGGTGAACATCAAAGGCAATTATTTCTAATGTTGACTGTTCAGATTGATGGTCTCGTTTGTTCGATGTTGGGTAGCGCAAATTACAAAGACGACGGATATTCTAGAAAGTTTACTTCGTTACACAAAATGTACCATAGACTTGAACCACCCTTTCAAAAACAGAGAAGGCAGGAGACAAAATGTATGTTCTAGTGCGAATAAAACAGATGCTTTCTCCCGTGACAACAACAGTTATCCTCACCTACGAACCAGTTGTTTAATTTGTCACTTGTTGAATAGACAGAACAAAAATCTGACGTGCTTCTATAAAACAGGCCCCTGTGTGTGGCTTGTGGCGACTGTAGGCGCTTCTCCTTTATTGTCTTGCTCCACCACACCAGCCTGTCACTCTGAACTGCCTTATGTAGTGGCAATGGTTTGTAAACGTGCTGCTGACAGCTCAATACCAATGATATTGAGGGCTTGGCTGTTTAGCACAAAATTCACGTAGTATATTACGATGGAGCGATTGAAACACGTGCTAAGAAAAAGGCAAAAGTGACAGCCCCCCTTTAACGCTTTGGGGACAAAGGCGAAAACGAGCTGCTTAATAAATTTCATTGGTGTTCTGAGTCGCCCCCATCTATCAAGCTTTCTGCACTTCATACAGCCTTGCCCTATACCACTGCTATCGACTCACCTTTGATAAAACGACGATTTCATCAGATGTTGTCATAATGTTACGTAATTTATGACGACGACATGATGGCATTATAACGTTGCATCATGTCACGCTATCGTGTGGTCATGTGACAAAATTTGTACCACTGGGGCACAGGCAACACCGCTTTTTTTTTAAATCTGAATACTACCTCATATCTGTACATGCAGTAGCAAGTACGCGCTTCTTTTCACCGCTCACGGGCAAGCAAACGTAGTGGTATAACGAGTGGAAGAACTTACCTCTCGTGCCAATTCATTCAACGTTTGTTAACAACGCACACACTATGAGATCCCCCTGTAGAAGTTCTTTTTGAGGGAATCTAAGAAATGTGCTTTATGGTAATGTTCCCACAACTGTGTGGAGAAGCCCGCTGTGATAGTTAACTAGCATCAGAGGCATTTTCGTCACGCAGCACGTCGAAAAAGACTGTTGTGGTTGAAGGTTATATATACATTGAGAAAGAAGGCAGTAGTTAGCTTGAGTACGTTTGGTGGTCTGTCTTCTGAACAACCACAAGTAAACTATGCAACTATGCATGAAAGCAAGAAGCGTTCGACGAAGACTGCAATTGTGAGAAAGATTTGATAAAAAAAAAGATCATCGCTAGCCAGATCCTGACACGCACTTATATAGGTGTTTGTCTCCCGAAAGCCAAAGTGAGGTACTCCACAAGCGCAAACCATCTGCAACATGAACAATTTTTCATTTCTCTTTCCGTTCACATATGCTGGAGCGCAAGGGTCGCAGAAACGGTCCCAACTCAGCATGAATAATTGAGCAGCATTTTTGTCCCGGTCATTGAACGCTCTATGGCAGGATATTTGATATGACACACAACTTCCGACTCACAGAGATGGGCGTGAACGTTTGAGCGCGTCTGTCCTCTTTGCTATCCTTCTTTGAATGTGTTTTCAGGTCTCTATTTCGTGCTGCTTTGCTGTTTCTTAGCGACAGTTTTCAAGGGGAAAGAGCCACTGGAAAACAGCAACGAAAAAACACAGCGCACATTTTTTATTCGTGCATATAGGAAACAAAACAAATATTTATTTTAACTTAATAGTGCCGGCTGGCGGTCCAGCCTTCTTCAGAGGTAAAGTAATTGATATGGCAGAGCCTATAGCAGAGGGCCGTACACATATAGTTTTAAAGCCACAGAAAGACATAAAATGGAGAAAAATAAAATGAAAGGAAGATCAGAGAGAAAGTACAAACGAAGGAAGTGACAGCGACATTTGGTTTGATGATGATGTTCAAAGACAGAAAGCCGCCGGAAGCGGGCGGGTTATCATGGTATTGTCACGAGATGTAGAATAGAGGGTAAGAAGATTTTATATATATATATATATATATATATATATATATATATATATATATATATATATATATATATATATATATATATATATATATATATATATCACGACGTATTGCCCGACTCCCGGCCTTGAGATAATATCTTGGCTACCTCCCCCCCCCCCCCCGAGCTCTGTAATACAATACACTGCCGCATCAACATGAGTTAAATATCCTACGAGGTAGTTGGGCTGATTTCTTGCGGCTTACCATACGGCTACGAACGGATGAGGCTACGAATCAGTCAGTCTGATAATGATATCATGACGGCCACTTGAAAGAATGTTGTGATTACTTCAGTGCAAAAAATAGGCACAGTGAGCTAAGTTCGGGGCTCTCAGTGCTCTCACAGTCGGACAGGTATCACTAATGAAACTGAGAACCATGATTGTAGCACGTAGATATGTTTATTCAACTTTCAAAAGCGGGTGTTTTGTATCATACATTGAAGACACGGGTAATTTGATTGATTGATTGATTGATTGGTTGATTGATATGTGGGGTTTAACGATCAAAACCGCCATATGATTATGAGAGACGCCGTAGTGGAGGACTCCGGAAATTTAGACCACCTAGTGTTCTTTAACGTGCACCCAAATCTGAGTACACGGGCCTACAACATTTCCGCCTCCATCGGAAATGCAGCCGCCACAGCCGGGATTTGATCCCGCGACCTGTGGGTCAGCAGCCGAGTACCTTAGACACTAGACCACCACGGCGGGGTCCACGTGGGTATTTCTATTTCACAAACTTTCTTCATACGAAACATCACGGTTCTCGTAGCTGAACGTGTAGTAGCAGCCGGGACAGTGGATGCTAGAACCATGTTAAGTGGTGACTGTGTCAGCCGAAACTATAGCACCGAAGCACTCGCAGTCAGCTGATCTGTGTGGATGCGCAAACTGTCAACTAAGCACAATTTATATTTATATGAGCTGCTGGTACCATCGTTCGACTTGACGATACTATGCGACAGTGCAGATGCGAACATCATCGCTCCTACACTGTCTTCTGAAATCGTTATTAAGGATTCACTGGCGGTATATGGTATAATTCGGCTGGGGCATTCTTGCTTTTAGAACCAGTTACCTTAAGTCTAAACAAGATCACATTTAGTGTATGGGCTACACAGAGTTAAACGCGCCTACTTCGTCGATCGTACGTCGATATCAACTTACATGAGCCCTAGGAAGAAATGATTACGCTAAAATTTTTTTTAGAAAATTTTAGCTAACGTTGATATCAGACATAACTTAGCGAAGACAGGTACTGAATGGTAAAGATCACTTACCAGCGAGATGCTTCGTTAGAAAATTATAAACGTTATACGAAACCCCTGAACACTGCTGAACGTCGTGCAAAGTGAGACGTCGCACAGTTCACGTTAGCCATTACACACCTGTAAGATCGCTCGAGATTTATACGGTAAATTTCGTTTCAGAAAAGCACAAATAACTCGAAGGAGTAATTTGTGAAGAGGCAACGCACGCTTGAAAGTTAGAACAATAGTAAGGACATTCCTTTAAGGGCGACTCTTAGGTGGAGAAATGTTCGGGATCACTTTACCATTTCATCACATCAAAGGGTATAATTATATGCGAAGATATGTAGTAACTGAGCAAATTATAAAAAAAATACTTGCAAGAAAGAAACGCACACTAAATTGTGCACCATTAGTCCGAAGTGGCATGCCTTCTCAACAGCGGGCGAAGAAAGAAACGCGGAAACATAATTAAGGTAGTAAATGTGATCTCAGGCAAAAGCGAACCGAAAAACCTTTTTAAAAAAAATGTGCTGCATGCTGTGGCACTTCGACTGCCAGTACCATTATGCTCCTCTGTACTACAGAGCTCTTCAAGTTCACTTGGAACATCTGTAGCAACGCATATCATAAGCTCCGCTTGTTCTGAGCTGTGCGAACACCACAGACGATGTCTCAAACCTAGTTTTTTGTGATAGACCCTGCTGCTTTTCGACCGCTCCAGGCCCGTTCCCGGTGGAGCGAGTCACTCGAGAACGTTGATAACGTGACGGGCAGGAAATTCACGCCAGACAGGCGATTGTCACTCGGAGGCAGTTGGCGGTGATGCTCGTTTCAGAAACACGTCAAAGTCGTACCGCTGTCGTCGCCTCCTGGTTCCGGATAGCGAGGAATGGGAAGCGGCAGAGGGGCACCAGGGTTCGGATGGTTCGACGAGTGATCTTTGTACGCGTACAGCACGTCGCGGTCGCAGTCGAGCGGCTCTTCAGCTGACAATCAAGGCCAGTTGGCGGAACGAAAAACGCCCGCGCGCTGCCGAAAATGACGCTACAAAGCGTCAAGGGAGGAGTTGGGGGGTGGAGAAGGAACTGTGGGCGCCACTTGTCAATCTGGCTCGCGGCGCTGGTCTCGTCGGGCCGAACAACGGAGTTTTTCCCGCGCCGGCAGTGCACGCACACTGGTGCGAAGAGGACCGCAGACAAGGCAGAGAAAGAGCGGCCAAGGAGTCGCTCCCACGTCAGCCTCGTTAAGTCCACATTGCGTGACCGTATCGTGCGCGCAAGTCGCCCTGTTGCGACGGCGGTGAGCCATAGACAAGCCGCTCTCCCTACTGCCACTGTTGGTAAAAAAAAGGAACATGAAGGGGGGGCAGAAAAAAAAAGCGAGACAAGCTGGAATTGGAAAGCGTTGGCCGTCCCTTCACGAGCGAGAGAGAACGACAAAAAGGAAGAACGCGGACGCGACGGAAGCGGTCTCAATATGGCCGCGGCCATTCAGGGCGGAATTACTTTCCGCTTGTTGTCATTCGCAAACACGGCTTTTGCTCGGCGGCGTATACACACAAGAGCGGTGGCGGGTAGGCGACGGGAAGACAGCAACAAGAGGAGGAAGGACATCCAGCGAGTGCAACAACGAGAAACGCGCGCGCGCACTCGCGCAGTGCCGAGGATCGCTGCGCGCACATTGCTCCTGTGTTCGACGGCAAACTGTGCGCGTCGTGTATTCCACTTCTTATTTTCTTCCTCTCTTGTACCGCCCGTCGCTGTCTGTCGGGCACCCGCTCTTTTCTCTCTCTCTCTCTATCGCTCTCGTCTCCGGGTCAAACAAAAGGCACCTGGAAGCGCTGCGTCGGCCAGCAGACCCGGGCCTGTCAGTCACGCGGCGCAAAAGGCCCATTGTCTGGTCGCGGCGAGCCCTGTCGTTACGGCGACGACCGAGAGATGTTCGCGGGTGTCCTGGCCCCGGCTGTCAGGTCTCCTCCGGCGACCGTATGTCCCCTGGCTGAGCGCGCGCGCGCGTCCGCTGATCGCTTCCCGGTGTCATTTTTCCCCCGTTTGAGCCCGTCCACGCTTTGACAGGCGTGTCTCTCCAGCTATGTTCTGCTTCTCTTGTGCCGGGGAGTCTGTAGGCGCCGCCAGTGGCTGTACCGCTGTTTTGCCGCTCATCTTGCCGCAGCCACTCGGAGCGCCGCATCACTGTCCTCACCATTGTCGCCGGCTCGATGCCCTACAGACAGCGACGGCGGTCGTATTTCACCGCCCGTGGTGCATATTTGTGCTGACGTTTGGTGCGGCAGTAAGCTCTTGACAAACACGGAGTAAGCTCTCGGTGAGAATGGTATGGGGTCGCGGACGTTGCACTTTGTGGCCACACACTGAGTAGATACGAGAGCTTAAAAAGATGGGATGATTTACTCCATCGGCAAAATGAAGGAAATTATGCGGAACAAAAAAGCGCGAAGAAGTAAAGCTAACGGACAATGCAACACTGTGGTGGTTTTAACGTCCACGGACTTTGGGTGGAGAGCGACTGTAACGACAAAGAAGCCCGACAGAAAGATAGCAAGACGGCTTGGGCTGCGGTGCAGTCGAAGCAAAAAGAAAAAAAAAAGCTTCTGGTTTCGAGTGTACGAATCTCAGCAAGAACGACGATCGCACGTAATCGAATTGTTAAATATTCATATAACCTTTTTCAAAGCAAAATCATTCGCCACTCCTACTGAGCACTCGCCGCCTATCGGCTGCGCCTGGAACCGGCGCTAACAGGGTCAACCTCGAAAAAAGATGCGTAATCACGTTGCGCGTAATGAAAGAAAGCGATGTCCAAAGACCATTGGAGTGTGCCACAAGGAGTGGCATCGCGATGGATAGATGGGAACGTATTCGTTTTATCACTTCCTGACGGATGCAGACGGCGCGCGACGAAGAAAGCAGCAAATTAGAATCTTATGCATTGGAAAGGAGGTGACGAACACGACGGTAGTTTGTTCTAATCCATTCGCTCGCGGCGACATAATCTCCTCGCTGAGTACTCCATTATTTATTGTGTGTGCATTCTTAACAATATTGGGGCTTCTTCAAGAGTGGAGTATAGTTTCGTTTATTTAAGCGAGCGCTTTAGGAAGTTTGCTGCGTTACGTGCGTGAATATTTTTCGCATATGCTTCTTTTCTGCGCAAGTTGTAGTTCTACCCCTTCGCAAACTAAGCTGTTGTATCCTTTCCCCGAACATTTTTGATTTCGCATGTGTGTATACACACGCACACAAGCGCGCGCGCCAAGGTTGCGCGCGCGTTTTAACGCGTAGCATTTTTGTATGTATGTTTGTGCGTATATATATATATATATATATATATATATATATATATATATATATATATATATATATATTATGTCTGTACATTAGTAGCGTACATGCATATATCTGCTTTGAATATCAACTACTGCCAACACGCGCAAGCGAGGTTTCAGAACCACACGATCTTATCATTACAAACCTAAGAACAGTGAATCGGCGAACGAAAATAAAGGAGCACTCCTATTACAATAGAAACTACGATTTACCTTATCTCAAGATACACTAGCGCAGGCATAGCTGCATTCTGTAATCAAGTGAGTGGCATGCGTATTCGGCTTTACGCGACAACGGAGGTATATAGATGGGATACATGCAATCGGCAGCACGAGTCACCGCGTAGTTACCTCGAAAACTGCTAAGGTTTTGTCTGTAGCAGTGTAGCAACGCAGCGCAAAAGTGCTAGCACCATTCGGAGAGGCCCGCTACGCATGAGCAGTTACCTTCTTCAACATCGGGCTCGATGTTCTTCAACTTGAAGTAAATCTGATGCGGTTCGCCGAAGAGGTTAGATGTTTGCGCGCACAGCGCAACTATTTCCGCTGTTTAGCCAGTGAAATCCTTCGTGCCGATGAGAATGAGGTGGTCCACGGCTAGCACCATTTCGCCTTCAACGAACGCCACAATCAAGAAACTTCAGCACAGCGCCAAGCGAAAGTGCCACGTTGACTCTATTAGGCGTAGCCATCTTTGTTTTTTCGACCAGTGTTGCCAGCACACGTAGCGTTCTATAGAGTTGCGAGTTGGCGTATCAGCACCAAGTAGTAAAAATAAGTAATGAAAATATTTCTTTTAATATATGTTGCTGATGCGTGGTGTATGCGCAGGGCACCTCGGTTGGTTCATCGCTCTGTGTACAGACGAAACAGACGAAGTGCACGTCGGAAAATGTGCACTTAAGAGTGTCATAAAAAGTTTAGCCGAATTTTTGTAGGGGGCAAATCTGGCCATACTTTATGTATATATGTTTACGTCTGTGTTTATATGTGTGCGTGTATATTATACATGCAAAATTTAAAAACTTCGAATGCAGGAAAGAATAATGCCCCCAGCCCCCTTCTTTCTCTGTTGTAAAAACAGCTGCACTCTTGTGCGAAATGGATGTTGTGCATGCCCCTGCCAAGATTCCAACAAACGTGTTGGTGTCCACCATACCATCAAGCCTGCGTGGTCGTACACCATTGACGAGTTCACGCTTCCCAAAGCAACGTGCTCGTAATCACGTATACATATACGTATATGGAATTGCTAATATGAACATGATGATGAAGGCTATAATTTTCCAAAGGCTGCAACGCCACTCAGCATGTCTCAAAAAGCGCAAGAACGCACATTTCCACTGTGTGTGGTCTAAATCATTCGATGGGGATTGTCCTCTCATAAAGGGTGTTTGCACAATGCATGGTGGAAGAAAAGCTGAGGACAGGCGATCGCAATACGAGCTGCAGAGCGAAAAGTGTGGCGGAAGTCACGTACTTTTGCAGAGAGTTGTAGGATGAGGAGTGCACGCCGGCGTCTCGTGTCATCTTCATTAACACTCGTATGACCACGTTGTTAATAGCTGGCTGGTGTTCGTAGTGTATATTTTTATGCAGCTGTTGCCCTTCAAATATGATGCAATGTGTCAGAAGAAGTGTACAGTGCGAGTTGGTCTTCACGATTGCGAGTTTATTTTATATCGCTTGAGGTCGAAAGCGGTCGAAGCTTGTGACCAGTTCTCCCTAAATGGTTGGCGCCACAGCCTCGCTGTTTTCCTTAAGACCGTCCTCTGCACGCAAGGCGTTGAGAGCGTTGTTGCGCTTTCTGCGGGCAAGTGGTCCTAGAGACAGACTGTAAGCAGCGTCGTGGATAGTCTGATGACCTTCTCCCTATTTTTTCTTTTTTTAACGTCTCTTTTATCTCATCTTTTATCCCCCTTACCCCCTTCCCCAGTACAGTGTAGCCAGCCGGTCTGAGAACTGGCTAACCTCCCTGTCCTTCCTCTTTCAATCCTCCTCCTCCTCCTCCTCCTGCACTGTGCTATTGCTTGCCTCAGTGAAGGAAGCCTATAACTCCAGGACGAGAACGGAAGCGTCTATGGCTCTTGATGCGAGAGGTGGCAGTGAGCCGTTCTCGTGTACGACGGTCACAACTATCGGAAAGAAGTACGTGGTCCACTGTTCTCACTGGAGCTTGCCGAGTCAAGAATTAGACGTGCCTGGCAGATACGATAATTTATTGTTTGAAATATCGCCTCCAGTTTACGTTTGGGCCACAGTACCCACATCTTTGGGCATTTTTTTTTCCTCTATATGGTCGCAGTTAGCCGATCGGCGCGCTGCTGCGAACGATAATCGTGCACGCGTAACGTCACGTGACACACATGGCAAATAGTGATTCAGACGTACGTCATAGGGCTAAATAGCAAGACAAATAACATTTCACTGTTGCATTATGTTCCGTGCCCCGAACTTACCGTTCCTTCAGAATAAAGCAACCTACCGTAGCCATTATCCGCACGGTTTAAGATTGTGCTTTCTTGCATTCAGTGGTATAAACACGAAGTGCAAAGCTGCAAGTTTATTGTAGATTCACAAAATGAGCCGTAATGCAGCTGAGAATGGCACACAGGCACCCCGAAAGCGAGTATCGCAGCACTTTTGCTAATAATCCGCAAAAAAAAAATGTTCTCTTTTTCCGCTCGAATATCAGATGGCGGCGGTGGTGCCACCCGACGCATCCGAAATCGGCTCTCGCGGCTCGCCTCCCTCTTGGTGGCGCCCATTGCACATGCGCGAGCTGCCGTAGCGAGCCCAACATTACGAGGATCTTCTACTCTTTCCTACGTCCGGCTTCACAATATGTGACGTTACGGCCTCTCCTCAGTTTATTTCTGGCTCCATGGTACAATCCGTCGAAAGGTCCATTTGAGTCGTTTGAGAATTGTCGTGCACCATATCTCACATTTGCACGGCTTCTTTTAACACGAAAGTGTTTTATGCCGGGGTCCACCACGACAGGTCTAACAATGACAGATTTACTAACAGACCACAAAGAAAAAAACACGAGAAGGAAAAGTTGCACATCGCGGCGTCGTACCAGCGACCTCGCGCTCCTCAGCACTCGACGCTAACCACCAAGCGATCCTTCTCCAGTATGGTAACGGCAAGCCATTTATATACAAAATGTTCTGCTGGCGGCCCTCCGAGCTGGGCACTTCAGCGCAGCTTTGTCATAAGTAGCGAGATGGCACGACGAGCGCTCTAAAGGTCATGGTGACGATCATGTTCTAGACGCTCGTCGTGCCGCGCACTCCGCGCGTTGATGTGCTCGTGTACCTACACATGGCGTGGTCAAAGTGCGCATAGATGTTATCTAGCATGGTGGTTCGCTCCCGCGCGCGCTTGTCTCGGGATTTGGACACTATGTACTCCCTGTGCTTGCACCGCAAGTTTGCTTTGAACTTACAGTAGTTAAGGAAAGCACAAGCGTCGTTTCACTCGCTGTCACGGCTAAGTTTACGAAAGGAGCGTGCTGCTCACACACGATGAAGTAATAATTGAGACCGCTGTTCGCTCTCCTCGAGGTGTATACTTGTGCGTTCGTTTCGTACGTCTTTCTGTTTGAACAGCGCGCTTCAGGTATCGAGCTGTGACAGTTGCTAGACCGCGTTCATCCTATGTATGCTGATTTCCTGCGTGCTTTCCGCTTGAGGTGTACGCGGCAAGTTTAGAGTTGCTTGGCGTTCCTAACGTGACTTTGCGATTTGTTACTTCAGCATTTATTCCTTCACCCTTGCGGCGAAACAATGCACGCTGAATGCTCAACAACCTATGTGAGGACACGTTTCAGTTTCGTGTTATACCGATTCCTAAAAATGGTGATTAACCACGATTTTCTTAAGTAATTGCTTTTTTGCTATCTTTCTCGTATCACCTGTTTTATCCACATAAACCACTTGACTCATTGCATTGAGGCCAGGTAACCTCCAAGTTTTTTTTTCTTTATTCACTTGCACTATCTCTGCAGAGTCACTGCAGCATCGATATTAACCGCTTAGCCGATAACGGCGGCTGATTCGCTCGCGTCCAAGCGCTGACGTGCACTGAGTGCGCTGCAGAATAGAGATTAGCCATGACGGTGTTTTATGGCGTCGGCTCGCTGGAATATCTATTATACTGGCACTTACACATCCTCGATCAATCTTTACGATTAAAACTGCAAACTCTAATCTTTCTCAGTATGACGCCATAGTGTTGTGGGTCATATTGCCTCCACCGATGCATTCATATTATTGCTTTGGAATGGCTCGTTCCTACGTGCGCTCAATACAGATGCGAAAACACCTCGGAACGCCCCATAGGCTGCCATTTTAGATCCAGCGAACGATGCGAGGCTCTTCGGTGTGCCTTGATCAGACGCTGCGGTCAGCAATTCGCCGAGGCTTTATTTTTGTGAAGATGACCCTCCCCCCTTCCCCCAACTGCCCACCATCTATAGCCCACAAGCCACCTCAGCACATCCGCAGCAAGTGATAGCAGCGTATCATATTAGCACCTAGAATGTCATGCGCTACCATTGATCATGTAGCCGTGTTCAGCCTTTTAATTAAGTCTACGTATTTTTTCTTGGGCAATAAAAATGTAAGTTCTCATGATCACATCCATTTTTTCCCACTTCCACCTCATGTTCAGACGATCGACTGGAAAAAGCTGTATAGTTTTCTTCCTTGTATTTGCCTTTATTGCATCCCTCGATCTCCGCTTCCAACTGTAGGAAAGTATTTTCATTTACTAAAAACACAAAGTATGCGTGTTCAAACCATAGACTAACTGTTGCTTGACTGTTCTTGATTTTGGTACGGTGTTAGCATATTGTATTTCATTAAATAACAATGACTTACCTTTTCGTGCGTATCGAAATTACCTCAGTCAGTGACAGTTGATGCGCCGCGTTAATAATGCCGCATCGTAGGGTGCAGCAGTGCTGACAGGTCACGTTATTAGTCATCGCAAGGGGCGCCGCGCCGAAGGCGCGTAAAGCCACGAGATTTGAGAGCTGTATCATGCTTCATTGCATTGACATTGCAATCATGACATTGCATTGCTGAGTAACTCAGGGGACGAATTGCAACTCATGATTACGGAGTTAGGCAAGCAGAGTAGAAAGGTGGGTCTTAAAATTAATTTGCAGAAAACGAAAGTAATGTACAACAACCTCGGAAGAGAGCAGCGCTTCGAGATAGATAATACTGCACTTCGAGTTGTTAAAGACTATGTCTACTTAGGGCAGGTAATAACCGCGGAGCCGAACCACGAGATTGAAGTAACTAGAAGAATAAGAATGGGGTGGAGCACATTTTGCAAGCACTCTCAAATTATGACAGACAGATTGCCACTATCCCTCAAGAGGAACGTATATAACAGCTGAGTTGTATCTTGCCGGTACTTAGCTACGGAGCAGAAACCTGGAACCTTACAAAGAGGGTTCAGCTTAAATTGAGGACGACGCAGCGAGCGATTGAAAGAAAAATGGTAAGTGCAACCTTAAGAGACAAGAAGAGAGCATAGTGGATTAGGGAACAAGCGGCGGTTAAGGATATCATAGTTGAAATCAAGAAGAGGAAATGTACATGGGCCGGGAATGTACCGCGTAGACAGGATAACCGCTGGTCATTAAGGGTAACTAACCGGATTCCAAGAGAAGGCAAGCGGGTTAGGGTGAGACAGAAGGTTAGGTGGGCAGATGAGATTAAGAAGTTTGAGGGTATAAATTGGCAGCAGCAAGCACAGGACCGGGTTAACTGGCGGAACATGGGAGAGACCTTTGTCCTGCAGTGGACGTAGTCAGGCTGATCATGATATTGATGATCATGCTTCAGCGTTGCACGTTTACAACGACTCTTTCCGTGTCAAATACGAGCTGAGCAATGTCAATAAGTCGAAAAGGTAACTGCATGGGTTGAAGGCGAGCATAACTTTCCATCCCGTTGTCCTGGAACAAGCCGTCGCCCCGGCTAATGACTTCCGACTTATACTGAGGCTGATTACCTCATCAAGCTATAAGCCACTTCATTTCCTTTAGCAAACTAAGAGAGTTCCTTTCAAATGGATATGCCGTCGTTTTGTGAGCCACTGTGGCTTTATTTCATGATCCGTAGATGAAGAGTAAGACCAAAGACATGGTTCGTAGTCATTAGCTGTTTGTACTTAGGCCTTTGCTGTAAAGGTCTTTGGTTCCAGCAATGTTGTACATTGGTGCCGGACCTCTTGTTGTAAGCCCTTTCAATAAAGGGATACTAAAGGCAAATAACAATTTATGTCAGAGTGAAAGCTCAATATATGACAACGTCTAAAACGGCAATATTATCAGCAGCAATGCCTTACTTACCGAGAAGCAAAGCTAAATATACCAACGGTTCCATGAGTAGAATAGGTTAGAAATGATTCCGATGACGTCAGGGCAACCAAATATAATAATTCACTAGTAATCAAACTAGCTGCAATAAAAAAATTCCGTGCATGAAAAGACGTAATAAAAACCTCCTTGTCCGTTTCTGTTTTATTTATCGAAAAAAAAAACAGCCGGACGTTACTATGAGGAATGGCGTGAGTAGTTGAAAAGATCCATTTTTGCCTGGCTAAACTGGACAGTTTGTGCCATCTACCAGGGCCCAGTGGAACCAAGCACGGTTGCGATTTCGGAGGCCATGGCGGAAAATTATTCAATGGCCGTTGTTGCTATTGTGGCTCCCGCTACTGTCGCTCTGCTGCTACTAGTGTCGGCGGCCACGCAGTAAAGCCGGGCAACGTTGTAGATGACAATAGTCACATGAAAGTGCCCACTTTGATTCGGGTAATCTGAAGTGTGTTAGCGCAATGCGGACGACTAAAACGTGATTTTATTTACAAAATAAGCTTTCTTGCTACCAAAGTAGCACTGCAATGTTTCTGGACTGCTATTTCAGCAATCAACATCAACTTAATATTCGCCTATAGCGTCCCTTCAATGAAATCTTATGTTTTGTAAAAACTACACGGCTTTTCGCTTGGTTTCGAAATTGCAATAGCAGGAACACGCACTGCTTCCACAAAAACATCTGGTAACTTCAATTATCACTAACACCGAAGAAGAAAGCTTGTTTTTGATGTTGTGGTAGAGTAAGGAAAACCTTTTTTTACCACTTTCAGGTAAAATAAGGCACCTGAAGTGAAGGGCTATGTCTTACCATAATGTGTGCAGCCCAGAAGAAAATATATTGGTTGGCCAGTCACCGTGAGAAAACTGTGGAACACGAGCGGGCTACTCACTAAGGCTTTTGGTCCCCGCCAATTATGTTTGGGAGCACAAAACCGGAAGCCGTCCGGGACCTGTTATTGTGAGCATCCAAAAGGTCTGAGGTGATCGATGCTCCACGTCGCCACGTGCAGGGGCGTGCGAGTGGTGCACCGTTCATATCTCGCTCACGGCCGAGAAGAGAGAGAGACGACAATATTCCAGATTTCATCAGTGTCATGTATTTGCATGATCATCGGCATCAAGTAGTATGTACAACAATAAACAAAATAATACAAACAGAGACTATCGCGTGTGCATTTCACACGCGCCGACTTCAAATATATTATTAATGTACACGACTCGATCATCACACGCAAGCGAAAACAATGAAATGTAACCACGAACTTTCCAAGAAATTACGCAACACACAAGACGAAAAACGCGAACAGACATATTTCTGTACATTGCTTTATGTTACAATCCTCCCACAAGAATAAAGACAAGAGACAGCTCAGTTGAAACACGTCTCAAACGAAAAAAATAATATATATATAAAGAAAGCTGAGTGTCATTTTGGCAACACGCTTTGGACACCCTTGACTTAGCATTTGACGCCAGGAGAGATCACACCGCGTTTTGAGATGCTTTAGTGCACGTCGAGCAAGTATTCTCCCTTGGAAAACGCTTCCCCGTTTAAGCCCCAGATGGAAGGTGAAAGATTACGCTCCAATTACGACACTCTCAAGTAACAAGAACTGACAGGTATATTTTCGTGTGCTTGTATGATGTACGGCATTGTACACCGGTCGCGGTTGCACGCTACTACAGCTTTCAAAGTTTTCCTCTTGAACAGGCGGACATCTATCCCGGTAGGAGTCTATAGGCGCGGTTTTGGTCACAAGCGTAGCCGAAACAGAAGCAAAAAGGCTCGTGATCCGGGAAAACTACTAAGGCAACTGCTCAGTTATAAAAACGCTCTACTCAACTTTCTTGTAGGTTTCACGGTGTACTCACTCCATACTTTTATGTAACCGTATTAGATTAGGTCACCATATTTTTCTGTGAATATGTACCTATCCTTTCAATATGCCAAGTCGGAAATATCCTCCGCTCGACTATTACGCATTGCAAGAGCAAAGAAACCTTGTGGGCCATTCGAAAGTTTCGATATTTAACAAACATAACCGGTGACTGTTTTTTTCTCTTTCTTTGCATGTCACAAAAGTTGCGCTTCGACTTCTTCCTGAATAAGAGCTGATCAGTAAGGCTGTACTACCACCAGAAATATCTTTAGATTTTTTTTCAGCGAACTAAACACACCGGATCAAGGACCGGTCAACCAATGTAGGATCCTCGCTGTTTTGTCGTAACGGTGAGCGCCGCAAGGGGGCGCGCCGTCACAGCCGCGGGCTCATTGCTCAAGATAAGCATCGAGAGCGGTAACACGGAGAAAAGAGGCCGAACTCCCAGCGAGTGGTAGAACGCGGCGGCGCGACGAATATTTATAAATCGCGCGCCTGCAGCACTCGGTTGGCCCCACAATCTGCCATTCGGATCACGCGATCCCCTCGCGAATGCTAATCCCCCTCTCCTCCCTTCCAAAGAAACGCTACATTTAGATTAGCAAGGCCGTGGCGTCGCGCCGAGCTAGGCACCATTCGTCACCCTGATCGATGGGGCAATCACGAAGATGCCCCTCGCTGCTTCTTTCTTTGCCGAGACATGTGGCAAACTGAAAGCATTGCTTCTGTTTCATTTTTTTTTACCTTTATCTTCCACAACACGTACTCCCTCTGAAGTTTGTATTCCACAGTCCTACATACGCACCGTTCGGAACGTGCACGAAATCTCCGCCACGTTGGGCTGAGTTGGTGACCGAAGTATAACATTGTAGCGGTGGCAATACGAGACAAAACGCGACGCGTTTAGAAGGGACGCCATCGATGGCAGTGGAAAAGTGCGCACATAAATTGAGCGGCTGAAATATTTTACTTAGCGTCGACATAAATTTGTAGAAGTTCGGTGCAGCCTGTTTAAAATTGAAGATGCGTTGTGGCAGCGGCTCCCAACGCGAATCACGATGTTTGTCCGCAATTCAACGGAACACGTACGAAAGTGAAGCCCCGACAGGCAAAACACCCAGCTACGGAGAAATTACAAGAGCCTCATTGTGAAAACGAATATGTTGAAAAAAAAGAGAAAATAAAACGCAAGCGGAAGGCGTAGCGCGAACTTCAATAAGCTAGAGCCGATGTGTGAAAATCAGTACACGACCGAGGTGGAAATAAACCGTGGACGACGTACAGGTGAGTATAGTTCGAGCCTTTCTTGAGAAGAATCTTGGCGGATCATTTTGTGACGTAGCTTTCAAAGAGTAAGTGGTGCTCTTTGACCACTCCCGTCCTGATTGCCCCACCGAAGTAAACCGAAATAGGGCGAATTCAGAACATTCATTCAAATTGACCTGGTATCCCCCACCCCACAAACAAATCACCGAGTGAGAGAGAACCGGTGGGTCATCATGCAGTGGAAGCACGCCACCGACAAAGAAATGTTGACAAGGGAGAAAACGGCAAGCTGAGACAGAGTGTGCAAACAATATCCAATAAAATGAACGTCCACTGACGCACTGACAGGCGCACGCCAAAGACATGAGGTGCTTCACACATCAGTTAATTCTTTAGTTGAGCCATTGCGGTGAAGTCCAGCCACACAAGTGACGCGTGTGGAGTTGTAAATGTGCGCAAAGTACAGCCTTGAAAGAAAACAAAGGTCAGAAACTGTGACAACGTGCAAGTGACGCGGAATACATTCGAAAATCACACGACGCTTTTGAGTGCATAAATGCCTACAGGCATTACGTTATTGCGAACGACCGTGCTTTAAATAGAGCCAGAACAGCCCGTCAGATGCATGCCCGTGCTTTTCCGGTTCACTCTAGCGCAGCAAATTCACCAAAGAGGAAGAAGTGCATACTGCTTGCATATGTTTCCGGCACAACAAGGCCTACTGGTAAGTATTTCCGTTGCGATGTGTTTCAAAGAAACTTCTATTGGGGCCTAAACAACACGTTAAAAAAGTAATAACGAACAGGGAGACCAACGAAAGACAAACACTGCCGAGCAACGTGGTGCACAAAGCCATGAAAGGCTCGGCAAATATAGTTACAAACTACGCTCGGGATGAGAGGATAGCCGCTCAGAGTCCAAGTGAGCTTCAACGCATGCGCGCACACAAGAGTCCACGTGAAGAACTTTCTTACAAGTGAGCAGCCGTAGAGAGAGAGAGGGTAGGTGGGAGAGACAATGGCACTGCACTGGCGAGTGTCCACAGGCCACGCAAAGGTAAGACAGTGCGTTCAGGGGTGCACAGGGGGCCCTAGCCTCTGTCCATAAAGTCCGTATGGCGAGTAGTACATGCCGAGTGAAGGATGAGGTAGCGGAGCGAATGGCGTACCAGGAAAGGTCGGTATTGGCGGCTTGTACGGGTGGTACCGCGCCGAGAGCGAGCCGACGGGGCTCAGGCTTGTTGGATAGGTCCTGCGCAGTCCCGCCGGCGTAGTCAGCGATGGCGCCGTGCTGTAGTGCAGGTGGCAGGCAGCGGCTGCTGCACTGAGGCCGCTGGGCGCCGCCGATGGCACCGACAGACTGGGCGACAACAGTGGAAGCGCACTAGAGTCCGTCACCGAGAGATTGGTGTGGGTGCGCAAGTGCTGTAGCAGCTCCTCAGAAGTGGAGAACCGCTTGCCGCAGTATGTGTCACCCACCATCCAGCTACAGACGTTCGGCCGCGTCAGCATTGAGTGCGCGGCAGCCGCACCTGGGTACAGAGGGGAACCGAGACCGCCAGCTGCTGAGCCCAGCCCAGGAGGCATCAGTGCCGGATTCAGGCCCAGTCCCTGACCCAGCCGGTCGTGTGAGCATTGTGTGCAGCCGCTAGGACAGACACCTAGCTGCGCACTTTGCATGCTCATCTGACAGTTGGTGCAGAACGGGTCTCGGCAAACGGGCACCAGCGAAGTGCCACCGCCAGCTGTCTTCACACGAGCGTAACCCACGTATGGCGACAAGGGCGAGCCCACGGGGTAGCCACCCAGTTTGAGTGCTTGGCTCGCTAGCGCCGCGCCGGGGAACGCGCCATCCATAGATCCCGGTAGATGGCCAGCCAGTAGCGGCGAGCAGCAGTTGGCTAGCGGGTTCAGACCCTTGTAGGCCGCGCTCAGAGAGGTCAACTGCGACAGCGCATCCTTGTCGCGCGCCAGGTCCAAGCCGAGAGCCGCTGCACCACCGTAGCCAAGGCCGCTCAGAGTGTTCTGCGACGACGGCGTCGAGGATGAAGAGGAGGAGGACGTGGTAGTCGTTATGGCCGTCGCCGAGCCCGATGAAGTGTCTGACTTGGAGTGACCGCCTTCGGAAGCCGCGGGCGATGCCTTGCCGCTGGATGCAATGGACGCCGCGGGAGACGAGCTTGCAACCCGCGGCGGGGATTTAGACGATGAGGAAGGGGACTTCTTGCCGCCGCCCACGTCACCATTGGATGTGGAGTCCTCCTTCTTCGCCGACTCGTAGGGCTTGAAGGACGGCTTGTCGTCCAGCTGGCTCGATGAGGACGTCGAAGAAGAAGAGAGCGACGATGACTTGCCCTTGCTCTTGTCTTGGTCCTTGGGCTTCTCCAGCGGCGGAATTATAGGCTTGATGTTGGGGTTGTCGGCACCAATGTTGCTGCATGTCTGCGCCAGCAATGCCAGAGGGCTCTTCTTGGCGTCGAGCTGCGAGAAGGTGAAAGGAAAAGAAAAAAAGAAAAGAAAACGTAAATAATGACGCCAATGCCTCGCCCATGTCTCACAGATGCAGCATAATAAAACTGACCAACGCTACTTAGTCGGCGCCTTACACAGGATAACGAGATATAAATCGGACATGTGGTGTTCGCACCAAATTAGCTACAACGTGTCTAAGCAAAGTGGACAAAACACCAAGTCTTGCGGTACAGCTTCCGTACCCGCTAAATATCCTTTCAATTTCTTGCTTTGTTGCTAGGCCCCGAACGGATATTCTAGAGCGACGAGGAGCCAAAGATTCCAGTAACTGTGCAATAAAAACGATTGCTGCTATAGTTGAACGAGATAAAAGTCATGCTGGGTAGTTGACACGTTCGCCTCGACATGTTTAATAAAAATAGCCAGTCAGAACCGACGAACACGTACGAGCGCGCCAGACAATGAAGCAGAATACCAGAATGCTATACGACCTTCCAGATGTCGAGTGAATAAGTTTCTCCTTCCCTTGAACGCTAATAAGCTTCACATAGTCCTGCATTTAAAGTACTGCGAAAGCCACACGAAGGCGCTTCAGGCCTAGGAAGAAACTGCTATGAGTGGAGGCGGCGAGCGACAAACGATAGTACTGAGTGTTGCAATCATCTGAGCGTCAGCAAGGGGCGCAAATGTGGAGGCGTTTAGTGCCTCCACAGGCTTGCTCTTTTCAAGGCGCGAATAAGAAAAGCGCAAACTATTCCGGACTATCATTGGCTTCTCGGAAGCTGGGAATATTTTCGCCCACTTTGTAATACATGAGCGCCGCCTTGGGGCAGAACATTTTGCGTATATGTCGTATAAATGTTCCACTCCTGTCAGTCGACACGTCGAGAGCCTTACTGCGTATCCGCCGAGACACCCTTTAAAAGTCAGGCCATGTTCGGTCGCTGCGTTCGAACGGCGCGAAAAATAGTGCCCGAGACAGTGGCGCACATGTCCGTTGTCAAAATATGGGAAAAGATAACTTACAGTTTTTAATCATGAATCCTTGGTTATTTGCCTTTCCAATGTCATCTGCACTTACGTACACGTTATCAGACTCAGATCGGAAGCAGTGGCTGTTTTAGAGTGGGTGCGGTGGAAACTTCATGCTAACTTACCCCCATTAACTGTTCGCTCAATGATATTACAAGGCCAATAGCTTCATAGAATTGGGCGAAGCGCCGTCATCTCACAGAATATTTGTCTGGCAAAAGACACTCACCTCCATCCGAAGAATGTAATTTTAAAAGAAACCGATTAACTGCGCATATATTGATGTAAGCTGGCTGCCTAGCTAAATCTTGATCATGTAAGCCTCACAAATTACTAAGAAGGAAGGCCTCACATCGGTGGATGAAACAAGCCGCATCATCCCAGGCTGAATGTTCCGGCGACTACGACGACATGTCACCGCGCATGGTTAGAGTCAAAGCAATTATGTGATTACGTGTCGGCTCGCAAGCCGGCTGTATGGGCCGAGATTATCTAGCTATTATGCTAACCTCTTTGTTTTCGTGATTGGCCTGTGGGGCCAGCGACGCTCCGCGTATATTATCCTATGGAGCAGCACGCATTCAACGGTGGACGATGAGGAATTAGAATGCAACAATAATCATATTATCCCGATTAACAATGATTATTACTTTTCTGTTGCTCTTTTCACCCAATTTGTTCATCCCCATGAATTCAAGTAGGCGTACGTCAACTGAAAGCCCGTGAGACGTAAGGAGAGTACCTCATGCATGGATAGGACACTGTGCCTGCGACTATCAACGAGTGATTACAACTACGCCAAGAAGGGACGTGAGACAAAAAAAAAGGCGCAGACATCGGAACGTCAATTTATGGCAGAGAAGAAAAAATGGGCAGTCACAGAGCGAAGAAAGCTCGGATGAGACAGCCCACGCAGAGGGCAGCTTCAATGAGAACCCACACACAAGTAGCGCAGCACTGTCTTTGGCGCCTTGTTACGTAGTGACCGAGAGTTGAGGCAATCAGAGAACGCAGTAAGAAATTCGAGCATTTTTTTTTTCGATTGCAAGAAGCAGCAATCGCGCAAGATGCGCACCGCGGTCTCGAAGGGCAAGAGAAAACAGAAAAGACACTCCATCACCCGAAGCGCGAACAAGTAGCCTGGGTTCGATTCTCGGAAGCCATCCGTCATACTGCGCCGCTTTTGTCCCTTCAACCTTGCACGCGACAGCAACGGACAGATCATTAAACTGTTAACGGCGCAGCGCCATTCGCAGTTCCGAATTACAGCGCGCAATGCGACAAAAAAGACCCGTTCCGCCGCCCACAAAAGACGCACGATTTCCATAGCGCGGAGTGGCGCGCAGCTTCAGTTCTTGGAATTTTAGATCGCAAAATAGACCTGAATAGACAGCGCTCGCGATTCATGACGCATGGTCGTGATATATGGAGAACAATATAACGACGCGCGCCTCCGTCGAGCAGTCAGCGTGCTACTTCATCGCACAATGCACGCGCCACGTATAACGATGCAGTCTGCACAGCGCATATGGCCACAGAGGTGCACTTAACGGCTGCAAGCGACTGTGCAGCCACAAAAGATACAACGAACTATAAGCGAAGTGATTTAAGCGATATTCCTGTCGTTTAATGAGAGGCGATGCTTATAAATTCGATCGCCCCCCGTCTGTTAAAGACATGACAGCTGGTTGGCCGTTGGAAACGGGTACAACATAAACTGACAGCAAAGGTGCACAGTTGAGGTCATAACTGCGCGAATACCGTCGATAAATTTTAGTGCCCACACTTCAACCACCACACCGAATGTCTTGAACGTCTGTCAAAGCGGAAGAATTTCCAAAGGGAAATGCATCTTATGCGGTTGGAATAGATGATATATTACTAATAATAAAACACAGACTACGAAGATCACCTAGTATAATGTCGAGGAACAGGGTAGCGATGACACATCACATTACGCAGCCCATTCTTTATGCGTTAATTTTTCATACGCACTGTAAATTCGTAACCTTGCGTCCTATGCATATTACTGCGCATACATATTACCCCTATAGAGCAGTGTTCTTGTTCACGACAGCCGAGAAGCTAATTTATCGGTGTCATCACCGGTTTCCTCGCTTTATTTTGATGTACTTTTATCATTTTGCTAATGAATCTCGAATAAGGCTCGACGACAATATCCGACCGCAATAGAACGCACCTACTCTGTATTTCCCTCAAGCATGTTCTGGCCCAGTTATTAAGCATGCTATGTTGAACTGTTTCATTGTTGAATGCATCGTGGCGATCCCGCATGAAAGGGACCGCGGGCTTTGCCCGACCGGATTGTCCAGCCTCGTAAGTAACAGCTACCTGGACCCCACTTCTCGACAAGCGCCACCTAAAGCGGGGAGACAATCTGCCAGTGATACGAAAGGTGTTTGATATTATGGGCGCGAACCAATAGCAGCTTACCTCGCTACGTAATGGTGCATCTCTGAATACGCTCTATTCGCATGCCCCCTCATCATCTCACAGGGGATGGGAGAACTAAGCACGAGCGCCACCATATGCTTCACAGCTTCAGTCGCTTCAAGGACCTATTTCAGTAGAGGGAATCATTCCTCAGCGGAGTTATCGAAAAAAAAACAAAACAGAGTTGTTCACTTTTTCTCTGGAGTCCATATGTGTACAGGCATTTAAAGCTTATGGCGCAGGCACTAGATGGTGGCACCATCTGATGGCCCTGGGAGTGTACCCTTATATTGCACCGATGCGTTACGCACTATTTGCATATGCTGAGGCAACGGCTCAATAAAAAAAAACAGAATCATACATATAGTGCCTTGCTGTGATTGGAAATAAAGAAAAGGGGTTATGATATATCCTTGCTGGAAAGGGCTCACTACTATACGAAGCGCTAACTGAATGCGACGCAATTGATTACGGATAACGGAATTCGCAGAAAGGAACGCGAAACTGTCATCGCCCTTCATAGCGAAGCGCAATGGTGCATGGTTGCTGACTTCCACGCTTCTACAGCGCGTACTTGTAGACATTGATCAATACAAATGATGTCACCAGTTCTCTCTCTCTCTCTCTCTCTCTCTCTCTCTCTATATATATATATATATATATATATATATATATATATATATATATATATATATATATATATATATATATATATATATATATATTGCTTCTATATAGAATGGGACGAGACCAAGCGCCGCAATATATATATATATATATATATATATATATATATATATATATATATATATATATATATATATATATATTGCTTCTATATAGAATGGGACGAGACCAAGCGCCGCAAGAACATCCAGCAGCATAGCTTACTTTCACAACCATATGAATCGGCAGTAGATCACTCGGTTGCCACGCATATGTGGTATTTAGGTCTGATATCGCGATTTGTCTGCAGCAGTGATATTAAATCCATGACGTATCAAACACGTGAACGCTCTCGAGAAGTAGCACCGGAAGTATATGCTGAGTCTATCAATACGTGGGCGTGCGTACTGATAGGCTCATAAGCTATGTATGTATGTATGTATGTATGTATGTATGTATGTATGTATGTATGTATGTATGTATGTATGTATGTATGTATGAGCACACAGACTGAATAGAAAAATATGGTTATGCGTCTTTTTTGCCCCGTGGTAACGAACGCGATGATTGTTGTCTCAACGCCTGTCTGCGCGTTATTGCATCAATTTTCGAAATCCCGCAGAACGCTCCCAGAGAGATTTCGGAAGAAATAAAGCTTGTCAAAACCACGAGCTAGTTCCAACGACAAAGCGTAGACGGAACAGTTAATCATCTTCTTCCGTACAATGAAAGATCTAAAAGTATGTTAAGCGTGATAATGAATGGAAACGCACCCGCAAACGAAAGAACAAGAAATGCGATTGAATAAAGCATCTCATCGGGTGAAAGAGGTTATAATGCGCTATATTTACCGCATAACACATCGAAACTTGACAAGGAAGCGGCAGCTCGAGGTATATTTTTCGTACGGTGTGACGTTCCATGACAACCCCTTTCATCATACAACAAAGGATAATGAGTCCGTCATTTATCATCGCGTGTTTCGCGAGAACGCGCCAATGCGTTTCACGTTTATTCGCTATAACTCAGCGCGAATACATTTCGAAAATAGTTTTGGGACGGATTTCAATAGCTGCCACCAGTGTGACATAGAGCAGAATACAAGAGAAATAGTTATGCTCGGTCCGAAGTTATTCCCTTCTCACCTGAACAGATATCACGTGAACATCTTTGAATTCTGTCCCAATACAACTTTTCAGCGCCCAGACCGGTTCGAGTGCCGCCATCTTTCCGGCGAGATACCGCCACATCGCTCTATGATGAATTTAACACTATAGTAAAACCAAATGAGCATAATTAGGACACGCCGACAGGTGATCGCGACAGTACACCGGCGGATTCCATGAGCTGCATAAAAAAATATATGCCCTGCTGTTTTCTCTCTCGCTCTCAACTTTTTTGGTTTCGCTCGATCGCTCACACGTCGGTTGTGTAGTGGGAGAGGATAGAGGTGACATGCGTGACGTCTCTTCCATTTTTATCGGGAACAAAGCACCAGGTGCAAGCTTCTAACGCACACATTTAGCGGTACTAGCGCAAAAAAGAAAGAAACTGAAATAGCGGATATATTTCTGCGTGCGCTGAATACAGCTTCTGTTCGCAAGCTTCGTGTGTAATAACGGGCTGTCGCCAAAGCTTCAGCGGCTCGAAGAGTTCAAAAAGGAAAGAAGAGGGCCCAATATATTTTTCCCGGGCTGCAGGAAATCAGTAGTGCATAACGAGCGTAATAAAACAAAAGGGTGACCGGTGAGATCTTTTGTAAGTAGAGACAACGTGCGATGACAGCGCGGGAGCATTTCAGTGAACTGATAGAGAACGCACGTAATAATTTCCCTTGGTCAACTTTTTTCAGCCAACGCGGTCACATACGACATTGAAATAATGGGCTCACGGGCCTTTGTCATTGACTAAACGGTTATTTTAGTTGAAATAGGAATAAACAAAGTATATGCGATTACAGCAACAAAACTTTACGCGAAAGACGCATGCAGCACACGCGCCTGAAATACGGGTTAAAACTGAAAAAAAAAGAAAATAAAACTTGATCCGTAAATTGAAGACGAACGCCGTAAACCAGTGCGTGCTACAAGTATCTCATCGATAGTTAGGATCGAAACGGCGTACAATTAAGGCTAGCAGTGTGTGCGACTTGGTCCCGCCAAGAGCCGACGGCTTCGCTCACCTTGGGGAGCGAGCGCCATCTCTAGCCAGGCATTGAGATGGCACGAGCAGTGCGTGGGCGCTCAACGGTGACTTGCAACAATTTGTTGATCCGCAGTACCGGGATGCTATTTGTGATTTATTTCGAGTCATTCGACACACAGGTTATAATGTGCGTGCACAACGTCGCCACACAGTACTATTGCCGCTACACGTCTCGTTCACGCTCACTAATACCGGTGCCTCAACGACAAACGTATGCGATTTCGAGCACATGACGTGCGGTCGAAGATATTTATAATGGTATCTTACACAGTGAACAGATGTAGCTGTAAATGGGCGAGCATACAAACTCGTTGTAGGTTGCGTCCATTCAAGGCCTACCGGAAACGGGACCACCACTTTTGCGACCATCGTCGCAATGACGGGAAACCGATTTCGGAGTCATGGCAGGTTTCGAAGAGGGGAAGGAAAGAGAAAAAGAAAACAAGGACATTCCGGAAGCGCACGTTTACATAGGAAGGACGTGGCTCTGCGGCCAACGGCGAAAAGGTCGCACAGCGGTGAAGTCGAGTCTCCCCTTTCAGAGGCACGCGCCGGTCCTCTTACCAAAAATGTATAGTTGCGCTGCTACTTAGTGGAGTTCTAGCTCATTATAATTTTACAACGCACCCGCTCACCCGAGTCTGCGGAAGAGGTATTTGGCGTTCAAAGAAGATTTTACAGTTCGCTTAAGAACGCTTAGTACTGACAGCCAATATTTGCAACGCCAACTTTTCATTGCAAGGGATGATTTCGGTTTGCGCACCATAATTACGAACAGGTTCAGCCATTGTCAGCGATCTCTTGGCCCATGCACTCTATGCTCACTAGCGTACACTATAAACTTTCTGCAAACGCCGTGCTCACGAGGGTGGTTCGGCAACAGGCATCAATGCTCTTTTAGCTGGTGTTTTTTGTAAGCAAAGCCGAATGCGTCGCCGTTGTCCCTTTCGATGTTTTACGGAGATCTGTACTGAAGAAACGCGGCACGCCGTTCTTTATACGGTTTCAGTACGAAAAAAAAAAACACAGTCTTTGAAAGAGCCAGAGGCGAGTAAACGCGAGAAAAGGAAATGAACCGAGGAATAAATAGAACACCTCGGTGCCTTGAATGCTCGGAGATCGGACGCACAGCAACTCCATCGGGAATGAGGTAGTCCTGGAGTATCTGGGCGTCAACTCCAGAGAGGGGAGCTTCTACGTTAAAAGAATTAACGCGCACGGATGTCCCCATTGAGTGGCCTGGTAACACGCGGTTTGCCCTCTTTCTTTTGCCCCCCCCCCCCCCCCCCCAACCAAGCGGCGGCGGTCTGAGGCGCTCCGAGCGCGGTCGGGCGGTGGGCTTCCTCGGACCGCGCGTCGACAAGAAAAATCGAGTGGCGCCAAGCAGCGGCAATATATTCAAAGCGCGGACAGCGGGAAGAACAGGAATAAGAGGGGGCCGCCGATTAATTCGCGCGACGCCCCCGCGGCTTAATCGTCGAGCGCTCGACCATGCGTTCGCCTTTTTTATACCACAAGTCGTCCTTCCTTTTCTCCTGCCCCTTCTAGGTCCACGTCGCTGAGCTCACTATACGTTAAAGGCGTTCGATGTCCGGTCAACCACTTATATACTAGCGAAGGAGTCCGTATAAGGCGGCGCCAAATCACTGGTGTATAACATGCAAATAACGCAGCATATGTTTGAAAAAAATAAGGGCTGAACCCACCACGAAAGAAACTTGGCTGAAACGCCTTCCTTCTATTTTTTGCGACGATGCAAATTGGCCAGCAACATAAGAAGTGAGGATACGCCTTGTAGGCTTTATGCTTTCTTAACACACGTAGCAAAAACTTGGTGGACAGCGGAAACTACGACCATTGGCCTATATGGAAACTCCTGAGCGCTCAGTCATGTATCATCCGATATAGGGGGCAGCGGTGCCAGTTGTGCGGGCCAACGTGCGGAAATTGTTCGATTCAATGCTCGTAGTTCCAGGACTGACTTCGTCATAGACTCGTGAATTCCGTCGGATCGGTGGAACGCATGTACGCACGCGCAAATTGCCGAACACCCCGAACATGTACGTTTTTTGCGGGTTACGCATCTCGCGGTTACCGACAAGCCAGAGCACGCGGTGGGCAATGCTCAAATTGAGGGTAATTTAGTGTGCGCGCCTGCACTTGTATATACATACCAAGAAGGCTTCCTGCTGTTCGCTATGTCGCACGTCGAATAATTTTGCGCGACAGTTTACGCAACGTATTCGTTCAAGGTAGCCTAATGACTCATTTTCGATGGACACATGAAAGGAACGACCCCCCCCCTCCCCAATACAGTGCGTTAAAGAGAGACGATGACCCGGTTTCGATTGACAAACTGCACTCTGAGAGAACTCTAATGCCATACATTTCACTATCATATAAGTTCATTATTATAGCGCAGAAAGTCAAAGGTTCAAGTTTCATATGGAAGTGTGGCAGCTTGGGCTAGTTGGTATGGCATGACGATAGTTATAGCGCGAGAACAGAACGACGACACAGAGACAAGAAGGACACGAAAGACACGAGCGCTCGTGTCTTTCGTGTCCTTCTTCTCTTTGTGTCGTTGTTTTGTTCTCGCGCTATAACTATCTTCAATTTTCATTTTTAAATTTCACGCAGAAATTTCCGCGTGTGAAGCGAGAATCTTTAAGAAGTATTTTTCCTATTTCCGCAACATTGGCTCGATGAAATTTTCTGAATCTTCACATGCTAGGTCTATGGCACCCGCAGATGTCAATGTACTTCACATTTGTCGATTAGAAGCTACGCAAAAATGCAGTAGACTCCTTAAAATATATGACGTCACGGTGTATTGTGCAGGAATTTTGCGCGTTTTCCCGCTTATACCAAACGTGGTGTCGCACTAAAAACGGTGTTTTCGGCATTGTGAAATTGTGCTCTACTAATACACGAAAAACTCGAAGAAACAATTCAGGTAAGCGAGTAAAACAAGTAGTAATACACAAGAGCATAGACTGCGGTCGGAATGCCCGAAGTACCGCTGCTCGCCTTTCTGAGCATAATATGATACATGCCTCATACTCACAAACACAGAGAGCAGCATGTCGCGTTTTACTTTTCTAAACTGCATAACTATGAATGCCTCATTTTAGCCCACTCTCTCACAAAACGGCGTGACGTGCTCTTGAGATTATTATATCCTTATAATTTAGACAGTAGGTAATCGATTTAGAAAGTCGTTCTTGTAGAAGTCACGGATTTCACTGCCGCACCCTAAAATGTCTGCGTTTGGTGTTCCCGTGAGTCTCATTGGCGAAGCTGCTATGCGCGAGACGCGAGCAGCAATACAGATGGATGTGGCTCGATGAAGTGCGCATTTGTAAGCGCTATTTAGACTTCCAAGAACGGATAAATCTAAATGTGACACCGACGGACATGGTAGCAGCTGCCACTTTCACATTATTTAGCACGTGTAAATTGACAGTTCACATGCGTTCAAAAAAATTGAACGCAAATAGCTTGTGACCCACACAAAGCTATCATTTCAATACTACAGGCATCACTCACATCGTCGGTACGAAAAGGGCGATATGCCTTAAGGAGCATTTGTAGTCGTTCAGCTATCTATGTCAACAAGTAAGATGCCTACTTAGCAGGGATATACATACCCGAGTATTATTAAATGGTACTTAGTTCACATCTCGTATAGCAGCAACTTTGATGTTGTACTTCACTTACTGTTGTCGCATATTTACATGCGGTAAGTAGGAGTGAGGTCCCAACATCATACACATAGTATATGACCGCTCAATATGGCATACGTTTAGCTGCGAAATTGGCATATATGGCAACGCTTCACTATTCATACCTATCACGATAGTGTACGTACGTAGTCTCTACTTATCCACCCCACTTCCTTCCTAAACCAGCAGCGTACTCTGTTTCACCCCAGCGATGATATCGGTCGTTGGTTGCTCTAAAGTTGAAGCGTGTGCGAAAATTTCCACTCATACACTTACAGATACACATACTCTTTTGGAAGACATTTACGCTCACCCTGAGTGTGCTCGACGAACGTCTATAGAATGTGTCTCCCAGCGCGTTTGGGCGAGTCAATACGAGGTGTGGCTGACAACCGATCGTGTGTTCCCTCCTTCTGGTGTTTCAAGTTCTTTGTCGCACGTGGATGGAGTGTGTAAATCCGTGGATTGGTGGCCCCTATCCACACAACGTCACCCACACTCTATACGCCAGAGATGGGGCACAACAGGCGCCATAAAAAGGCGCTGCTCACCCTTGCACGCCTGCAGCTCCGCAGCCGGCAGTAATTCACCTGAGCACGGTAATTCACCTGAGCACGACTGAGCGCGGCATAATCGGACGTCGACCGATCAAAAATACCCAACCTCCATCAACGGGCTCGCTCGAGATGTCACTCGAACGCTTTAGAAGTTGCGCTCCATAGGACACCTCCAGTGCCTTAGTTGTGTCCCACAGTTCCGGTCGTAAACGGGACAGTGTACTTCTATTTGGCTGTTGCAGATTTCCGAACTCGACGGGCAATGTTTTTCAAGCATAACGAACATTACCCGCTTGAGCTGTGGCTAGTCTAGCCAAACTGACGGTTAGCGAAAACGTGATTAGGGACAAAGTAATCGACGCGAGCCGCACGGAGCCTCGCGAGAGATAGTTCACGCTGTACGCAAACAGTATAATAAAAAGGGATGCGATGTGCAAGCCGCGGCGTGCTCCTGGCACATAGCTCATGGCGCGTAGTCTGATTCCTGCACCGCCACTTTAGAACGTCGTACGAACGACCCCGTGTAACGCTCAGCTTCATGCATATACTGATGGGAAGCGTGATGACCACGCTGCTAAATACAATTGATTGATATGTGGGGTTTAACGTCCCAAAACCACTCTATGATTATGAGAGACGCCGTAGTGGAGGGCTCCGGAAATTTAGACCACCTGGGGTTCTTTAACGTGCACCCAAATCTGAGCACACCGGCCTACAACATTTCCGCCTCCATCGGAAATGCAGCCGCCGCAGCCGGGATTCGAACCCGCGCCCTGCGGGTCAGCAGCCGAGTACCTTAGCCACTAGACCACCGCGGCGGGGTTGCTAAATACAATACGATCGTACGACTGCAACTGAAGTGTGTAAGTACAAATGCCGCACAATTTCTTGTAAAAGTGTAACATGATGCCGTCGCCATTAGAAATGCCATGCAAAATATACTGTCCAAGGTGCCAACTCTTTCTGCGCAACACTATTAAATGATGGTTAACAAAAATCATCGCGATGATATTGCTTGAGCAACCAAAAACTCAGACGGGGGCCTCCCTTAAACGAAAAGAAAAGGGGGGGGGGTGATGAGCCATGTTTTTTGAAGTTCACGCCCTTATATTTATTGCACTTTCGAAGGCACTAGGCGAACGTGTCCGGCACGGACCACCCTTCCTGTATTTTTTCTTCGTTATTTCCCTACACAAGTATCGCGATTCACTACATAACCAGCATGCTTTACTTTGTTGTTGACTACAACCTCAAAGGACATCATTCATCCCATTCTCAGAACTGTCTAGAGAATACTGTGCCGCTGTTACATTTAATATCAGTGCATCCCATGGAGCAGGAAAATTATTTGCCGCGTGGCTTGACATTATTTGTTGTCACTCTCTGCGTAGAAAACACTCCTGAACAATATCACCACACAGTGCAGAGCAGAGAGCCGTCCACGTCTTTACCTAACTGCATCGCGATACTGCAGGCATTTAAATAAGCCAAATGCAGAAGGGACGCGAACGCAGCGGAATAAAGTTGGTTAGTGCGATTTTCCACCGCACGACGGCGCCACCAAACGGACACGGCGCGGTCTTCGCAAATGCCGGCGTGCCATCACCTTACCCGTGCTAATTTAGTAAGGACATGCACGCTATGATCGTTAAATGTGGAATTGACATCAGCAACGGTAGTAGCAGTAGGGACAAACAATCACATGCCTATCAAAGAGAACATCGCGAAGGCAGAGCGCGACGAACGAAACCTGTTGGGGTCGTGATTTGTATGGTCATAATTCGAGCGATCGTTCGGAAAACTCGAATTAAGACACATAACAAGCAACGTGATAATACAATGAGAATGCGCCACTGTGTTTGTTGCTTAAAATTAGCTGACTGACATTGGCAATGCAAGCAAGACTGATTGTGTCAACGTCATCGGGTCGGGGGACCCGATGATGTTGCCACACTGAAGAAGGCCCGTAAAAGACCCTATATGAACTAAAGGAACATGATGATTTTTTAATGTCACTCACCGTAGTCGGAAGCGGAGACAGGAACTCTGGCCTCAGGTACTGATTACTTGAGGTCAGCATGGTGATGGGTCATGGAACCCTGACGAAGGTGATGATCAACTCGGTCCAAACGCGATGAGCGGTTGCCGACAGTGTAATCCGCGGGGGTAATGTCAAGTAATCCAGCCTCCGCAGAGGTGAGTGTCCTGGCGAGCGGTGCTTCAGTCAGAAGATACGAGCTCTACGATCCGCCTCAGCTGAGAAAAAAAAAAAGACGGCGCGAGCGCTACGAGATCGCGGAGCAGCACAGCGACGTCGACTGTGCTCCGTACACCAGCAAGTCGCGGCGAGTTCTGCGCGTGCGACGCGTTCGCCGATCGCGCCTCTCCGGGCGGGGACGTCACGTGCGCGCGGAGCCCCAACATCCGGTGTGCCGAAGGAGGAGCCAACGCGTGACGTCACGCCCATCAATTTCCGGTTTCTCCTTTCCCTTCGTGGTTCTCCGCGGTCGGCGCGGCCAATGGAAGCCCGGTCGAGCTAATGATCTGGCGTCGGGCCAGCTGTCAACTTTTACAACGCTATCCATCAGCCCGTTGTCAGAGCTGCCAATCAGGCATGATTTATGTCAGCTTTTGTTGTCAGAGCCGGGGCGGTCTTTCTTTGGCGAGTTGTGGCAGAGGAGGGGAGAGCTTTTCTTTTTCTCTTTCCCCGTAGGCGAGGAGGAGAGTGTCTACAGCCGGCTGCTCCTCTCTTTCGCGGATGAATGCGTCGAATTGAGAAAGAGAGTTGTCCGCTCTCCGGGTATTCCTCTTCGGTCACGCTAATCTTTCAGAATCGCATCATTCGCGCCGGAGAAGAAAGAACCAGACGCGACTGTCATGGCGACGATCGAGTGGCCGGAGGAAAAGGCGTACCGCTGCTCCGAAGCGAAGGGTGACCCTCGCTGGCTGGGCGCGACGCGCCGGACCACCGGAGACGATCCACCCGTCTCCTTTGAGCACGCGGCGCTGTCTCGCGCGCGCCGGCAAAAGTGTCCTTTGTGCGCGCGCCTAATGACCGCGCGCTTCTCCGGCCCCGCCGGACGCGGTGGTTAGTCGCGGATTAGCGGGATAAGCAGATCTTCCGGCGTCGGTCTGATGATCTGGGGGATCACCCTCGGTGCGTGTGATCGTTGTCCTAGTGACGGATAGTCGGCGAGCACCCCGCCGCGCCCAACTGGCACTTAAGTTCAGATCAGCGTCCGATCCCAGTGAGTTTGGCCCTATAAAGTTGCAGTATGTGTGCAGTTTAAGGCCTACCTTTACAAAAGAATAGTTGCTGGTATTATTCAATCTTGACTTTAAAACGTTGCGGATTATTTGTCCAAGTTCACGAAGTCATCGTAAGCATTTATGTGAATACAAGAAATACCTTCTGGCGCTATGACACAAATGTGCCCTTTGTAGTTGTTTTTATTTATTTCTTTGGGGGGGGGGCGACATCCAGTGGACAGAGATAAACATTGTTTATGACGAAATATGAGCTTCAGTAAAGAAGTCATTGTGTGATACCATGCCAGTACGTTTCTTATGTTCTACGGCACTTTCTCTCGCACCAAGTTATTAAGAGGCACCTAGTTTGTCGTGGTAAAGAGGGGTGAACAGTGTTCACCACCGCCTTCGAGCCAGTAGCGTAGTCATGCAGACATCCTTTTTTAGGGTGGGGGGATCAACTATACTTTTTGAATGTTCTTCTATGTGTGCGTGTAAATGGAAAGCTGAAAATTTTCGGAGGGCACACTTTTGACGACCTTGAGGCTAGCAGTACTTAAACAGTTGGGAACGCGGTGGTGTACCTGAGCTCATGATTGATTTGTGGGGTTTAACGTCCAAAAGTGTACCTGAACTCAAACCTACAATGGGGTATGGACGTAAATCAAAAGGTTGTGCGAGTCCCCGCGTTAAGAGAGTTCAGTAGAGAGAAAAATTACGTTGGAAGAGAAACTAAAGGATATGAGAGAGATATGGGCTGAGTGAACGTCCCGGTATTCGTAAAGGAAGAGCATGAACTCAAAGGGGGAGGGGGAGAACTTGGAGACTCACCAGTAAGTACAGGGATCAGTGTAAGCCATCTGGCAACAAAGACCACTGAACAAAAAGGAGCAGAAGCAGAGCAGGTTTATTGATTTATTCGATAACAGAGATGAGAAAAATAAAAAAAAATGCTTTGAGAAACCACTGAAAGGGTTAAGACAAAGTAAGGTCGGGAGCACTTATGATAACTAAAAGAGACGTGCTTTGCTCTCTCAGGCGAGGTGGGGTTGAAAAATAGAACGCGTAGCTAGAAAGTGAAATTCAGTAAAGACGAAATGCACTTGCTGTAGGAAAGGTAAGGAAAGGACGGGGCATGTTTCAACGGAATGTGTATATATACACCCGGATCCGGGTGTATGTTTCGGGGCTAGCTATACATGAAGTCTGGTATAATGACAGCCCCGGAAAGGTGATCAGGTCCAGGATAGAAATATGTAAAAGGCGGTTGGAGGATGGGTCGAGGGGAAAAATGTAGTGGAAAAAAAAATATTGTGAAAACAAAGGTCATTTTGCCATAACATGCATAACGATGGTCTTTAATCTAGGTACACAAGGCATGAGGCCGCGTTATAAGATAACAACAATAATATGATTTTATGGCCCGATGGCGCCAAAAGACATTTTGCGCACGTGTATCTGCTAGTGTATGACTGAATTTTTTTTCAGCTCCGTTACGATCATATCTTCCCTCCCCCTCTTGTATTCATTGTAGCCCCTCTCTCCCCATTCCGCAAAACACACACACACACACACGCACACACACACACACACACACACACACACACACACACACACACACACACACACACTTTTCGCAATGGCAATGCCATGTATGTTGGCTTGAAATGCAGTTTCTCAGTTATCGGCTTCATCACGCATGAGACAATCAGCAGCTAGAATAATTTGTGGTAATTTCTGGAAATACTTCGAACTTGAAGACGTCTTACCACATCTCCGTTGTATGCATGCCGAGGTACAGGTATATACGGCGGCTCTTTACAGAGACAACTGTGGGCAGGACAAGTTCAAAAAGAATGAGTAGCTTCAGCACAATGGTCGCAATACAAGACAGCCGAATGTGCCAGCCGATTTATTCACCGAGGGAAAAAAAAAGGATATGTTAAATACTAAAGTGGCGGTGCTCTCAGAAGCAACTCCGAATGAGCTTAGCAACATTACTATTGCTTCAACGCCACTGTGTGCTAGCAAAAAAAGAAAAAAAAACATTCATGGCAGTGAAAGAAGACAAGTGTGCGAAGCTGATTAGGAATTCACAAGATTTAAGAGACATAACAGGACGAGCAAACATTCACTCATGTCGTGCTGCAAAGAATAGGTTGCCTTGTGCCATTTTGCTTTATGTGATTCGTTGTGGCGTCCGCTTTCGCACGAAAATACCGGGAAAGTCTGCACAGTTTTCGTTCACCGACAGTCGCTCCTTCGTGGCACGGGTACGCAGTGCAAGCTCATAGTACACACGATATGAGTCGTCAGACTATGCAAGTCAGCTGCTAAAATGCGTAGATCTTTTTCCATAGAACCGAGTCAAGCGGCTAAGCTTTTTTCCCCTTTTTTAAACTGAAGTCTACGCATTCCTATCCTGCTTACGTACGTGCATGTAAAACTTTTTTTGTGTGTTTCTTGTTTGAAACTCGCTGAACATGCATCTATGTCGCAGTTAAAGCCATGCCGAATACCGTTGAAAATGACGGCAGTAATAAACTGGTTGCAATAAGCTATATGAATGAGTGTATCAATCATATTGACAAGTACACGGGATTTGTAAAGACGGGCTAGCCCGGCAAGCCTGAAGAATTTAAATCGGGCTAGTCCGTTCTACGTACGTGGCTGACGTGCACCTTTTAAATCAAGCTAACCATTCATGCAGCGCGAGTTTATTGGTGCGTTCAAATAGCGCTGCGATTTTTCTTGCTGTTATAAAACTATGTGCACACTTATTACCAGTTTTATTTTTAATCACACAAACTTAATCGAAAAAGGAAAGGTAAGCAAGAACCGAACCGGTATGTGCAGCTATACCATACCGAAGTATTAAAATTTATTTTATTTTTTAGCTACGCGTTATGTAACGACAGGAGTAACAGGCGAGGCATTCTACCTTTTGTCATATAAGTTTAGTTTTTTTTTTCAACACATCGCAACTCCCGGGAGCAGGGCTCTAGTAAGGTCTCAGGCAGGCCCATTCTTGTTCTTTTCTTCTTTATTATTTATGGCGCACGCATTGCGTCACTACAAAGGCGTGTACCTTATGTATATTTACAAATACTGTGTGACTAGTTCCTTTGTATCTTCGTGTCCACCCTGTTTCTCTGCTTGAATAGGCGTGTCAGTCCAGCGCAATGTTATACGGCACCAATGGCGTAATCACGAGAGCTGCGCTGGCGAAACTATTGACATTGCGCCGGGATTTGAAGGACGGGCTACAACAACGCGACGATAGATAGCAGGAGCAGTGGCGGCGCAGACTTTAACGACCACCTCACTGACAGCGAGCGCGGCTGTTTTTCTCGCCGGAAAGGCGACGCCGTAGCATAAACTCGTCCACCGACTGTTATGTAAATGCGTGCTTGCCCGTTGCCGGCGCAGTTTATGCCGGCCGTAAAGGGGAGAGAGCGCGCGAAAACGGCGTATGTCCGCGGGGACCCAGAGGGCACGTCCACATAACGTCTTGGGCTGCTCGCACCGTCCGTCGCCCCGAGACACACACGGGCAGCGATGCTCAAAAACAAGCCAGACGCGGCCGGCCCTCCTCCCTTTTATGGAACACATACGGGCGCGCGAGAAAAGGAAACGAGAGTGAAATATAATGGAGACATAAATCTGGCGCTTTATTGCCGCACCGAGGCAGGGATTATTATCAGCGATATATACAACTTAGGGGTTTCGATGTAAGTCATATCTGCAGCCCGGGAATGCCGTAATTTATGGCGCCATGAAGAGCGAGGAGAGAGTAAGGGCGCACTGCCGGAGCAGAGCAGGCATCAAAGCCGCCGCGATTGGTGAGAACACGGTTATAAATCTCGAATTAAGAGTCCGCACGCCGCCGCTCAGGAGAGTACAGCGCCGCCGCGAGCGCTCGTAATGGCGCCGCCGAGTGTCGTTTCACGCGCGGCGCAGGACGCGTCGCGCCATCTACGGGTGGCCGCTAGAAACGACAGTGGCGCTCTTTCTCTCTCTCTCGGTGCCAGGTGCGCGGTGAGAGCGTTGCCTACTGGTTTGTCCGAGGTTGTAGCGTGAGTTTTGGCAAACGGCCCTGTTTATAACCTGGAAACATATGCACCGTGTGCTGCTGCGGCCGATAGATACCGGCGGATGAAATATATATGTGCGCTCGGATATATACGCTGAGGCGGGAGGGACATTTTATAACCCGGGTCGTAAAAGTGCCGTCGTTATGGCGCTCCACCGGGACGTGTTGTCGTCTGCTCCCGGCCGGCGAACTGTCTGCGATTCAAGGCTCGCGCGTTCGCCGCATAATACTAAAGGCGCGTCGTCCCACTCGGCGCGCGTTTTTTTAACGCGCGTCGAGCCGGTCGCGGAGAACGCCCTGTTTTAAACATTTGTCGGATAAGGAATTATGGCGTCCAAAATAATGGCCCCGTAAAGGTCTTCTTGGTGCTCGAGTGGGGCCACGCTCTCTTTTTCGTCCTTTTACTCCCTTGTTGTTTTTTTCCCCTCCTCTGCGGCTCTCGGATATGAACAGACTTCGAAGTGTGAGAGGAGCTCTCGCAAATCGGATGGGTTTATTTCCCTTGCTTACGCCTTTTTGCTTCCCCCCTCCTCTCGGTGCTGTCTCTCGTGCCTTTCCGGTGTACGAACGAGGGCCGGATACGTTCGTTTACGGCGCACCTTGCCACCGTTATGTTCTTCTTATTATTTTTGTCCCTGCATGTGTGGTAGATTGCAGAGGTTGTAAAATTTCTAGCGCGCTCTCTACAACTGTCAACAAACCCTCAAGTCCTTGAAAGAGATGGCCAATAAACTTTGAGGTCAAATTTAACAAGCGGAAAACGATTGTTAAAACGCTTTGACGATATTTAACGAACGTTATACGACACCGTATAAGCCAAGTCGCAGAACATATGCCGGTGTACGGCCGCGCTCGTGGAACTTACTCCGCCTCATTAGTCAAAGGCTGCATTTCTGAGATTTTTATCGCAGACTTGACGGACAATTTCCCTATCTTGCCAATGTTTAGTTGTTGACGGAATTTGAAAAGTCACGCCAGCGTGTTACATTTACATCTGTAATAAAATACGCCCACTTTGAGCCTCCATACTATTAGAAAACGTCTTGCACTGGATTACCGCGACAGCTCAACTGCCAACACTGAGTTTTTTTTTTTTATAAGGGTTTGGTCAAAACGTCGAGAATGTTTTCTTTCTTGTTGCGAAGATGACATATTACAAGCTCAGGATAATAAGCTCAAGATATTTTGAACTAATTGACAGGCTTGACAGTGTTCCGTAGGCGGAGACCAAGTTATAACAGACTTACGCGTGCAATGGCATTTGAGAATGACGGGAGAGGCTTCGAAGGCCTAGAGAGAAAGAAATGTGGCCAGGCTACCACATAGTAGAAATGGAATTTCAGAAAAAAAATCTAAACGAAGCGTCTGACCATGTTTCTGCCAATGAGGTTGAGAGCTGGGCTAGTTGGTGATTGATCATTATACCGTATGGTTGAGTAGTGCACTTTGAACGAGAGCAAAAGGGGCATGAATGAGCGTGGGGTCCTTGACGTCTTTGTCCCCTTCCTAATTGCGCTACTTCCCCATACAGTATACCATTTCACCGTCTGAAATTGAACTTACAAGAGTTAAGTTACCAAAAGAGTGGCTGCTTGGGCTCGTTGGTACTGCATTTTTGAAAGAAATATACTTTCTTAGTGCGCAGGGAACATATAAGAAAGAAGACAGATAGCACACTACTCTCTCCTTTCTGAAACGTTTCCTGCACCCTAAGAAAATATATTTCATTCATAAATTAAGTAACCGACGGGTTATGAACGAATTAGTAACGTCGCAAGGGCACTGTTGAGGAAAGGACAAGCCACTGTGCCCATGGCGAATACCACCCGTGAACCTCTTCTTTATTGCTAACAGTGATCTAATTTCCCGATGATGCCATTGTTTTTTGTCTTCTACACAATTTGTAATATCCTCCGCACTCCACAGTGGCACCTGACGACAAAGAAAACTGAAAGCTCAGCTCGAATGGTATCAAATGGCCCAATACTTTCTGTGCTTCCGGTACTGCCCAGTTTAACGGCTATAATATATCGAAAATTTGCACTCAGGGCTGATGCCATAGAATGATTAACACCATGCACTGAATTTAGACATTTGAAATATCGATGAAAATCCGGCTGGTGTCACACTAGATAACTTGAAGTCATGCCAACAAGACTGCGATGTCGTGTGCCACCTTTGAATCTATATTCACACAGGGCTGGTCTGGGAATATCTCCCCTATGCAGCTTTTGTACAGATCTGGAATCAATAGACCATTATTTTTTGTCATGTCGCCATTACAGTCTATTCAGAAACGTCTCCTTGCCATCCCATTTGCTAACCTTGGGCTGCCCTTCACCATTGAGAATATACTCTCCTTTGGTGCTTCGGTTCTGGGCTACAGCCACAGCATTGTCTTTAATGCCGTTTGCAGCTATGTACGTGAAACAAAACGAATGCGCCTCTAAATTCCAATTTGCATATTTGTTATTATAATATTATTAAGCAAATTCTAAACATCAATTTTAAACGTGTTCGAAATTACAGCAATTTCAATTCGAGATATATATTATTCTGTCTGGTCGAAATGGCAAAAAAGAAAATATTGCACTCTTTCTGTATTTACGTATGCTTTATGCTCCTCCTGTTAGGATTAGGTTTCATTCCAAAGGCTTTAAATTTTATATCCTCAATTCTTGGCCAATCCCCCTGAGTGAGCAAGAGCCATAGTGGAGGCATCATCATTATCATATGAGTTTCGAGTACGAAATGTTCTTCAGTATCAGTAAGAGTTCCATATCAGACCTAGTATAGTGCCATACCCGTCTTTTCTTGCACTTGATCTTCCAGCGACGCAAACACTACGAACAGAACGTTGCAACTTGGCCTCGCAAATCTTGTATGAAACTTCATGACTAAGCTACCTCAGGCAGGTAAGTACACAGCTCGTGGTCTTGAGGGCATATAGGTTGGATGATCTGGAGCATATTCGAAGCCGTCTTAGGTAGCGTAGATAACACCTGCGCTTAATGTTCTTGCTCCATCGAAAGGCTGGGTCTACAGGACTGGATTCGGAACCAAAATTTGTACCGCTGGCCTTACGAGTCTCCAAGGTGTCATTGACGAACAAATGTTGCGATGGGTGGACATATACAGTTGGCTGTAGTCGGTGGGCTTTGGGTGCTTTCCTGTCTACATGCACGTCCGTGCAATGTGTCCCTCGATGAACGGCCTTGCCTTGCAAATATCGGGCCGTCGTTGCGAAGGGCGAGTCAGAAAGGAGCCGAAGAAATCGTTAGGGCTTCCGTCTCGCGAGCCCCCAGACGATGCCTGCGATCACGTCAGTCCATGGGTGCTCCTAGTGGTCTTAGTTCCAGCTGGAGTCGTGCTCCCGGGTCGTGGCGGTGGTTAGGCCTCGATCACAAGCTTCACGTGACGCCGGCTGCACAAACTCGTCCAGGCTGCATATGCGGTCGAAAAGTCGTGAAACCCGCTCTGTTTCACCACTGAAGGCCTTTTTTCCCGGGTTTCACGGCACCAAAATGTTCAAGAAAAGACAAGCCACCGTCCCCATCGTGGTGCCTACCCGTCGACCTCTTCTTTATTGTTCTTGTTCTTGTTCACCTATTGTCCATGGCCTATATACCCACTATGGGGAATCGGCCAAGAACTTCGTGGTTTTAAGTATTACTGTTAAGATTTAGAATAATGGAGGTATATTAAAAAGATTACCGATGACCTAGGAAATTGTGTTGATTGATCTAATGCATATATATTTAAATAAATAAATGAATTCATTTTTAGACTAGCGCAATAATGAGATTTTTATACGTATATAATTTTCTAGACGCGTTAGGATAATGATAGATAATAATTAGTCAACCTATTAGTTTCATCAGTATAGTCCAGGATGGCCGCGCATACTGTCGCATTAGAGAACACAGAAATGGAAACTCCAAAAAACAGAATAACAGGCACAGATAAATCCATACCGATACCACGTAAAGGTATTTCTAAAGGAGTTGTTCGTTTTGTGCCAATTTACCTACGTTGCTGCTATACACAAATGGCTACGTGCTGAGAGCGATCAACTCAATGCACTTATTCGCAAGGTGGTCAAACGAGCCCTTGGCCTCCCTATCACCACTCCAATGTACAAGCTCCTCGAGCTTGGCGTACATAACACGCTAGAAGAGATCGCCGAAGCTCAGGAACGCGTGCAATTGACCCTACTCACTAGCACCAAGGCGGGCCACCATATTCTGCGCGAGCTCGGCTTCTTCTCCTCGAGGGCCAGGGACCCCCCACAGTTGACTCTCATTCCCCATGAAATCCACGACCTTATCACGATCGCTCCCATACCACGAAATGTACACCCCGAATACAACAGAGGCAGGCGCCTTGCGCGGGCGACCGCCATTCTCAAGCGCATAGACATGGAAGCGGACAACGTCTCGTTCGTGCACGCCGCTGCCTATCGCAACAACCAAGCCTTCGCCGAGGTCGCGGTATCATCCGCGCAGCAGACTCTTAACTCAGCCACAATCCTCACCCGAAAACCCGAAGTAGCGGAGCAAGTAGTTATAGCAATAGCTATGCTCGACAGCAAACGGGAGTTCATCTACAGCGACTCCAGGCCGGCCATCAAAGCCTTCGAACGCGGAGTCATCTCCGACCAGGCGTTACGTATCCTTCGCAATGCGGACCCAAGTGCCCTGAAGCACCACACTGTCATCTGGTTCCCCGCCCATCTCGGCCAGGTGCCGGGTGCCCTATCCAACCTCAACGTGATCGCCCATGATGCAGCGCGTGCACTTACCGACCGCACTGCCACAGGGCAACCTCATCTTGCTGGGTTAGATACCAATCGGGATGCACCAATTACGTACAATGAAATTACAAAGCACTTTTACCTGGAACGCCGCATTTTTCCACCCCCACATCCGAAACTTAACCGACCGCAGGCATTAACCCTACGCCTATTACAGACACACACGTACCCAAACCTTGCCACGCTTCACGTTTATTATCCCGATGCGTACCCCAGCGACACATGCCCATCATGTGGACACACAGCGACACCCGCACACATGCCCTGGGACTGTAGAACAACTCCCCCCGACTCTACTTTAAGCAAGTGGAAGAGGTCCCTCAGGAGCTCACTTCTCGCCGACCAGCAATGGGCCGTCCAGCAGGCCCACGAAGCGGCCGCCAGGTACTCCCTGCCGTTCCCTACGTGGGAGACGCCCGCTACGTGCTAAGCGCGTCCTGCAGGACTGAAATAAAGTTTTTTCATTCCATTTCATTGTTCGTAACGTGCTAAAGCGCCGGCAGGTCAAAAAGAAATGATCTATTGTTTCCAGTTCATCACAGAACGCGCACAGTGGTGAAGGTGCCTGAGCAGACCTGTGTTTATATAAATTTAGATATGGTACCCAGGAACGCAGCTTCGTGATAGCTACTTCTTGTTTACGATTGCGGCAAAAGTCTCTTCGCCAGTGATATAATAAATGGCGATATTCGGTAGAGTTTGTTAGTGCTGTACCTCAAAGCATTTCTATAATTAAGAGTGATCGAATTCCCCGATGATGATAACGTCACTGCTCGTCTTCTACACAATTTGTAACAGGCACTCCTTTTCCACGAAATGTACCTTTACCATACTTTGCCATAAAACTATTCCTTAAAGGGGCATCACAACACTGCGAATAGACTGCCAGAAAAAAAAATCCAGGAAATACAAGCTAAGTAGCGGTGATTCTGTTGTCCAGGCCCGTAGCCAAGATTTTTCTTTTCGGGGATGCCCACTTTCTAATGGTTTTGGCAATTTTTGGAAAAATCCTATTTTTATTATATATTTTCGGCACCCCCTTAAAGACTTTAGCAGGGGGGTGAGCTATGCAGCCCTTTGGCTACAGACCTGGATTTGTCACCCGCTCAAGCGATCTTTATCTCTATATCCTATAAGCGCACTGAAATATGCAAGAGGTGGAGATGATGACAGAAGGGCAAGAAGCTAAGTCCATTCATCAGCGCACGTCATGAACTGGAGCGCTTTCATCCTTTTAAGGGTGAAGCTCCTTAGGGCTGAACCTTTTCATACCTTTAGGGGTTAAGCTCCTCGGGGCAGAGATTTGTCAGTCCACGGTGCCCGTCACTGGTAGATTTGTGGATGACACACACACACACGCACACGCACACGCACGCACACGCACACGCACACACGCACACGCACACGCACACACACACACACACACGCGCGCGCGCGCTCACACACACACACGCGCGCGCGCGCACACACACACGTTCACACACGCACACACACGCCCACACACGCCCACACGCGTACACACACGCACACACACACACACACACACACACACACACACACACACACACACACACACACACACGCGCGCGCGCGCACGCACACACAAAGTTTAACAATGAATTGTAAGAGAACAATATTAACCGCCTAGAAGCTCAAACCTTTAATACTATAGTCGGCTACTTTAACGTGCACGCGCGTTAAAATCTCCAATATCTGTTTTCAGCTTTCTTTGGTAGATTCTATACATAAACTGTCAGTTACCTGGGGTATCTATCTATCTATCTATCTATCTATCTATCTATCTATCTATCTATCTATCTATCTATCTATCTATCTATCTATCTATCTATCTATCTATCTATCTATCTATCTATCTATCTATCTATCTATCTATCTATCTATCTATCTATCTATCTATCTATCTACGTCTGGACGCTCTCCTGGTCGTCTCCTGCCACGGCGGCCGCATTTTAAATGGAGGTCAAGGTTCTTGAGGCCCGTCTTCTTAGAATTTGAAGCAAGTTAAAGAACCCCAGGTGGTGGAAATTACGGAGCCCTCCACTACCGCGTCTCTCATAATCATATGGGAATTGGGAAAGTTAAACCCCAACAATTATTATTACTGGTTGTCTCCTTAACTTGACACATACAAAAGTTTGCATGTATGAGCATTACTTTATGACGAACACAGAGAACAGGTTATTAAATCAATTACATGAGATGCTTGACGCGTGCATCATGAAACGCATTGTTTCTGTAACGCGTTACACGTGCCCGCATCTCACTGCGTTTGAATGCAAGTATGCAAGTATGAGCCAGTGCTCATAGGTTATTGAGAGTTTGTATCCAACCAGAAACGGCAATGACATAACTTCAAAATCCATACGTGATCGCGTTATGAAGCTTGCGTTGAAGACTATTACGGGACAGCGTCGGCAGTGTTGCATAGGCGAGGGAAAATCAGAGGAAGGGAAAGACAGGAAATCCCGAGTAGAGCCGGAACTGAACCCTGGCATTCTGCGTGGCAGTCAATTATTCAACCAGAGAGCTACTGCAGTGCCTGAAACAGCTCACATGTAAAACCTTACAATGGCGTCGTATCACGCCAATGTCAAGCATGCATGCCATGTTTAAATGTAATAAACACTACATATTAACTCCTGTGACTCGCCAAGTTATGGTCGACCATGGCACAATGCTGAGGAATGCAGTGAAAGCCACTGCCTATGACCCGCACATCATTTAACCGTAGCGTGAGCTTAATTTCCATAAAACTGACACCTGTGCTCTAATGTGAGTACTATCATTACGTCGGAGCATAAGATGCCCTTTGAGCGTCAGTGCAGCCGATGTGCTTAAACAAACCCTCGATGAATCCGGTATCCTAAGAGAGTAGGAAGTCCAAGAAGCCCCCCCCCCCCTCTCATTCTGTGGCTTCTTGAAAGACGTACTACTCTGAAAACAGGCGCTTTCCTCGGGGCCTTCAGCAAGTCAGCAATTGCCCTCGCACTTCCCAGGAAAAAATTCCTCACTATGGGCATGCCGCGATATGCCCAAACCAAGAAAATGCCCAAAGAAGTCTGTTAAACTCGCAACGCTTGAATATAATAATAATAATAATAATAATAATAATAATAATAATAATAATAATAATAATAATAATAATAATAATAATAATAATAATAATAATACTGAATGAATGAATGTAGTAGAGGCCACTTCTTGCTACGGCTTCACATGATATTGACTCACGGAGAAAGAGTGGTATTTGCCGAATTCGTTTATTTTGAACGCGTGGCTTAATTTCAGTGTCATCGCGATCGAGCGAGTGGACACGTCACCGCACCTAGCGGCGGCCGCCGTAACTATGCAGCTCGCGATGCTCAAACCAGCCAACGGCCGCAGACTTTGGCTTTATGACAGGACGTGCATTTGCATTCATGGCATCGTTTGTTTAGAGAAGACTGAGTGACTTCTACCAGAAATCAAAAATTAACTGCAAATTCCAGGCGGCATGCTGTGCTAAATCTAACGAGCCTCAACTACCGATCAGCAGTATTTTCTGACCATGTTAAAGAAATGTTGAGAATCTCCTTCGATTATACCAATGTTTTTGTCTGCACGACAACACTACACTGGAGAAATTTCGGCGTCACGAAAATTTGGATTATTTATAAAATTTCCCCCTTTTTTTCTGAATATCCTGCCGGTTGATATACACAGGAGCTTTGTGGCAAAGTACAGAAGAAGCTTGGAGTTCTAGAATTCCTAGACGCGCATGCCTACTTGACGTATTTATGAGGCAAATTTAACATGACTATATTACTAATCATTGTGGCCGCCACTCACACGAGTTACATCGCAAAAGGATTAATACATGAGTAACGATAATTTTTGTCCAGTGTACAATTCACGCGTGCATAATAAATAAATAAATAAATAAATAAATTATTTAATAAATATACCCAAAAACAACAAGGTCTTTGTGCAGGCGCACGCAAAAATTGCAAAAAAAACACAATACAATGCACACGGTATTCAGGTAAAAATAAATAAAATAAGAGGTAGAACGCACAGACAAAAAGAAATCAACGCAAATGGTGAAGAATAAAAATTCAACACAATAATTATGAAATGAGCAGGAAAAGCAATGACTGTGGATAATAATAATAATAATAATAATAATAATAATAATAATAATAATAATAATAATAATAATAATAGAATTAGCAGCGGCAGCAAATAAAACTAGTAATAAGAAATAGATGTATAAAAGAAAATCAACTTTTTCGGTGGTGTCGGATTTTAAACCTAGGGATGGGTATTTCATCTGGCCAATTGAGGCGCTAAGACAACGAAACAAGAAAGGCGCTATGCCGATTCCTACAGATAAACGGTGTTCCAAGAAAGTTTCCCGCTGCTATAGAGATTGCAACGGAAAAAATCTACGCTTAAGCATTTATTTTACCACTCCCAAATGAGATACATCATGGGTTATTTCTTTTTGTTGTTGTTGTTTTTTGGTTCTCCTACGCGCTGCATTCGAGGTCGCACTATAAGCGTATAAATTGGATATAGACAATGGACAGAATGGGAAGTGTATACGTAAAAGGTGGGCAATGACCAGTGAGACGAGTACAATGCCTGCCTATTCTTTAAAAAAAGATGAGAATAGACATATAACTTGAAGATAGTAAGTTCTACATCTCCCTATACCTTGTAGAGGCCTGGGCCAACCGCCACTCAGAACCCTTCAGAGACGAGCCCGAGGGACCGAGCAACACACGTCTTTCTCAATCCAACTTTCGAGCTCTCGATACTGACTCCTGCAGCGAGCGACTGCGGAGCAAGAGCCGCGAGCATTTTCTTGTCTATCGGTCTCTTGTACCGTCGGCGTGCTCGGAGATGCCACTCACATAGTCTATAAAACGCGCCCAGTTTATTATCCTTACTTCACTTTTACTCTTTTACGCAGTGTGTCTGTTTCGAGAGATTTGACTCTTAAGATTTGACTTTTTTTTTCAGCCACAATTTTATATGCAGGAGCATGGATCTTGGCATGTAAGTTAATCCCTCTTGTGACGTAGTTTATGGATGATTGTTTTTGAGTCCTAACATGACGACACAAGAAACACATCTGACCCGTATCATCTTGTTTGCACGGAAACGTTGTTACGAATATGCACCAAGCATGCAGCTCTTTTAACGCTTTTGTTATGACGTAGAAACTACGTTACTTGACGTGAAAGCAACATCTTCTCCATGCGGTGGGGCGGAGCTGATAATAGCGGCGATCTTGATATACCAGCTCGTAAAAATAAACAACAATTACCTTTTTTCCCATTGACCTCTTGCGGACGTTATTCCCCGACTGAAGTTGTATTCGTATTCATGCTTTTGAATGTCAATGGGACTGACTCAGTGCTTGCCAGAGGATGCATTCCCAGAAGCAGAATCACTGCAGAAGAATCAAAGCAAAGCTGTCTTTATGATTGTTCTCGACGTCTGAAATATTTTTTCAAATATCTACCCTAATTACGATACAAATATTCACTTCAGAAATTATTTTATCCAAGCATTTTGGTGTCTCGTTCTTCTCGAATGTCCGCAAAAGCAGTTAAACCGTACGCAAGCTTTGAAGAATATACAGCATGAACGTGTCATGAGGGCACGAAAGTGTGTTTTTTAGGCATAACTGGAACGTAAACAACTGTTAGGTGAGCCACAGAATGGGTTTAGAAGGTAAAAGCAGGTGATACAATTTATTTGGGCTTACACATTAAAATGAAAAGGCAAAAGAGTAAGCTATCCGGCTTATACAGTTTTGTCGCACATAAGTGCTGCACATAACAACATTAGCAGCAATGTCTCCTGGAATGGTTCCAGATGCAAGGCTGTAAGTGCAGAGAGATAGGCTGAACTTGGCTCGATATCCTGCATTGAGAGATAGCAAGGGAGGATAAAGAACGAAGTGGGAGAAAATGAGTGAACAAGACCTCCAGAAGTCTACAGCGCGAATTTGAGAGAAGTGAAAGACAAGCTAAAGTATGTAGTTGTTCGTATAAGCGGTTCTCCGAAGTTTTCTTCCCATGAAATGAAGACCATTTGCGTAGCATTCGTTGATATACATACACTTCGAAGAAATGCCACCAGCATTGTACTTATTAATCCATGCGGTAAACTTACATAGCATTTCTTGCAGTCGCGTGTGCAGGTTGGTTAAAAGATCCATTACTAGCCGCACTCATATTTTGTGGATCTGCAACCAGTAGTGCAGCCCACTTCGCCTCGTTGACAATGTGCATGTGACTACGATACTCACGACAATGTGTGAGTACAACATTATTGAGCGGTTAATATTGCGTGTTCAATGGGCTCCTTATATAGCTGTCATATGGTTGCTTGAAGGGTATAGGCAATACTGAAAATGTAGACGTGTCTTCTTGATAGAAGCTGTACCCTGACTTCAAGGCTATGGATAGCCACGACTACTGCTCCGGTAAAATTCACTGGCTATGGCTTCTCTGCGTGTTGAAGTTTCTCTTAGCATTACTCTGAAAATAACAGACACATTTGAGTTATGCAATATTTCGAGACGCCACTTTCGAAGAAACTATGTAACTGCATCTTAAAGGAATCAGATAGGAAGAGTAAAGTGCGGATTCGATTCCAAGGCCTAAGTGTGAAGAACACAGTTATGTGGAAGGACACGTAGACGCAAGGCGATTTTGCAGTATATTTACTCTACGCCCAAAAACGTAAGCCAATATGGAGGAGAGATAACCCACACCGAATTCACGTCGTCTTCCTTGGCGCCTCTTTTGCTTTTTCAGCATGAAAAAAATTAGGGTACCATAAAGCTTCGCCTTTAGGAGTTCAACGCAAAAGCGACATCCTGTTCATAGAGCGTACTTCAAACACTTAGTGCACGAAACCTTTTTGAATTTACTATGCACCCACAACGCTACCTTAAGCGAATGGGTGCAGTAGAGTGTGTGCCTTTTGTAGTGGGATACCGGCTTTGAACCACGAAGCTATTATGAAAATCACATACTCTGACGTCCATTGACAATGAACGCTTGCATCACGCAATGTTACAGCCATATTTCGTGTCGAATTGTGAAGCATGTATACAGGACGCGTGTGTTTGTGAAGCATGAAAGCTACTTTCACTGCATTTCCAAGCACAGGAAGTTCTTTTCACTGTTTTCACAAACAGAGGCGTGGCCATGTAGTAGAACATGCGCTTGCTATGCGAACGACCCGGGTTCGATCCCCACTTAAACTCCAACTCCCCTGTTTAGGTCACATTCTGCTATAAAATTTTTCATTCACTTAATTTATTCGTATCGTTTCTGACTTTTTGGTTACGCATACAATGATTTTTTGCTCACAATCAACAACGCCGACACCAATGCCGACACTGGAATTTCTCTGAAACGAGCTCTTTCCCGTGCACTATCGCGTTAGTAGCCTTATAACACGACCCCAAGGTGCTCAAGCACCGTCTCGGTGTTTTCATGTTGCATAGCGGTAGAGTGTAAAGCGGGAGGCACGAACAATGCCTGTAAATATTGAAAAATAGGGAAATGAAGACTGCAGCGGGGTGATCTCTTAGGTGACGTCAGTCACGTGGCGCAATACTAGGTAGGGCCCTGAGTACCGGCAAAGCAGTTTTTCAGAGAGTCCAACACGCCGATCCGGTGTACAAAATAACAGCACAAGGGAATCCGGGGTAAGGAAACGTCGCGATGAGGTGTGTCGTGACGCTTCCTCCGATGGTCTTCCGATGCTAAAAGGCACTTACGAATACCATTTAGTGCTTGGCGGGCTCGGCTAATAGTGTCACGAGTGCATTCAGCAGGCGAATGGACGGCTGCTGGAGGGATCGTGTTGAAAGCGGTATCGAAGGGTCTCGAAAAAGTCATTTGAGCTCAAATTTCATCATTTTGTGAAAAAGCATCATACAATCACGATAACTCAGTACAGATTAAAAAAAAAAGCAAGTCCGCATAATTTGCACTTTTAGATCATAAATATCACATACTCAGCAACATGGAAAAGAAGCTGTCGAAAATAAGTATATTTTGTCAATTATACTCAGGAATTTGATCATATCAATCACAATATATTATTAGGAAAGCTTGAGACATATGGCGTCAGGAGCATTCCATTACAGTTTATTGGGTCATATTTACTGCAAAGAAGTCATTATGCACAAATACATCACTTTAAATGATCAGCTGGCAATAATAAAGAGGTGTTCCACAAGGTAGTATTGTAGGTACCCTGCTATTTATTTATATATAATGACGTTGTCCTAATATAAAATGATGCTAAGTATCTCATATATGCAGATGACACAAGCGTATTCATTGCATCTACACGCATAGCCTCCGAGATGGCGGGCGCGCGGGGTGTTTCTCTCCGGCCGTCCTAATCACCACGCTTCACAGCAAAACCAACGAGTATCGGCTCGCGCGCCTGGCTACCATGAGAGGGCGCATTGAGTAAGGGTTTCGGCCACGTCTGAGACAATGGCTGCAGCAGAGAGCACGAGATCCCAGCGTGATAATATTTTTTAAAAGTGATAGTCTTTTTTGGGGGACCTTCGACGGAAAAATTTTGGTTTGTCTGAACATTTGTCTATTTGTCCACTCTTAACGGTACCGGGTACTCTGAACGGCACCCGCCGATCTCCCAAACGGCCGATCCCATCCGCAGCGCCCCCAATGCTGCTCAAGATTTAGCGTTCATATTTGTGCGATTGTCAATCAAAAAATTGGGGCCGTACCTGCATGTTTCTGCAAATGTCGTCGAAAGACGATAGTCTTGCGTGTGGCGAGAGTGAGGAAGACATTTATTTGATGTTCTGCGCAAGAAAATTGGTGAGTGGTATTGTGGAGGCGCTGCGTTAGAGTGCCTCGAGCTTGCAGCGGAGGTGAACGAGCGCATCAAGCCACGTCACACGTGAGACATAAGCGCTACTGGCAGTTTTCTTAGGAAACAAAGCGCGAGGCTCTGAGACGGCTGTGTGCGCCCATCTCAAAGGTGATAAGGCGTAGGACGCAAGGCGACGGGTAGGTGGCACCACCGTCTCATTTTAGCAAAGCGTTGGAAACACTCCCCGTTCCGTGCAAGTGTTGCATGGTCAGCGCAGCGTGATAAGTGCTACGGTGCTTGAAATTACTTATGTATGCATTTTCTAGTAAACGACGCACATGCAGAATATATACATGTTGTTATTGTGCCCCAGACATGCGCAATAATTGATTTTTAATTGACAATTGCACAAGCATGAACGCTCGATCTTAAGCAACATTCGTGGGCGCTGCGGCTGGGGTCAGCCATTTGTAGTACCCGATGCCATTAAGAGTGGACTATCAACAAATGTACAGACAGACAGACCAAAATTTTTGCGTCGAAGGTCGCCAAGAAAGGCTATCTTTAACAGCAATTATTTCGCGTATCTTAGGCACGATAACAACACGTTTATATTCTGTATATGCGTCTTCTACTAGAAAAGGCATACATAAGTAATTCTAAAAACCGTAGCGTTTATCACGCTGCGCTGACCATGCAATGCTTGCACAAAAAGGTGAGTGTTTCCAACGGATCACTAAGACGACACGGTGGTGGAACCTACCCGTCGCCTTGCGTTCTACACCTTATCACCTCTGAGATGGGCGCGCGCGCCCGTCTCAGAGCCACGTGCTTCGTTTTCCAAGAAAACTGTCAGATAGTGCTCATGCCTTACGTGTGACGTGATTTGATGCGCTCGTTCGCCTTTGGTGCACGCTCGAGGCACTCTAACGCAGCGCCTCCAGAATACCATTCACTGAATTCTTGCGCAGAACACCAAATAAATGTATTGTTTACCCTCTCCACACGCAATTTTGTCGTCTTTCGACGACATTTGCAGATTAACATGCAGATACGGTGCCAATTTTCTTTCCGCCTACTAGGAAGATTCACCGCCAGGATCTTCTGGCTTAAGGAAGGTATTTTTCTTACTGCATTTATTTTGGTCCACTTTACAAGCATGACAACTGCTGCATTTTTCTGATAGGCAATTGTAAGGAGATATAAATTCATCTGTGGCAGTACCACTTTTTTTTTCTTTGCAGTCCGTTTTCTCTCGGTGCTAAATACCTCGATTTGAGAAATATAGTGACATTCTAGTACTACGTTTTTCTTCTGGAGTCTCATATGCGAAAAAACTGGACTAATTATCGTCGTCGGAGCGTATTGCTCTCCTATCCTGATTCATATTTTACTATTATTTCGCGTACGGATATTTATGAGGTGGTTAACCGTACAGTACTTACGCTATAGATAACTGGGTGATTGATTTATTGATTGATATGTGGGGTTTTACGTCCCGAAACCACCATATGATTATGAGAGACGCCGTAGTGGAGGGCTCCGGAAATTTCGACCACCTGGGGTTCTTTAACGTGCGCCCAAATCTGAGCACACGGGCCTACAACATTTCCGCCTCCATCGGAAATGCAGCCGCTGCAGCCGGGATTTGATCCCGCGACCTGCGTGTCAGCAGCCGAGTACCTTAGCCCCTGTACCACCGCGGCGGGGCTAACTGGGTGCCCTGGTCATGTCATAGAAATATTGTACATGTGAAGTAATTTTGCCGGAATTTTAATTTCGTATGAAGCGTATTAGCCGACCGACATTCACTCCCTACGTCTCTGACGGTGAAAGTGCCTGAGTTTCTATCGGCTCTTTTTTCGTTATGTGCATTTTGATTATGTTTTGGTGGTACGATGGTAATATCAGTACGTGTTCACTTACTATACTCTCGACTGCATCCAAATCAAAAGGTCACGCATGTAGCATGACACTTTCTTTTAAAGGAAACCTAAGGATTCACTGAGGTAGGCTACTAAAGAAATAAAAAGTGCAATTTGTCACTGCTATGCAATACCGCATGCAGTATTTCATATCAGGTACACGAAACTCTGAACGCATGTTGCGTACCTGTTGAATAAGCAAAACATTCCGTTTTTCATTTTTACATTGTCCAACGTATCCGCTGAACACCGCGAAATTCACAGTGCGAATGGGCGACTAGGTGAATAAAACGTGCCTGTAACCAGCCCATGGTAGTCGCAGAACCAGCGACGTTCAGTATACGCATAGTCTAGACGCAAGGCGACCGCCTGCACCTTCCTCCCTGAATTCTGCTTCTGCGGCTCCACGGGAGGGTTCTTGAAACGGCCTAACAATGAAACGCAGCACTAGTTTCATGAAAAAAGAAAAAGCAACCCTTTTATTCGAGTGTAACCAGTGAGTTTAGAACGCGGTACTCTTCTGACTTTGCTTATTGATTAGGTTGTCATTTTTTCCTTCACCAGCACCATCCAGCCTGCAAACTTTGAAGTACATTAGGTTTCCAGCACATTCGGATCTCCTCCAAAGGCATCGCAATTATAAGTGCTCTAGTATGGGTGGCACGAATCTACAGCAAAAGAAAGCCCATTTGAGAATATATACGCACAAGTGTTTACTGTGCCTCTCATACACCTTGGCCAGCATTCTCAAATGAGTGCAAAGTTATATGAAGCGCAAAAACATTTTTTTCTCGCCACACGCAAGCTTCACAAACAGCGAGACAGCCTTTTCAACCATACGAAGCAGCGCCGCGGTGCGGGGAAAAGATTGGGCCACGCCCACCTTCGAAAACACGCTCATTCCGTGCGATTGGGACGGCCGGAGGGAAACCCGCTGCGTGCCCGCCATCTCGGAGACCATGCTTTATGTTATACACAACGCTAATGAACAGCGCCAATGAGTGTCTCAGGAGCGTGTCAATGCGATCAACCAAAAATTATCTGAAAATAAACTGCGATAAAAAGAAAGCGCTAATTTTTCACGTCAAAGAAAGAATCATTTCAGACAATCTCCCCTTGGTGCTGCACAACAGAAGCATATAAATAGTTAATGAAATTAAAGAGCTACGAACGTATTTCTGCAGCAAATTACATTGGGACCAACACGTGCACTTTGTTATAAGAAAAATTTTGCTGTATGGCAAGAATACATTATACATTAGATATCGTCAACCAACATCCGTAAAACTATCAATCTATCACTCGCTATTTGCAACACATATCAATTACGCTCACCTCGTATGGAGTACTTCAACTTACTTCATCCAACCTTAGAACAATACACTTAACAAAAAAGAAAATAATACGTATAATAGCAAACGTAACATACCAACATCCCACTGAAGACCTCTTCAAGCATCCCCAGTATTCCCATTATCTATTCCTTCTACAATCGTTTCCTACTTTGTGTATGGCCGGACAATATAAATGCAGATACTAGCGTATTTACGAAATAGCCTGTTTGCATAAAAACACAGCTGCCTATACGACCCGTCACAGTGATCTATGGTCTACACCCCAATCACGAACAAATTCTACCATGCAAATGTTAAAAATGAAATTACCCGGATGGCTTAATTCTATTGAAAATGCTTGTTTTAATACACCAAACATAACGCACTTAAACTAGCTTCATTTATTCCGTCACTGTGTTAGTGTTTTTTTTCTTTAAAATTACCACCGCCTTTGCGAAGAGTGCGCTTGAGCATGCATTCTGTTCGCATTGTATGAAATATATTCTTTTCTCACGCGCATCTATATTTATGTACTGCTCATTATAATGCATTATTTTTGTTTTTGCTTGTATTGTGTAATTGTTAATTATTGTTGATGTTATTCTGAATATTAACCCAAGCACGTCTTTTGCCACCAATCTACGCCACCTGCTGCCACAATAAAATCGGGGGCCAAGAGCTTCTAAAGCTGCCTAGGGCAGCTTTTTCTTTGGCTCCTACCATTGCAGAGGAATTTTTACAATGAAAATAAAGAACGAATTAATTAAACATAAAGTTAGTTTGCGGCAAAAAATCTAACAAAAGGTGAAAACCAGCAGTACTGTGGTGTGAGGAATTTTATGCAAATGAAACAAAGGGCATTGCAGCGTCCCCATCTAGAAGGTCTGTGGAGACCTATAGAGGGCATGTCGTTTATAGTCCGCTTGAATCATTCAGTCAGTTCATTAGTTTGTAGGTGGTAAGGCGTCGTAAATTTTAATCAAGGAGTGAATCATTTAAATCAAGGAGTGAGTCAGATCGTGAATAGCTCGAGACAGAAAATGGCACCCACGATCTGTGAGGAGTTGGCATGGCGCACCATGGGATGACATCACGCAGGAGAACTTTCGGCAATATTCATGGTACAGTTGATTGAAAAAGCCCGAGTGATGGCGTACTGGGTTGCGCGATCCGTCCCGACAGTTATCCGGCTGTTGCCGGAAGTACACGTAGGAAAGGAGCTTAAGAGGTCAAGGCCAACTCGGGAGTAGGGGTCAAAGGTACGATCAAGTGGCTGGAGGAGTCCGGCAGCACTCGGACTTTTCCGGTGTTGGCGCTGGCCGCTTGTAGTGGTGGATGGAGCGATAAACACTGGGCCAGTAATATCATCGCTGCACATGGTCGTACGCCTGAGAGACTGAAGGCACCGACAGTGGAGGCGCCATGCAGCTGGCCGGTAACACTGTACTTAGGTAAGCAAATTTCACAAGGATCAGTTCCCATCCCTTTCTGCAGACGTTGTAAAAGTATAAGATGCCGTCCTTAAGTACAAACAACCGAGTAGACGGATGAGGCGTTGTAGAGTTCCGCTTCTCAATCATGTCACGTAAAATGGGATCTCGGTGCTGTTCCTCATGGATATTGCTTAAAGTAGAAAGAGAGAGCACACATGGTGGGGCTTCATCTAAACACTAAGGTGGGTCCTATGGATGATAGACAACCAGTCAGGGTGATGGTGTAAGCAGCCACATTTGTAAAAGACCGAGTAATATTCTTGGAGCCGTAGTGCCCAGCGACCAAGACACCAATTGAGATTCTTCAAGAACGAGAGCCTGTTGAGTGCGTGGTGATCGGTTGTGACCATGAGTCGTTCACGTAAGCAGGACCGAAATTTTCCAACTACCCAAACGAGAGCACGGCATTGGCTTTCGAGGATTGAGAAGTTCTTTTCGGCCAGGGAGAGGAAGCGGCTGAAATATATGTGATAATGCGGGTGCACCGGCTTTGAGAGTGGACCAAACCAGCCCTGATTTCGAGACCGCTGACGTCGGTGCGGACTTCAGTTAGGGCGGAAATGTCTAAATAGCCCAGAGAAGGTGGTGCTGAGGGCAATTCGATGAGCTTATAGAACGCCGCAGGCTACGTAAAGCCTCCGGAGAATGGAACACCCTTCTTCAGTAAGTCTGTGAAAGCAGGGGTGACGTCCGAAAAATTCATTACAAAACGACGAAAGTAGGAACACCGGCCGAAACCACTGCGAACTTCCTCTGTGAAGTCGGGACGGGGAAGTTATGCAGAGCTCGACCTCATCGGGACCAGGGCGTAAGCCAGAGGAATCGAGGAGATAACCCAGCGTGGTTGGTTGTGGCTGTCCGAAATGTCACTTTGAAAAGAACAGTTCGAAAATGGCCTTGTGAAAACCAAAAGGGCGGGGGTCATATTTACGGTCAGTTCTAGCACTCCTGTTCTTTTTCACTTTAAACCACCTGCATGATGTACAAAATGTATCGGTTCATGTTCTCTCACATTTGTTTTAAATGTATATGCGCTGAACTAATTTTTGCTGCTTTCTTCAATGGTGTTCAATGTGTTAATGTATTTTTGAAACTATGTGTGTATTATTAGCCACTTCATTTTGTGTGATATTTATATTACACACAAGAAAGTTGACCATTTGAACCCGCGCAAGACAGTGCCCATCATTCGCTCAAAGGTGGCTGGAGTGTTGCATAACCCGACGGGCATAACCATATTGAGCACAAAAGTGGTCTTTTCGTGGTCCATGTCGTCGACAGAAATTGTGCGGTAGCGAGTAGACGTTCATGCTAGTGGTCTTGTTCAGATGTCGGTAGTCGACCCAGAACCGCCGACTGTTGTTCTTTTGACAAGAACAACATTCGAAGTTCATGGACGACAGGATGGCTCAATTATGTCTTTGGCAAGCGTCTTGTCCACTTTCTTTTGAACTGTCTGACGCTCAGCTGGGAAAACGTGGTATGGCAGTCGATGGACAGGGGGGGGGGACATCACCGGCGCTAATGTGGTGCTTGACAGCACTTTGCATTGACGGATAGTCACCGAAGTAAAATACGTCTCAATATGATTCATTGATGATGATGATGTGTGGAGTTTAACGTCCCAAAACCACCATTTGATTATGAGGGACGCTGTATTGAAGGGCTCCGTAGGTTTTTACCACCAGGGGTTCTTTAACGTGCACCCAAATCTGAGCACACGGGCCTACAGCATTTTCGTCTCCATCGAAAATGCAGCCGCCGCAGCCGGGATTTGATCCCGCTACCTGAGGGTCAGCAGCCCAGTACCTTAGCCACTGGACCAGCGTGGAGGGGCAATACAATTCAAGGACGTTAAGAAGCGCGTCAGCTTGATGCTACAAAAGGTTTGGCACGATCATATCTTCACACCAGGAGAGGGAATCGCCGGCGAAGACCGGGCTTGCATGTAGTTGAGGCGACCAACATCATGAAGGGTGGGGGAGGGGGTGACAAAGTAGAGGGGATGCACTTGTGAGAAGGCATCAGTGTGCCGAAAAAAAGACTATTCCGTGCGGGAGCATTTGCGGACACAGGGCACCGCAGCAGAGCAACGCATGCATGGTTGTCACGTAACGGAATAACAGTGTGCAGAAAAGTAACACATAATCCGTGTTGCCGCGTTTCCTTACCGAAGGGCAATACTGTCGTGTTTGGTTGTTTCTATCGTCCACCTATATATCCGTCTGTCGTCCACAAGCTATTTACAAAGGTAATTGCTAACAGAGTAAAGAAAACATTAAAATTCGATCAACCAAAGGAACAAGCATGATTTCGAACAGGCTACTCAACAATCGACCACATTCATACTATCAATCAGGTAACAGAGAAACGCTCAGAATATAACCAACCACTATGCATAGCCTTCATAGATTACGAGAAGGTGTTTGATTCAGTAGAAATATCAGCCGTCATGCAGACACTGCGGAATCAGGGCGTCGATGAAGTATATATAAACATCCTGGAAGAAATCTACAGAGAATCAACTGCTACCATAGTGCTTCATAAAGAAAGCAACAGAATACCAATACAGAAGGGTGTAAGGCAGGGCGACGAAATCTCCCAAATGCTATTTACCACGGGCTTACAGGAGGTTTTCAAAGGCCTATAGCATGGGAACAGTTAGGCATAAAAGTTAATGGAGAGTACCTTAGTGACCCGCGCTTCGCCGATGATATTGCATTGCTGAGTAACTCAGGGGACGAATTGCAACTCATGATGACAAAGTTAGACAAGGAGAGCAGAAAAGTGCGTCTTGAAATTAATCTGCCGAAAACGAAAGTAATGTACAACAACCTCGGAAGAGAGAAGCGGTTTGAGATAGGTAATAGCGCACTTCAAGTTGTAAAAGACTGTCTACTTAGGGCAGGTAATAACCACGTAGCCGAACCATGAGATTGAAGTAACTAGAAGAATAAGGATGGGGTGGAGCACATTTGGCAAACACTCTCAAATTATGACAGGTAGATTTCCACTATCCCTCAAGAGGAAGGTATATAACAGCTGTATCTTGCCGGTACTTAGCTGCGGAGCAGAAACCTGGAGACTTACAAAGAGGGTTCAGCTTAAATTGAGGACGACGCTGCGAGCAATGGAAAGAAAAATGGTGTAACCTTAAGAGACAAAATGAGAGCACAGTGGATTAGGGAACAAACGGGGGTCAAGGATATCATAGTTGAAATCAAGAAGAGGAAATGGACATAGGCCGGGCATGTAGCGCGTAGACAGGATAACCGCTGGTCATTAAGGGTAACTAACTGGATTCTCAGAGAAGGCAAGCGAGTTGGGGAGAGAGAAGGTGAGGTGGGCAGATGAGATTAAGTTTGCGGGTATAAATTGGTAGCAACAAGCACAGGACCGGGTTAACTGGCGGAACATGGGAGAGGCCTTTGTCCTGCAGTGGACGTAGTCAAACTGATGATGATGATGATGATGATGATGATGATGATGATGATCGTCCACCATACTGTGATGATACTCCTATAACACTGCTTTATGAGATGGTGCACTTAATTTCAGACAAGGTACCTTTGAGTGGGAATTTCAACTTACCAAAATGAGACTCGTTAACCAGTGGTACCCAGAAAAGGTCACTGGTATATACACTCTAAGAAAAAAAGGTGGTAGTGCTTGCTAACTTTGGGGTAGTAATGGTTTGTCACATATGTTACAACCCTGGTAGTAAGCGCAGTTTGTAACGGCGAGGGTGGCAACAGTTACTGCCTTTGCTGTTACTACCTGCATTTAGTACCTGTTACTACCCTAGCTGTTACTACCCATGGATAGTAACTTTAAAAATTTCAAGCAAAAAAAAGCAGCAAAGCATACTACCTTGTTCATTCATTTTGATATATTATTTCTTTACTGCTAATGTTGGTCAATCAACGTTCCATTGCTAGACAGCTTCAGGTAAGGAAGCGTGATGTGCCATGAACGCGAAGAATGCTAAACAAGCTCACTATTTTTTCACGCATACACGTAGTAAGAAGTAAGCGTTGGGTATATATAGCCCCTAATTTGCAGGGGCACGTCTGGCACAAAGGAGCACTTGTGTTTCAGGATGAATTATCACTACTTTAAACCTATAGCACTATATTATACTACCTCGTTACGTGTGTTTGGTGACGTAGCACAAGATTTCCAATTAGCGTCACTCATAAAAAATTATATGTTATATTTATTTAATATAAAAGGGCCACAAAAAGGCATTCAGTACAGTGGCCGGAACAAGGTACTGAACTCATTTTCAGTGCATTTAAATGATTCACACGGCTAATATATCAGCGTTTAAAATGTAATAATCGTTTTTGGAGTTTGACGCGCCAAAACAATGATAATATTTAGAAACACGCTGCAGTGGAATAATTGTGACCGTCCTCGGGGCTAATTGTGATTGTCTGGTTATTTTGATCTGCCGGTCTTGTTATTATGTGCTGAAAATTACTAAGCTTGTTGTATTTGGCTTTTACAACGCGTGTAGCACATGCTTATGGTTCGTTAACTTGTACTTCTCCGTTTCGAAAATATCAGAACGACGTTTACATATCTCGGTTGCGTAATTTAAAACAAAAAATATTTTATTGATCTATGTATACCTTCTGCGTCATTATTCCGCTTAATGATAAAACGTCGAAACGATTTTTTTCATAAATTATCAGAATCTCATTCACACACTATTTTGGATTAGATAGTCAAAAGCCGGGTAGGAAAGAGGTAGTAACAGGGCAAGAAAGGCAGTAACGACTGCAGTTACTACCTCTTTCATTCCAGTTACTGAATGTTTACTAACGTAGGTAGTAAACAGGTCGCAAAAAGTTAGTAATGGTTGCAGGTAGTAAACATGTTGCAGAAGAGTAGTAACGGTTGAAGAAAAGTAGTAAGCGCTGCAGTTACTACCTATTCGCTTGCAGTTGCTACCTTTTTACTACCTTTTTTCAAGAGTGTACATTGTTTGATGAACTCTTAGAGTTTTTCGTTTCTTTAAACAAGTGAATGCTCCCTTGAGACATGATGCCATTCCAAATTTTTACTTATGTAATGACCCAAATATTTTTTATACTGTGTCAGTGATTCCTGGCATAAGTTACCATAAAGATTGTCGCAGATTCAAACATAAAACACGACCAAGTAGCACAGGCAATACCACAAAAAAATTTACTGTACGAACATTGTGACTGTGATTCTGTTTCTGCAGAATTAGAGCTGTATTACCCAACGTTCTTGTTTCTGGTAGAAAGCCGTTGCTCTCGAGCGCTGTGGTCTTACTTTAGTGATAAGCTACTTAACGCAGTGGAAGCTCATGTACCAAACAGAATACTAAAGAAGAGAACGAAACAAAAACATCAGCATACCTCACGTATTGTGAGGAGGCGGTGAAGCACGAATGAGGAAGGTTGAGTGCACGTTAAATAACCCCAGGTAGTCGAAATTTCCGATATATATATATATATATATATATATATATATATATATATATATATATATATAGTTACGCCTGGTGTACCACAAGAGAGCGTATTCCGAATTACGACCTTTGCTTTTTCTGATTTATATTAAAGGCATAGCTGTTTGTTTTACCTCTCCCATTAAGTTATTCGCAGATGATTGTGTAACGTTTAAAGGGATTGAATTGCACACGAATGCTGAAATTATCTAACGTAAATTGTCCCGAAGATCAGCGTGGTGTCAGAAATGAAAAATGAGTCTAAACGTCCGTAAATGTTGTTGTGTACATTTCACCAACCGTATTTATAAGCTAGACATAACGCACGAAATCAAAAAGTCAGTAATTAGCAACGAACCTTATCATAAGTATTTGAGCGTATATTTTTCCGACAATTTCAAGTGGAATAAACACATTGGTATAACCGCAACAAAGGCGGGCACGATGCTATACTTCAAACGCAGAAATTTCAAGTAAGCTTCACAGACCGTGAAACAAACCCTTTAGCTCATGTATGTGAGATCCATTCTTGATCATGATTGTGTACTGTAGGATCCAGATCAGCAATACTTGATTGACACACTGGATATAGTTCAAAACCAAGCAGCCGGACTTGTTTGCAACAGCTATAGTTCCTTTGCAAGCATCACAGAAATGAACAAAAGATTTAAATGGGAGCCACTGGTGATAAGAAGGGAGAAGCTGCGGCTTAAAATTTCTTCATTGTATTGATTATAATGGAAATGCCATTAACCATCTTGATTACTTGTTCCCACCAACATTCGCCTTATATCAACAAGAAAATTCACACACAAAAATATTATAATGCCCCTACAAAACTCTCATACTTTGTAGTTCCTTTTTCGTAAAAACAATACAGGAATGAAACCGTCTACCAGGTGCTATCGTTGATGAAACTGATAATGAATCCTTTCTTTCTTCCCTGTAACAACGCCCAAAAGAAAACTGCCAATAAGAAGGATTTGTTGTCGCAAAGTGTTTGGGTGTTTAAAATGTATTCCAGTGTTTTTTTTTCTTTTAAACCATCCTAATTACTATTGTATTTGTTGTATTTATTGTATAGATTGCAAACTATGAAGTGAAATTACTCATGTATACTTTCCCTACGTAGTAGGGCCACGTGGCGTTGGGCCGGCAGAACCAAGTGAAGCATAGCCGTGAATAGCAAGAGGGCAGCAACAAAAAGTGTTGGTGAGAAGGGGTGTTCTGAGGGTGAGGATAATGAAGAGAGAGAAGGAAGAGGGTAAAGCATACTTTAGCCAAGTAGGGTCTCACGCAAGCAAAACCGCGTGTAATATGGAGGAGGAGGAGGAGGAGGAGGAAGGGAAGAAATGAAAGGCAGGGAGGTCAACCAGACGCACGTCCGGTTTGCTACCCTGCACTGGGGGAAGGGGTGAGGGGATTAAAGGAGAAGAGAGAGAGAAGTGAAGGGCAACGTGTATGTTGGTGGGACCTTGTCCATTGCACGCTTATAAGCGGTCGCGTAGTCCGGTCGTCTTCAGAAAACTTAGCAGTGCCCGCGTCGCTTTGCTGGCCAGCGACGCGTAGAGCCATGAGCCAAGTATCTTCTCTTCGGAAAAAGGTCTACTGTCTAGTGTCTCCAACGTTTCGCGTAGCAAATTGCGTTCGCTCGCAAAACGTTCACATGAACACAGTAGATGTTCTATTGTCTCGTCAGTGTCGCACGATTCACATCGGCAGCTATCCGCCATTCCTATGCGAAAGGAGTACGCCTTTGTAAAAGCTACTCCTAACCACAGGCGGCACAGTAAAGTTGCATCCTGGCGGGAGAGGTCCGATGGAACTTGAAGCTTTCTCGATGGGTCCAATTTGTGTAGGCGGCGGTTCCTGACACTGGGGTCACTCAGCCAAGTTTCCGACATGGTGTTAGCGAACGAGTGAAGGCCCCTTGCAGCGTCGGTTCTCGACAATGGAATTGGGGTTGTCTGGGCGTCCGCGTGGGCGGATCGGGCAGCATTATCAGCAAGGTCATTACCGACAATACCACAATGTCCCGGTAACCACTGGAACACCAAGTCATGTCCTTTCGATAAAACTTCGTGAATCACTTCTCTTATTTCATTCACTAGTTGTTGGTGCTCCCGCTGTCGTAAAGCTGATTGCAAGCTCTGAAGGGATGCCTTGGAGTCACAGAACACAGCCCATTTTTGAGGTCGGGCCTCCGTAATATAAAGTATAGCAGCACGTAAGGCGGCAAGCTCCGCTGCTGTGGATGTTGTCCTATGCGACAGTTTGAGCTTTATAGTGACCTGGTACGCCGGGGTGACAACAGCACCTGTGGAGCTGTCAGCCGAGACCGATTCATCGGTGTAAATGTGGGTCCTCTGGCCGTATTTTTCGTTGAGTAGCGACAATGTCACCTGTCGTAGAACCACTGTTGAATGATGGCTCTTGTTCGTTATTCCCGGAATAGTGAGGCACACCTGTGGTTGTTGTAGGCACCACGGGGGTGACGCTGGTCTTGTTGCGGGAGTGAAGCCAAAAGGGAGGCATTCTCTATGGGCAGAAATAATCTTTGAAAAGATCGCGTGTGGTCTTTGAAGTGGCAACACTGCAACATGGTGACCAGGAACTCGGCAGAGGTGTCTTATGTGGGCTCTCAAATTGTCAGTGGTGATGTATGTTCGAATTGGATGCTCTCTTGCGATCATAATTGCCCCGTAGGTTGAGGTGCATCGCGGCAATCCTAAGCACACGCGTAGTGCTTGTCCTTGTAGACTTTCGAGAGTGCGGATGTTCGTCTTGCACGTACTTGCCAGTAACGGCAAGCTGTAGCGCAAAAATCCCAGAAACAGTGCTCTGTATAGCTGCATCATTGACCTTATAGATGCGCCCCAAGATTTTCCGCAGAGGAACCGCATTATATGGACAATGGAAGTTAGCCTTCTCTTCAGGTAATTGCAGTGGGCACTCCACGAAAGGTCCCGGTCAATGATCACACCCAGGAAGCGATGGTTCTTCTGGTATGGAATATTTTGTCCATTGATGGTAACGGGGTATTGTGTCATAGCTCTGCGGGTAAACGCAACCAATGCACATTTCTCCGTTGAGACGGAAAGACCTTGCTTGCGGAGATATGAGCATGTCAAGGTGGCAGCCTGCTGGACTCTTGCACGTACTTGTAGACGAGTTACAGCCGAAGTCCATAGACAAATATCGTCAGCATATATGGATATGAGGATGGTACTTGGCAAAATTTCACGAAGTCCTACCATCACGATGTTAAATAAAGTGGGACTTAATACGGCGCCCTGAGGGACGCCACGGGAGATATAGTAATTGGTGGTAGGTCCATCTGAGGTTTGTACAAAAAAGGACCTTCTTGTCAAATAATCCTGGATCCATTGGAACATCCGACCACCGATTCCAACAGCTTCCAACGAGTCTAGGATGGCTTTATGTGGTACGTTATCATAAGCCCCTTTGACGTCGAGGAAGAGTGCCAGTGGTATGCGCTTGAGGCTCTTCTGTTGCTGGATAAATGTTGTGAGATCAATCACGTTGTCAAGAGATGATCTACCTCGCCGAAAACCCGTCATGCAGTTTGGGTATACGTTGTACCGCTCAAGGTACCATTCTAGGCGTGTAAGTATCATCCTTTCCATGACTTTTCCTACGCAACTTGCGAGGGCAACAGGGCGAAATGATGTCAAATCAAATGGTGACTTTCCTGCTTTGAGTAGTGGCACAAGTCTACTTATCTTCCAATCCTGGGGAACATTGCCCGCCAGCCATGAGTGGTTGTAATAGCTTAACAACTGTCCCCTTGCCTCCTGTTGAAGGTTGGCTAGAGCGGCGTAGGTGATGCCATCGGGTCCTGGTGAAGATGATCGTCGGGAAGCCGCCAAAGATGCGTCAAGTTCTTCTATAGTGAAAAGATTGCCCATTTCGTAGATTCGGGGTGCAGGGATAACACTCCTAATGGTGCCAGCAGACAAGGCGGACACACCGGCGATTCGCGTACAAAACTCATTTGCCACTTCAAGTTGGGTGTGGCCTGAATGTAGGGCTAAAGCCATGAAAGGATGTCTTTGTTGGGGAGCCGAGCGCAGGCCACGAATAGTGCTCCAGATGCGGGACAACGGCTTTCGGGGATCCAATGATTCGCAGAATGATTTCCAGCGTTCCTGTGCAAGTTTGTCTAAACGTCGTTGGACTTTTTTCTGTATGCGTCGTGCCAGCCTCAAGTCGCATATTGCTTTCGTCCGCCTGTATCTTCTTTCCGCCCTTCGGCGAAGCGCGCACAGTTTTTCCAGTTCAACGTCGAAATCTGAACGCTTGCCGGTGAACGGGAGGAGACAGGAAGCTTCCCTCATTGCCTCTTTGATGACATCCTCCAAGTTCTGGTCAGGGTCTTCACGGCATGTATTTTCCATGAGTCGCTGAAACTTGAACCAATCAATTCTTCGTATTGTGGTCTTAGAAAAGGAGTTAGTAAGACCCCTTATTCGCATATAAGTTGGAATGTGGTCACTCCCATGCGTTTCGATGTCTGAAAACCAGTGCACTTGCGACCGGAAGTTTCTGGATACCAGAGTCAAATCGAGGCAACTGCTGTACGTAAGGCCCCGCAGGTATGTAGGACTGCCATCATTTAAGAAACATAGGTCATGCTTGGAAGCGAATGACACGAGGTTTCTTCCTTTAGCGTTGATCGTCGAACTACCCCAGATTAAGTGATGTGCGTTGAAGTCTCCAGTTATAACCCACGGGCCCATAGTTGTTGTCAGTATGTCTCGTAGTCGGTCTTGTTCAAATCGTCCGGATGGTGATATGTAGACACCAATGAGTGTGAATGACACTTTTTCCTTTTTAACACGTAAGCAGACATATTGATTGTCATCATGCGGTTGAACTGCATGATGCACATAAGTGAAATCTGTGCGAATGTAAACAACCACCTTGCTGCGTTCCTCGCACGTTGAAGAAACGAAAGATTCATACCCTGATAGTTTAGGAGGTTGTTGCACGTTTGGTTCACATATAACTATCATAGGAATACGATTCATGAACATATACTGACGGAACGAAGAGATGCGGGATCTCAGGCCTCTCGCGTTCCACTGCATTATCGACGCTTGTCGGACCTCGTTGCGGAAGGAGAAAATTGGTCGAGCCATGGTTGCTACTGGAGACTTGCAAATACTGGACTTAGAGCATCCAGTACTTGTAGTGCACTCTGAGCGAGTGGAGACTTCAGGCTGCTGCACAGCTTTCGCATGGCATCCAGCAGTGTTCGGAACATTCTGATGACTTCTGTGTCCTCCTCAGGCAGCTTGTCAGCGGCTGGCTGGAGTGATGTGACTGTCGATGTGCGCTTGGGATTTGCAGGTGGCTGTGATTTCGGCAATGAAGGCCAAACTGATTCATCTGCAACTGTGCAGCTCGTTGTTTTGTTGACCGCGCTGGCCGCCTTAGGTCTGGGAGGCAAGGGCGGTGGAAGAGAAGGGTGGTGGAGTGGTGCTTTCGATGTAGCGTCTGCGGCGTTCTTTGATGAACTGCGGCGACGGTGACGCCTCTTTCGGACGGTCCTGGCAGCCTCTCGATGCGACGAATTGTCTCTGACCATTTGTTTCAATACCGCTATTTCTCTTCGGATTTTGGGGCATTCTTTTGACGAAGCTTCATGTGACCCATGACAATTCGAGCATTTGAGGGTAGTTGCTTCGCAGTCATCCACAGAATGGGCTTCCGCGCAACGAGGACACACCGTCCTATTTTCGCATACGCTTCTCACGTGGCCCATCTTCATGCACTTATAACACTGTAAGGGCTTCGGTATGAAAGGTCGCACTGAATGCCGAAAATGGCCCACCTTTACGTGTGAAGGAAGAGTGTCGCCCTTGAACATGATCTTCAAGCAGCGTGAGTTTCCCAAACGGACAACTTTTGCAATGACGCTGGCTTCATTTACCGGTTTTACCAGAACATCGAAGTCGGAGCTGGGAATGGCAGTATCCACATCGTAGATGACTCCAGTGACGACGTTAGAGCTCACAGGAATGTAGGAGCGAACTTTCATTCCCCCCAACTCGTTGACGTTGCGCAGTACATTAAGTGCCGCAGCATGCAAAACGTCGATGGCCAATACGTTCTTACGCGTGTTCACTCTGATGTCTGTGATCTCGTTTGGCACGAGTCCTTCCAGCATCACCGAAACAGATTGCCTGTTGAGGCGCTTCATGTTACCATCCGGTACCTCAGGGACAAAAAGGATAGTGTTTGTCACGGGTCTCCTTGGCACTCTGTCATTCAACGTACTCGATGACGAAGATGTTCTGACGTTCCGCCTCTTCGCTTTACGGCTCAGCACCAGCTTAAAATCGTCGTCGTCAGAAGGCTCTTCGCTGCTCATTGAGTAACCAAGAGTGCCCTCGCTGTCGTAGTCGCTGTAGAGTCCCGTACGCTTCCTGGATGCGGCCATCGCCGACGCCGCCGTAACTGGCGGACGTCCGTGGGGGTCCACGTCCATCACCGACGGACACGGATGTGATAATCGCGAAGTTCACTTAAAATTAGGTGAAAAAAGAGAGCACCTACTGAAACTGCGATCTGCTAAGCAATCACTTCGTCGTCGTCCTCCCGTGTAATATGATTGAGAAAAAAGGAAGTAAGGGTAATTATCGGGAGGGAAAGGAGAAGGGAAAATGATAAAGCATAGTATAGTGATGTATGGTGTTAGGCAGGCGCAACCATGTATAGCACCAGCCACCTATAGCATAGCTATGTACTATAAGGGGATAGGAAAAGAAAGTAGGGGGCTAGAGAAAGGAAAAGAGGAAGAGAGTTTGTTGTCATTGTATCTTGTCATCTCATGTCGCTTGACGTCACGCAGGTAACACCACGTATAGCATAGCCAATTAGAAAAAAGCATGTAAGAAGGGGAAGTGTGGGCAAGGAGGAGGTGAGAGGGTAGTATAACATATCAACTGGACAGAAGAGTGAAATGAGTGTGCGAATTGACGTGAAAAAGAGGAGGAAAGAAAGGTGGAGGGGAGAGGGTGCCAATGCATCGCCAATGAAGGTTTTTTTTTCCCCCGCCATCGAACTCTGGCACACTAGTTGGAACACCCGAGCTTGCCCGTCAACGCGAGCGTCATTGAAGGAACGCAGGTCCTTCAGAGACGCTGGTAGGCTGCGTTCGTCCTGCGTTCAACTCTGGAGTCTCATCACAGGCGCAGTTTGAGTTCACACAATAATGTGTAACCAACCAACCCCTCAACAAACGCTCCATGAGTTCGTCGCTGAAGGACCAGCCTTTACAATTTCTTAAGCTTTGACGTTGAGTAAAACAGCAGAAAGTTTTTTATCGTGAGTTTCCTTGGCTCAATAAGTTCGGACTTCGACCCACTGTCGTTGACGTTTTTGCTGTATTAAGCTGTCCATCAATCCAATAAGCTGTCCATCAATTTGTCGTCTTTATCTTGTTCAATGTTTTTTTTTGCGGTAATCAGTTTTATAGCTGCAGTGTCCCGACTAGCTCAACCCGCTTCTCTAACTAACATTATGCCGATGCCGTAGAAGTCCTCAGTATAACTTTATCACTATACCACACAACCGCTCATAATAATGATTGCAATGCATTGTATACGATGGCAGATGCTATGTGCGTGTTTTTTGATATGTGAGGTTTAACGTCGCAAAACCATCATATGATTATAGAAGACGTCATAGTGGAGGGCTCGAGAAATGTTACCACCTAGGGTTCATGTGCGTGTTTTTATGAATCTTTCGTAACGCATCTTTAGGATGCTACGCTTGACAACAGCGTGGGTGGTCGAAAATGTCCGTTTTCGTACAGCTGCTCTGTCACACTCTCGCCTTTCCGCATAGTTTCGTTATCACGTTGCGCTAGTTTCGCTGACTCCTAGCTTGCGATAATGGCTTTTAACTGTAAGTAAGAGAAAGTTCTGCAACCGTGTGATGTGATTTACGCATGTGAGGCGTATTTTACGCAGGTAACCACGGCGCTGGCTGCGCGCACTAAAAGGTGGTGATGGCATTGTACTGCATACATACTTGGCATGATACAGATTCGTAATCGCTCACAGTTTATACTATTATCGGTGAAATCAAAGCTTAAGGAAGTCGCTTTCGTACTTTGTTCACTTTGGGTGATGCTTTTAATAGATAATACGTTCACTTATATACGTGTATATGTATACACGTATGTCTGGGTGTATGCATGCAAGTGTTTTACCACAATGTATGTGCTCCGGAGTTTAGTAAGCGCACCGTAACCAAAACAACGAGTCTCCCTTTTCTACCTTCAGCACATGGTGCGAATGTTCGTTTGTCACTCGAAATTAGGACTTCTGGATTGGTTGAAACCAAACCTGGGGCGCAGTAGATAAACGCATATATAGAGTAAAAAGACAAGGTTAAAACAACTAAAAAACGATTCAACACGTGAAAGAACGGAACTGGCGCCCTCTTTCTCGGCTTTTTTGTGCCCAAATGTGGATCGGTTTGTAGCCACGGGCATAACACTTCGCGGCGGCGAATTTTCCTCACCCACTTTCTATCCCCTCCAAACGCACAGTGCACATGATGCCGCATGAACTATGTCTAGCCCAGTTATCAGCACGCCCAGGGTAACGATTATTGCACGCAGGCGGTTCGGGTGGCCCTTTTTTCCACGTCTTCGCGCCCGCTTGCAGCGAGCACGAGGACAAAGCGGCCAATTTTCAAAGGAAGCCGTCGTTCAGGGGCCCTGGGAGGAACGGCGCGCGGATGAATTAAGATACGGAACCGGAAAAGAGTGCCTTTGACGTGTCGCACGAGCGCGCCCACGGACACGGCGATATTTCTTCTCGTTATCCACCCCCTCCATTTTTGGGGGGGTCCGCTTCCTCTATACGCTCGCGTTTACCGCGGTGATTAGCCACAAGAGCGTAATGACCACTTGATTGCTTTTTCGAAAACGTCGATTGGTACGCGACAAAACAATCGAACCACGTACGCCATTCCATCGCGCACTTTTCAATTCGCTCGGCGTATATACCAGCAGCGCCAGGAAGTGGTGTCGCGACAAGCGCGAGTCGCCCTAATTATCTCCCACGCTGCGCTGGCAAAAGATACGCCAGCTGCGCGTGTGGCGAGTGCTATTCCCGCGGAAGAAGCTGCAAATGACCGCAACCCTGGCTTTGCGATTCCTCTGCACGTTTGATTATTTGCTGTCGACGACACGCGGCGGCGAACAACGGTGGTGCCTCGATAGTTCGCGTTCGAGCATCGTCACCATAGAAAGTTCGCGGAACAGGGAAATGAATCAAGTCATTTTCTTCCTTTCGACTGCCTGACATAACGGGAGAACGTTGGGAAGCTCATGTGACAACTCCGTGTAGGCGCGCTTCGTGGCGTGCCCCCACCGAGAGCCGGTGACTTCTTTTGTCTCCTGCTCTCGTTTTCTGCGTGCAAACTTGAAAAGTACGCTATGCAACGTCACCATTGCAGTGTAAGTTCACTCGTGGATTACTCTTTAGTAAAAGTGGAAACGGAGGTTGTAGGCGCACACAGTCGATATCCGGTTCTGGTGTGGCATGCACAGATGATAAGCATTTGCGGGAAAAGCCGGAGGGCGGTACACCATACGTCCCGGTGGATGGAGCAGGATATCTCCTGCCTGCACGGCACTTCCTCTTTAGTCGTTGTTAAATAAGCGTGCTAGCCCTCATGACGCTCTTCCTGAACTTTTTCGCCGTCTCACTTGTGACATGCATCCATAATATTTATCAAGATACCTTTTCGGTGGTTCTGTTCATTTAAGCTTTTTTGTGCCGCCCATTGACTGATAAAACTCGGAAACATTCATGTGATCCGATGATTCAGGGCGCTAATAAAGTGAAACGAAAAAATCGCCACAAGAGCCCACGCACGGTATAGTATTTTGTCGCGGTACTTTAACAAAGCCCGCTGTGAATGTGACGTATTATTATTCTGCTGCGTTCCTTGCTCACCATAGTTACGGGTCCATAAGGCGCTTAGAATCTCGCGAGAACCAGTGTGTAGACTTGTGTTAGCAGTTGAAAATACCGCTGCCTCTGTCTCCTGCCTTTTTGTTGTCACCCTCCTTCTATTGCTAAAGCTCGTGGAGAGGCTATGCTTGTCCTTTTTGATGGGCCTCTTCAGTGCTCTTTATATTTCGATGTAAAAATGGTTATTCCAGTCGGCAGCGAACGCACTTCCAAAAAAACTGTCACCCTAAACTGATGTTTACATATTGCATGTCCTTGACGTTAACTGTTTTTATGAGTATCGCTCCCCCCCCCCCCCCAAAAGAAAAGAAAAAGAATGTAATAAAAGAAAGCATGTAATATTTTCGATCTGGTTGAAAAAGTAAATTTATTTCATTTTCTATCTCATTTCAATTAGGAGGTGGCAACATTAGATAAACCAAACTGAGGCACACTAAGCAAGCTAATAGAAAAAAACCTACAATTTAAGAAAATGTCTTAGTAATATTATCAAAGAAGCGTCCGAAATTCGCCCTTCTCAAGTGTACTATATCGGGAAGACTTGAAGAGGAACGGGTCCAGTGATCCTTTAACACCGTTTACAATATCTGGATAGGCTTTGACGTTATTGTTAAGTAAATAGCCGAGCATATGTAACAAATGATATATATCAGTCAGAGCGCCTATCGTCGGTCGTCGATGAAACCGCAGTTGGTTCACTTATACACCTCAACACTTCAAAATGCACATTAATGCAGTAATTTTGCAGTCTTTGCGCAAGACTTCCTGCACTATTTCATGTACGCTGATAAACAGCTGTCTATGAGTTCCGGCGGCTACGGTTCTTTTGCACGCAGGTATCAAATCATTGCGCACATCCGCGTCAAAAGGTGGGATTGACGAATTCCGAGGAACTGTCTTCTACGTTTACTAAAAAGCGAAAAGCTGCTGGACATCAACCTTAATTTCCACAAAAAGTAGTTGTGGATGAGCCTGTATGCAGCGTTTTGGAGTGAACTCTGTTCCTTTCGTTTGAGTCTTTGTGTCGGTACACCACAAAAAGTTGAGTTTCCTTTCTGTTTCAAAATTTAAAAAAAAGTGGTCCGTAACGGTTCGTAATAAATGTTTATTTTTATGCAAACATTTGACGTTGAAGTAATGATAAAAACATAAAATTCGTGGTATAGTTTCTCTTACGAACGTGCGACGGGGGTAAATCACGTTGTTCCAACGTTATTTTAAAAAAAAGCGTGACTGAGTGTATCACGAATTACAATCAACTATCGCAATATGCTGCTTTTGTAAGTTACACTATTTATTTTTGTCAAAAGTGAGTAACGAATTTTCGAAGTAAACTCAATGCTTTACGTCAAGGCAGTGTGCACGATCTCAGAAGCAGCCCGCCATCGAGGTTACTTTCTCACATGCGAGACCACTGTTTTGAAAACACGAACTTGAGCGCTGAGAATGTCTACTCCACAATTGCAACGAAATAATAGATTGACGTTTAATTTACAGTTTCGTCCTGCTAAAAATAGTTTCTTGTTTGTTTTTTTTTGTTCCAGGCTTTTGATACGTTTCGAGAGACTGCCTGCATGTGTACAGGTCTGTTCAGACCCACCAATAGCTAAATATTACCAAACAGCGTTTGCATTCTAATCACCTTGTATTTATCTATGTTAGTGCAAGACTCCTTCATGGCATGGCTGCATGTGCGAGTTGTATACTGCGTATAGTTCGCAACAAATTCAAGGGCTCAGAAAATTTACACTGAGCATAACCAAGTAAAAAAAACAATTGGATCTTTAGGAAACCGTGAATCACGTTGCCTGTATATAATTAGTTACTAAACAAAAATCATCGCTCGAATTTCACAACACTTCCTTACGTTAGGATTGTTCGCAAGAAAAAAATATTTGGGATCAATCATGATACCTTACTTATCAACCATGACGACCAACTAATTAATGCCCAAGGAAACCGATTAAAACAAATGCTTGAGAATTCGGCAACCATGCGTTCTGTAAGTGTATTCAAGAGAACACAAGCTCAAGAATCAAACGTTTGAAATCATTACTGATACATAGAACGCGGCGGAGGGCACTAAGCGAATAAAACTGTCAATTTGGGAAAAGTATGGCTTGTCTACTGTCCCTGTTATACACCTACATGTTGACCTGTATAAAGCGATATCTTTTTGGGTGCAATTGAGGGAATCAAATCAAAAAGGAGTGCCAAAACAGGTGTGGAGTGCCGTGTGCACGTATAAACTCTAAAAAAAAAGAGTACGTACACGAGATGAATACGTTATTGAGGTTTGCCTCAATAACCTGCCAGGAGGCAATATAGTATAGGAGGGTATCCACCGTCGTATAGTCGCTATCACCTGCAGATCGTTCATTTCCCTATAAAAAGCTGGTTTTGCGCGTGCACGCAAGGCCAATGCAATAAAGCATAGCGGAATGTAGATAGGACTGTCTATTGCGCTATTTGTATAAGTTTCCAGCGTACAGACGCTCAGACCACCAGTGTTAGAGACACGCAATGCTTAATCCCTGATTATCATTTCTGTATGCGCTAAGCGGACGCTAAATCACTGACCTTGACGCTTCCGTGTGCCCGCAGAAACACGCATGCAAAGGGCTTTGAATGAGGCGCTTTGTATTTCCGCATCTGAATAACACCTTTACATGTACTCTTCAGTATACAGACGCTCAAAACGCTCAAAGAAAGAAAAACGAACTTGGATGGCGACTTATATTTTGCATGAAATCGTCAGCTGCCCACACACGATTTGACCTCATTGCGTTTGAGCACGCAGCATTGACTGCAGCGCCTGAAAGCATTGACTGCAGCGCCTGCAGGGCACCCCACTATTTGTGGGGTGCCCTGCACGCCTTGCTCATTCTTCTTAATTACCCCCTTATTGATCAACATTTCAGTACTAATACAGTCTAGAGACTGCTTCAGATTATTCACTTATAAAAACCAGGAAGCGGCTCAAGGATTTGCTTTGCGATGTTGAATATGTCTTTAAACATTTAGACATGCGCACATTATAGCATGACATGGTACTTATGTCTGCTAGCACTAGCACTACTGAATACAGTGAACCTCAGTGAACAGTGAACCACAGGTCACTTTCGTCAACTGAAATTTAGATGTTCATGCTAGGCTAATATAGCGGGAAAATGCCAAGTGTCGACAAATCTGCGCCAGTAGTCGGAATGCGAACACTCCTTTCAGCATGGTCTACGGGTAATTTTATGTCGTTGATCGTAGCATCTTCCCATTTATTCTTACATGGAAGCTTATGCGTTTAAGTTCAGCGTACAAACATTCAATTAACGCTGAGCGAGGACCATCGTAGACCTCACGTATAAGTAAGCACGTGGATATAGTTTTTGTCTTTGTTTTGCACGTCATTCACGGCAATAATAAACATCTCACCGTGCCAGTAGTGCGAAAAAGAAATAAATAAAGCCACAACCATCTAATCTAAAGAACGCATGTGAAATATGTATGTACGTCAGCCCATTGAGAAAACTGCAGATGCTACTTATGTGTTTCTCACTAAGGCCGTTCGAGCAGTGCAGTGCAGCTGACGCGCTATACTTGCCCGGCAGCTTAGCTTCGTATAAGACATATTTTTAATAGCCAGAACGCTTAACTAACTTTGGATCACCATGCGGGTAACTTTGCGAAATCGGCCAGCGCCAGACTTAATTGATGCAAAGTTTGCGAAGCGTCTTAAAAATAAGTGTGTGCCAGCCTACACATACAATTTATATATGTTGTACTTTGCACGAATATAAGCTCGTTTTCAGAAAGACATATTACGCTAAAAAAACTTGTACCATCTCCCTGAAAGGAACCCTGATGGGATGCGAAGCAGCAGCGTTGCGCACGGGTGGCTTCAGTGGTGCTGCGGTGAGCACCGGAAGATTCGTTTGAAGCGATGGCTTCAAACGAATCTTGTAGGTGACACGTACAGACATGTTACCACGCGTGTGGTCTTGTAGGTGACACGTACAGACATGTTACCAGGTGTTGCGGAACGGACGAGCCGACAGCTGCGGGCGCTGCGGTGAGCGCGTCGCAGGCAAGTGAGAAAGTCACGCCAGCGCACACTGCGAGGGGAGCTTGACGTTATTGCACAGCAGCCGCGTGACCTCTTTGGCACGGCGCCAAAACCTGCGGCACGTGGCGCGTTCGTACGGAGGGACAGCGTTACACGGGCTAATTAAAGAGATGCTTCGTATCTAAAAGTTCGCAGCAGAATATTTCGAAGATTTCTAGAAATTCTTATATTGAACATATCGTCAGTGACGATATGTTTACTATCTTCATCAATTATCGACATCTAAACGGAAACGTCACTGTACTCACAACTGCCATATATGTGCACACATCGTCCCACCTTCGCCTTAAAGCGTAATTAACGGGTAAGTACTCAGCCAGAACAACACGGTATGTCCACTTATGATTTCCATTCACCCTTTCGGGCACACATCACACCCGTTAAGGAAACTCGTTACACAGTTGCCGTGCCTGGAACTGTCTGCATCGATGCCGGCCAGCTATAGCTATACGCGGTGATCTAACTTCGGTGTTGCAAAGCGCGGCACGACGCCGCCAGAGCACTATTCGTCTACAGACACATGCTGCGCATCGGCGGTGCCGTCAGGTGGTCGTGGCGGCCCGCCGGGGGCGGAAGCAGGCAACCAAGCGCAGAACGAGTGGCAGTGACAGCTCCTTCTGATTGACGCCAAGAGGTCGCGCTGGCCTCCGACCTGCGGTGCCGACAGCGCGCTGACGCCACGCCGGAAGAACACGCTCGCATCAAGCGGCTTCCTCTAGAGCTGCCTATAGGTGACGTGTGCCGCAAGCCACCGGTCACGCGCACGGGAATCGCACTTGCTTTTGCCGGGAAGCAGTGGCTCTGTAATGGAGATTCCATCGAGCGGGTGGTTTTGCTTGCCGCTTCAATAGGCTTGCGTTATATTGCCTTCACTGTTCGAGCTTTTTCGTCCTAAGATGACAGGTTCCACTAATATTACGTCTTGTTTGCAGATTCTCTCTATGTAAAAAAAACAGGGAAAAAAGTAAACACGCATTGCAGGGATGCTTTTCTTACCTCAGGCGTCACTCAGCGTCGGCCAAATAGCTCATGCATGCAGCGAAGACGGTTTATCCATGTGATGTATTTCCCGCGTAATGATAATGAATATCTTTAAAAACCAACCTGTGGCTCTCATTTTGAGTGATGAAATGTTAGGTTAATTGGTGAGAATTCATCGAAGAAGAAAAAAACATTGATTTACGCATTAAGGCACAAGTGGTGCGAGAACTAACGAAGCCATCCATGCAGCTGGTGACGTTGTCCCGCTCCTTTTTCTCCTCTTCACTTTCCTTTCAACCCCTTTTAATGTATGCAGTACAAGACTAGGGTAGTACTCTCCCATTTTTTTCACCATCTTTTTTCTGTGTTGGTCTTCTGTCTCCCTGCCTATTTGTTTATATCTTTCTATCTCGATCTCACTTTCTTTCGTGGCGCATCGTATGTACGGCTAGGGTAAGCGCATGCAAGCATTCTTTAGTAATTGTGAGTTCTTGATCAATTGATTGACTGGTTATCAGAACGCATCATCCATGTGTTTTCGGGTTAAGCTAAGAACATCCCAGCATATTGTAGAATTATTTGGTTATCGATTTTTCATTAGTTGTTGAATGGTTATTGATTGGCTATTACTAACTAGGCTTTGACCATGTATTTGGGCCATGCCAAGTACTTCCAAGTATTTTTCAGAATTTATTGGCCGTTGATCGATTATCTATTAGACGATTACTCGCTATTTATTAGCTATTGATCAGTTATAGATTGGCTGAAGTAGGCTTTGGCCGTGTACTTAGGCCATGCCAATCACATTCAAGATTTTTTTAGAATTGATTGGCTATTGGCCGACTATTGACTAGCTATTGGTTGGTTATCGATTGTCTATTACTAGACACTAATGGCTAGGCTAGGAGCTGCTTGGCACATGTCTGCTTTCAGTGGCGCTAACTCAGCGAATTTTTGTCAGTGCAGGATGCACAACGAAAATAATAAATAGTTGCGCTGATAAGAAGGGCATGTAAAGACAAGCAGAAGTGAAACAGGCGGCACATGTGTTGCCTATTTTTCTATACTGTGTCCATGCGTGTTCACCGTACCTCCTCTGCGATGAATTAGGGAGACAATATCGCAGTTCTGATGGCTCAACACAGCGCTCAAGGAACGCAACATGTCTCCACGGCAGGTTGTTAAGAAAACTACGCCAACAGTTCCACAAGAGGACGAAATGCTCTCTGCTTCACAGCCGCTAGTCATAGTGCCCCCAACTCGGTGACAAGTTAGTCAGGTTGGAACCACTTTGTAGCCAGACCAGAAGCTGTTCAGTCGAAATCGATGGTTCCTCTCGCAGCTTCACATCGGTTTAAGTTAGGTCGCCACCCAGAGCCCTCGTCATGGCAGGACTTCGTTTCTCGCCTGCACTGCGTGCGAAGAAGTTTAAACGCTGGACCATCAACAATATGCACTTGTCCGTTCTTTCAAAAGTGAAAATGAGCAAGTGGCGACAAAATGCGCCGATAGATAGAGAACAGATGGGAGCAGCGATCCTTCTAGTGATCATACTTTGCCTTGGCTCGTTGAATTAGGTGGACGGAATGCCCATCTTTCTGATAATTAGGAGACTCTCCGAGGAAATGCATAAGTTTGACCGGCTTCCAGAGAAGGAACGATTCAACTTTAACATACCTTTAAGGAACTTCTTGCATTGACGTCCGGCTAACTGCATGAGGGGACAAGCTCTTACAAGTGATGCTGCTTTAGGCATTCAAACTTGGTCAGAACTGGATGACATATGATACCTCTGTTCATGGCACGCAGCAGCCATGTCGATGCCCATATACGCTTAGACAGGTAAACTTTGGCACTCAAGCTTGGTTTCCTCATCTCAGTGCTCCACGAGATTATGAAAGATGCTGCCATATATAGTGAGAGATGCTGCATATATAGTTTTGTCACAGTCTCGGGGTAGAAACCGGGCCGTATGCATTCTGTATGCAGTGGCTGTGGTTCTTTAAGACATTTATCAGCCAACAGGGTGACGGTATGGCGAAGTGTCATGTGCCCGGTCTTCCGAGAAGCACTCACTCAAAATACGCTTGTACAATCATCAAAACCGCTCTAAACGAGAAATTGCTCACGACGCCGCTTCTTTCAATGACTGTCTTGAATTCAAGAATCAGTCTGTTGTCATCACTGAAATGATCAAAGCAAACCGGACTAATACAGGCCACTGATATCATCCAGTGTCTTCGAAGTCCCCACCGATGGTCTTAAGGGTACTGAAGCAAAAATTTTGGTTTGGCGTCGTCTTGATGCTTTCTGTTTCTGGGCCTATTAGTCATAACACGGTATATCGCTTGCTGCTGCGCGCCACAGATAATTACCTATGGTTAGCTTATTACCAACCAGGTTTAGGGTAGCGCAGAGAGCCACACGCCTCCTGGTGCGGCTATAATTCCATGTGGATATGTGAAACTGCACAAAGAACTGTGAAGTACTTCCACGCTACCTGCGTCGTTTGGTGGTATTTTTTTTTCGCCTGCTGCATGTACTGTGCAGTCATCGTTATCATTGTTCTCTATATGCAACGTCCTTCTCGAGACTGTCTTCCTTTCTGCACCTTCAGAGTGAGCTCGGAAACGTGAGCAGCTGCCGAATAGTAGGCTTATAGTGCCTGTAATACACTGGCCAGTATATCCGAGGCACTGTAGTAGCCTCCTGAAGCAAGATTGACAAAAACACAATGGCGTCTTTTATATCATCATACTAGCTTCCCCAGCATTATAGTAGCCTCCTGGAGCAAAGTCGGCAAAAGCGCAATGGCGTCTATGACATCATCATACTAGCTACACCAGCTCGAAGCTTGGTAGCAGTGTTGATGTCTCAAAAGGTGGGGATCACCTTTAGATCACTTTGGATGGCGTCAGTGTCACGACGTCTGACGATAGTGCTGGAGCGCGTGCGCTAACTTAAAAATCTCACCAAAAACTTGTGCTTCCCGGACTTCACTAACTGCTTATATTCGGTAAATGATGTACGCATGTAAACGAAAATCAATCCGCATATATATCGCGGGGATTTTTTTTGTCAGTACTGTTTTAAAGACAACTATAGGGCTGCTGTCAAGATCACTTCTACATCTCTTGTACTTCCCACATCTTTACAGCGCTGCACACATCCGAGGTTGAGGGTATTTTGGAGAAGAAAGAAAGCAAGGTCCACTCTCAGGAAGAATAGCCGGCACCGATATACTGATAGAAGGTCCATGACTGGCTGCATGCTGCTGCTACCCAGCATCCATAACACCTAGTTTGTAGGTACGAGCTGCAGATCGATAAGTGATATCCGCAATAGGTCATTAGAGTATATCATACGTGCACTATTATGCAACCACACTAACGCCTTTATAGAACATCGCAGAAAGGAACATCTTCGTAGGCCCCTGCTGCACCAAACGTCCAGACAGCGACTTCCACGTCTGCTCAAAGTGTTATTTATGGCTATATGCGTTGAGAATAGAGTATAATTCTAGCACATACAGCCTAATGGTGCAACGATTGTACATTCTCTTTCATCAGTTCTGACCAAGAAAACTTGAACAAGGACAGCTTTAGCTATCGTCCATATATGCGTCACCTACGGTCACGTTCTTGGCTGACTCGAACACACTTCAGCGTGTTATTCCGCGCATGTGTCAAGACCCCTTCATTTTGTACACTCACATTATCTCCTTTTTTTTTCTTTTATTCTTAGCTTTTCTCTCCCTCAGCGACGCGTAGCAAACTCGATATAGTGATCAGGTTAAACGCTCTTCCTTTCTCTTTATTCTTTTCTAGCAGACTCCATTTTTAAAATGCTGAAAAGTCGCACACTAGGTGACGTGAAAGTTATCGGTCACTTTTTACAAACTCCTCAGTTTCTTTCTTGAGACTCTAACTTGTCACTCTAACCAACTACACTTTAATTACGAAACTGACTATAATCGATCGCCCCGCCGCGGTGGTCTAGTGGCTAAGGTACTCGGCTGCTAACCCGCAGGTCGCGGGTTCGATTCCCAGCTGCGGCGGCTGCATTTCCGATGGAGGCGGAAATGTTGTAGGCCCGTGTACTAAGATTTGGGTGCACGTTAAAGAACCCCAGGTGGTCAAAATTTCCGGAGCCCTCCACTACGGCGTCTCTCATAATCAAATGGTGGTTTTGGGACGTTAAACCCCACAAATCAATCAATGACTATAATCGGTCACTAGTTCTTGTGCACCTTACCGGTACAATACTGTCTTTTGAAGAGGAATACTGCAACACTGCCGCTGTCTGCTTGAGCAGTGAGGAATCTGGCGTAAATATTTCTTCATTTTTCAATCAGGTACAAAGGTATGAACACATATATGTAGTCAGGAAAGCCCACTGCTAAGTAATACACTGCATTAATTCATAAACCAACTCCCGAAATTCAAGAAGCAATTCTTTTGTGGAGCGGTCTTCTTCAAACTCGGGACGTATACACCTATAGCTGTTGGAGTGTCGTAAGTACCATTATTTTCCCGATCAGACCTAATTTTATTTCTGTCGATTGCAGTTCCCAGAGTCTAGAGCTACGCCTGCCTTTGAGAAGCATTCTTATGCCTACACATTTTCTAATTCCATCACATCGCTTAGTTTTCTTGTTTAAAGTTTTTGTACCGCACAAAAAAGATGGGGACACACAGAAAGAAGGTATAAATGAGTGATAACTCAAAACAGTTTAATTCTTAGAAAGGACTGAACATAAGCAGAGATACTCAGCATATCATGCGTGAGGCAAGTCATTTGGCATGGGTAGAAAACAACTGGTTAAAAATAGTTTTTCAAAGTAAATAAAAAACGTTTCTTTATCAGTAAGCGCCACCGCAGTTTGAATGAAAGTGTTATGTGCGCTACAAAAAATTTAAACATGGACTCACACAAACTCACCGAGTTATCAGTTTTAATTCAACCTCGTCTTCTACCATTCTCTACTGCATTTCCCTTCTCTTAGCACCAGTGCAAGTAATTCGTAATAGAGCGCCGTTACGTTCAATGCTGTACATGGCCTACTCAGCTTCATTTTTACTACTACTAATATAACTAGTTCATTGGCTACACCTGTAGTGCGTTTTTTTTAATTCCCACCGCTGTATTTGTGCATATATAAACATGCGCTAAACATTATTCCTTCCATCAGTTTCTAATTATTTCCCCCCTCTAGATTGACCCATGTTTTAGCACCGGTTGAGTAGGATTGTACACTCGTTTTTTGAATGACAGTAGAAAGCTACCCATCGTGATTTAGTAATACCTGTTGAAGGCACTAAAAGCGAGTGTTTTTTTGTAATTGTGATCATCAAAATTATCAAATCAATTATCTTTCTCTTCATCAAGGTATTGTGTGTGTGATTGCCCTACCGATAAACATACTTTTATATATATTGCACCCTCCTTAATGCCAGCCTTGATAGAGGTAGAATTTATTCTGGCATTACATTATGACATATTTTCCACTTCTCACATATGTTAACTGTACATAAATGAAGGCGAATGATATTGCAGTGGCTCTACATGCTTCACCGATTTTCAGCCTTCAGGGTCTCAGAACTAGTGACCTACCTCGTAATTCATTTATCAGCATTCGACGTTACTTAAGCATGTTTTAGCCGTTAACATTTTCTCTATCCATTTTTTCTTTGTTTGTTTTACTGAAGACGATACGAGAATACCGCTATTTCTTGTTCGTCTACTTAATTCTACAAGCTATTATTCAGCCTATTTATCCACAAAGTAACCAATATATATATATATATATATATATATATATATATATATATATATATATATATATATATATAGAGAGAGAGAGAGAGAGAGAGAGAGAGAGAGAGGGAGCACGTGCCGTCGATGAGCTTTACTGCCTTGCACCACGGATAACTTCTAATCTTTACGATGAGGTACTACAGAAAATGCTTCTTTGAAATTAAAAAAAAGAGAAAAGAGAAAAAGGCAGAGAATTCAGTCCGTTCATACCAACCTTCGACTCGTGGGTGCACCGGTAGGGGTTTGCTCACATTTCAGGGCGTCCACTGTGGATACTTCGACTCGCGGTTATTCAATTTCGATAGTTTGTGGTGAATTGAACTCGTCGAGCGGAAGGAAGTTTTCTTGCTCCACGACTGAGAATCTGCCTTCTGCTGGTAGACTCGGAGCAAGATCGCGTGTTCTCCTGGCAGATTAGGAGCAGTCCACTCCGTGACGACGAGTTCCACGTGCTCCATCTCGCAGAGGCGGAGCACGTGGAACAAGAACGTGGAACAAGAACAAGGCGGAGCACGTGGAGCAAGATCGCGTGTTCCACTGGCAGATTAGGAGCAGTACACTCCGTGACGGAGAGTTCTACGTGCTCTGTCTCGCAGAGACGGCTTTTTCAGGAACTCCAAGAGTGCGTTTCTGTCACTTCTGGTACAGTCCAACAGTGCTGTTGCCTTCAGCTGCCTTGGGCATTTTTTTTTCTTTTCTGAGGCGGTGCGCTGTGCACTTGTTTACATTTATAAAATGGCATTGTTTGATGCTGCTGCTGGTTTGCTTCTGGCTTTGAGGGACATCGAGAGCAGCAGTTCTGTAAGCAGTAGCAGCAGCGAGTACGAAGAGCCGTACGTGCTTTCCCGCGGTACGCACGGCCGAAGTCTCGAGATAATCGGCTATGTTGAGGAAGTTTCCGGTACTGGTTTAGTGACGTATGTGCAAACAACTTCCGGAGCAACCTCTGCCGTGTTATTCACGTGTTTCACTCACAGATCTGGCTTGGCGTAATTCGAGGGCTCGCACCAGGATTTCAGAGGCCATTCCGGATCTACCAGCAGAATTCGCTATTAGAGGAACTATGCTGCTATGTGTAGTCCCTGCCCCCCCCCCCCTCATAGGTTAACTGCAATTCTTCATTTCACGAAACTTTTGGAAACTAGGGCATTGTTATTTTCTGAAAAGAGCTGCCCCGCCACGCACGCTCACAGATGAGGGTGCAATTTTTTTTGTTATTGCTCTACTCAAATAAGCCTTTTCTCGACCAAACTGTGTGGCTTTAGGCTGTTTTTTAAATTTTTTTTCTATGCCATCTGTTGACGTTAAAGAAAACACGACCAAATAAACCAGGCAAGGATAATTGCTGCGGCTCCAAGTACTTGACTCAAGAACGATGAAACCACAGCTCTTCTTAGGTATAGGAGAGGTACTGTGTAGACGAGCTTAGGTCGTTTTTGATAGGGCAAGGGTTGAATTGAGCATGCGTCGTCAAAGCTTCTGGAGACCCTTAGAAAAATGCCTAGGAAGTCATTCACTTTTCTTTCCTTGTTAGGTATTAACGCATCTTTGTACAAATTATTTTATATTTCGCTCACCCATCCGCAAAAACTGCTAAAAAAGTTCCTTTACATTCATATATTGCAGAATGGCTTATCACAGTTGTTATAATGGTCGATGTTCAACATGAGTTGCAATCCTATAATGGTTGAAACTCATGTCAGCGGTGCGAATGTCAACCGAACGCAATCGGTATAAAGATGGACGCTAAGAAAACTGGCAGCAGCCTTTCTTGTTCGTTCCTGCATCTACGTGCTTATGTGTAGTTAAACTTTCAGCAGTGACATTTCTTTTAGGTGGAGTCCAACAGTCTTTGTGACCTTAATACTTAACAGGTTCAAAATGCATCGTCAGGTCAATGATAAATTGCGGATAAAAAATTCTGCAGATCCCACGTACCTTGAAAAGTGATGTTATTACGAAGCATGCGAATGGAAGGTGATTCTGTTGCATTTGTATAGAGTGAAAAGTTACAAAATGACGCTAGAGGTATGCACAAATGATGTACGCTCAGACATACGTTGACCTGTCGCTTATGTTTTATTTAACCAGTTGTCCACAGTTGTGGAAAGATGCCAATAAAGACATGGGGCAGCACGAGAAGTGATAAGTTGATATGTAGCGCTTACACTCTCGAAAGTGGTAGCCCTGAACACTGCTACATGAATACTTCAGCAGACAGCACTTAAATAGTGTTAACCCAAAGTGACAGCTGTATGTTAGGAGGACATATGTTAAGTTGATATAAATTGGGGATCCTTAAGCGTCGCCTATAAGAGTTGAACATGATAGAGATAGCCTGTCCCTAGTGTGTACTTCAAGCACTTGGTGCGTGAAATCTTTTCGAACTTGCTATGAGCCCACTACGCAGCCTTAAGGGAATACTCGCAGTGACATGTGAGCTTTTTGTAGTGGTTGACTGGCTTGAAACCATCAAGTCATTATGATAATAAGATCTTCTGACACCCAATGGCGATGTACACTTGTACGAATCATAATTATTCCTGCAATACTTCATGTTGTATTCTGGAGCATGTATACAGTACACGCCTGTTTGGTAAAGCATGAAAGTTACTTTCACGGCATTTTTAAGCAGAGGAAGTTGTTTTCACTGTATTCACAAGCGGAAGTGGGGCTGTGTGGTAGAACACCCGCTTTCCATGCCTACCGCCCAGGTTCAATCCCAACTAAAGCCGACGATTTGTGTAATTTGTTTTATTTGCATCTCACTCGATTTTTCGGTCATGTACAGGGTGATGATTTTTCGCTCACAACCAATGATGCCGGCACCGACGCCGGAATTTCTGCGAAGTGAGCTCTTTAACGCTATCGCGTTAAATTCATATACACTCTTAAAAAAAGTAAGTAAAAAGGTAGCAACTGCAAGCAAATAGGTAGTAACTGCAGCGCTTACTACCTTTCTTCGGCCGTTACTAACCTTTTTCTACCTGTTTACTACCTACCTTAGTAAACAGTAACTGGTATAAAATAGGTTGTAACTGCAGTCGTTACTACCTTTCTTGTCCTGTTACTACCTCTTTGCTACCCGGATTTTGACTATCTGTTAAAAAATGGTGTGTGAATGCGATTCTGGAAATTTATGAGAGGAATTGTCTCGACGTATTTTAATTTAACGAAAAAATGACACAGAAGGTATCCATACATCAAGAAAATAATTTTCGTTTTAAATTACGCAACCTAGATATGTAAACGTCATTCTGATATTGTCGAAACGGAGAAGTACAAGTTAACAAACCATAAGCAAGTGCTACATGTGTTTTAATAGACAATTACAACAAACTTAGTAAATTACAGCAGACTAACAAGACTGGCAGATCAAAATAGCCAGACGGTCACAATCAGCCCCGAGGACAGTCACAGTTATTCAACTGCGGCGTGTCTCCAAATATTATCATTGTTTTTGCGCGTCCAACCCCAAAAACGATTATTACCTTTTAAACGCTGATATATTAGCCGTGTGAAGCATTCAAATGCACCGAGATTGAATTCAGTACCTTGTTCCGGCAACTGTACATAATGCCTTTTTGTGGCTCTTTTATGATAAATAAATATAACATATAACTTTTTATAAGTAATGTTGATTAAAATTCTTGTGCTACGTCACCAAACACAAGTAACCATGTAGTATATTATATTGCTATAGGTTTAAATCAGTTATGATTCATCCTGAAACACACGTGCTCTGTTGTGCCAAACATGCCCCTGCAAAGTAGGGATTATGTATACCCCATGCTTACTTCTTACTACGTGTATACGTAAAAAAAGTAGTGAACTTGTTCGATCTATTCCTCCTTCGCATTCATTGCACGCTACTCTTCCTTCCCCGAAGTTGTCTGGTAATGAGACAACGATTTATCAACATTACCAGTAAAGGATTAATGTCAAAATCAATCAACAAGTACCCTTACTACTTTTTTTTCTTGAAACCTTTAAAAGTTACTATCCATTGGTGGTAACGGCTAGGGTAGCAACAGTTACTGAATGCTGGTATTGACAGCAAAGGTGTTTACCGTTACCTCTCTCGTCGTTACTAACTGCGCTTACTGCCAGGGTTGTAACATATGTGACAAACTATTACTACCCAAAGGATATCAGGTATACTACCACCCTTTTTCTAAGAGTGTAGCTAACATTGTAACTACAATTGGCATTAGCCGAACATTAGGGCAAATTTGAAAAGCAGTTCCGAGTGGCGTAGCTCTGTGGCAGAATACTTGATTGCCAAGCAGTATACTGATGTTCTATTACTGCTGGGAACGACATTTATTCTTTGCATTCGTCTGGTCAACGCCGCCGATGCCAGGTTTTTCTCAGCCCTCTCGCATTATATTCACGAATGTCCGTTCTCGCCATTCCTGGTTGGATATAACAGTAACCTGTGGCACATAGCCGCAGAGATGTCGCACATACCAAGTTGTGGTATACGGGTATGTGCTGCACCCACCTAGCGGACAGGATTTGACGACGTACGCAGTCGTATTGTCACAATATTGATGTCATAACAATCTTACCCTCCTATACTAATTTTTGTTTACCCAAGGAGGTAGTCGCGAGAGCACCCACACGTAGTCGGATAGATAGATAGATAGATAGATAGATAGATAGATAGATAGATAGATAGATAGATAGATAGATAGATAGATAGATAGATAGATAGATGCTGAAACCGCCTGCAGTACGCAAAGAAATGTTTCGCATTTAAAGAGCATTTATATTTTGTCGTAACGCTAATTCTTCATGTTATACCTTTAGTATTCTTCCTTTTCTTCTTTTTTTACCACTTCGTCCAACACTCGGATATGCATCACCGTTCGGCTCAATAAATGTTGCATCAATTACTTTAGCGATACCGAGAAAATTATCACGAAATAGCTCTTAACAGCTTAGTTGGAGCACCGCGATCTGCTTTTAGAGTCATTACCTGCGTTTGGCACGTCGTGTATTGCCTTCGCTCACTAAGCAACCATGTGGCAAGTTTTGTGTCTGCGAAAATGAACTGCGTGAGCAGTCTATAGGTTTACGGCGAAAAAAGCGTGGGGCAAAAAAACAAAAACATGTTTCGCGAGATGAGAATAGTGATGAGTAGAGGCATAAAAGTGCAGCTGCAGACCTTTTCCAGGGAGCATCCATTTCCATTATGACGCTGGAGGTAATTAAGGAACGCAGCTGTGAACACAGCCTAGCGGAGAAAGAGAGGAGAGAAAGCGCATTGCTTGTGTCAATGTGTGCCTCTATAGACGCCAACAGAGGATGAAGAGCATGAACTCGTCTTTCATACACTTTGTCGAAATATAGACGAAAATTTTGTTCCAATCACTAGAGATACGTGATAGCGACGACGGTGTCAACAGAGAAACGTGTTCACGTCGTCAAGTACGCGTGCTCGAGCAGAGGAAAAATGATGTGTGCTTGCACACCACCAGGGACTGCCCTGAGTAAAGGTGTTTAGGATTGTTTGATATGTGCCATTTAACGCCCCGTAACCACTATGTGATTATGACAGACGCTGTAGCGGATGACTCCAGACATTTCTACCACCTGGTGTTCTTTAACTTGCACTCAAATATGAGCACACGGGCCTACAAAATTTTCGTCTCCATCGAAAATGCAGCCGTCGCAGCCGGGATTTGATGTCGCCACCTCCGGGTCAGCAGCCTAGTGCCTTAGCCACTAGACCACCGCAGTGGGGCAGTGGTATTTAGGGTGATTTCGTGATGACGTCTTGGACCCCAAAGCTGCACAGTGGTATAAGACGGGGAACGGGGGGGGGGGGGTTCTAGAGTAGTTTTCACCTAGTTGTTCTCCTGACGTGTAATCAAAACTAAGTATACTGTGTAGGTACTAGAGGTTTTGCATTCTTCGGCAATATACGAATGTGGTTCTCACCGTCAGTACATCATCGCAGCATATCTGCACGTGCATTACAGCAATTTGAATCAAATTAACTGTGAACAGCGTGTTCCCGACCATAAATACATAGAAATAATTAAACAGTACGCTCTTTAAAACGTTGGCGTTTTTTGTGCAATATTTTGTTGACCATTTGCCTAGCTCAAGGTGCACTTTGGGATCTTGTGATTGATAATCTGCCTGTTTCTGTATCTTCACATTGTAGCCTTCTCGCCAAAGCTGATAACTTTCAAATTGAGGAGGTACAGCCCTTAGAGAAAGCACACAGAGAAGATACCCATTGATTGATTTCGATCGCTGCCAACCGTATGAGTTCACTGCTTTTTGGTACAGCTTTATATAAAAAAACACCAATTGAGGGACGGTGAACAGGTGTTGGAAACATAATACACCTAACCCGACAGATGTGTGGCATATTGTTAAAACGGCAATAATATTTCTTTTTAAGTCATTCCCGTTTGCACTCTTGTGTCCTTTTTGGGCAGGTCCGTCGCAATTTATTCTAAATGACCTACATTTCATGCAAGAAAGAAAAATGCTGTTTGTTTCATTCGCAACGTTTTTTATTCATGAAATATGTAGTCAGCATCTCTCTGAGCTGATACTGATGTATTACAAAACTAACCCTCAGCAATTTCTGATTTATTTATCTACTCAAGCATCATTAGAAACTACAACCTTAGACGTTGTACATTTTTAATGCCAAAAACTAGATCTAGCTATGGTCAGCAACTGTTATATGGCAAATCCCTCTTCTACTAAACATCTATTCCCAATTACTAACCTTGATATTGCCGTCTTCTACCATATCGTCTTTCTGAAATAAGTACTTCGTGAGACCATTTAGTTATCTCATTCACTGTATAGCTCGAAGCATTGAATGCAGTTGTTTTTTTTCTTTTGTCATGTATGTATGTATAAAGTGTTGCATACGTAACCATTCATGTGACTATGCATGTATGAAAGTCTCTATATATGTGCTCCTGTGGAACAGTAGTGTTTACACTACTAATGTTCTTCTTTATTTTTTATCTGCATTGCAAAGACATGTATACTGCAAGTAACACATTTTCCAAGACTTTTTTATTATTTTTTCGTATAAGCTCTCTCATGGTTCTCCTTAATGTCCTTGTGCTCTTGTGACAATTTTTTTCCAATTCAGCTGCGTTTTTGGACGAATATACAATGTGGTGCTAGATGGCTAGTCAGGTGACTCATAGCGTTGCCTTTAGTCTCCTACACCACGACAATCATGCATTGTCAAACAAAATAACCAATAAAAAATAAATAAAAATGTATTTCTTGTTGGGCAGCGGTAATATGGCAGTGCTCATGCCCAAGTCTCCTTTTATATGCAGTTATTTTTGGGCCACCCTACTTTCCATATTTGTGAACAATTTTGATATTTGTGCCTATCCACATCTGGCCGACAGAACCAGCTGCTACAATGTACGGCAAAAATGGTGCCCATCTAGCGGCTAAAAAACTTCCAAGGACGGTTGAAAAACTCCAATATTCGTTCCCGCAGCGACGTGCCCAACCAAAGTAATGTGCCTAAATCGCATGGGCCAAATTCACAAAGCTCCCTTTTTGTAAGGGATTCTAGTTGTTGGCTAGCCGCGTTCGTGAAATACGTTCCCGGCCTCTGGACTAGCTTGAATGTTTTAACGTGATAGCGTTAAAGAGCTCGTTTCGCTGAAACTATGGTGTCGGCGTCGTTGGTTGTGAGCGACATATCATGGTCTTGTGCAAGACCGAAAAATCGAGAGAGATGCAAATAAAACAATTCATATAACATTCTGGGTCTGAGTGAGCATCTAACATAGGTTGTTTGCGTGGAAGCTGGTGTTCTTCCACAGAGTCTTAGAACATACAATGAAAATAACTTCCTCTGCTTAGAAATGCAGTGAAAGTAACTTTCATGCTTTACAAGCACACGTGTTCTATGTAAACTCCTCTCAATGCAACATGTAATATCACTGTAATAATGCATGGTGCAAGCGTATATTGCGATTGGGCGTAAGAACAAGTGATTATGATGACTTCATGGTTTAAAGTGTGCCGCCCACTACAAAAAGGTACACACGTTACTGCGCTGTTTTCCTTGAAGCCACGTAGTGGGTGCATAGCAAGTTTGAAAAAATAAACAAATTCACGCGCACAATTGTTCGTGGTTTAAAGCACCCTACCCATTACACAGAATGTAGCCGTATGCGAAAGCTTCACTGACACAAGCCCCGCCGCGGTGCTCTTGTGGCTAAGGTACTCGGCTGCTAACCCGCAGGTCGTGGGTTCAAATCCCGGCTGCGGTGGCTGCATTTCCGATGGAGGCGGAAATGTCGTAGGTCCGTGTGCTCAGATTTGGGTGCACGTTAATGAACCCCAGGTGGTCAAAATTTCCGGAGCCCTCCACTACGGCGTCTCTCATAGTTATATGGTAGTTTTAGGACGTTAAACCCCACAAATCAATCAATAAATCACTGTCACAAGCCTTTCTAAACCAAGTGTGCACTATGCACAATATATCGCTATTACCTTCAACTCTTAAAGGCGAAGCTTAGAGATTCCTCGATTTTCAATCCTAACAATGCTAGCGTAATTTTTTTGTGTGTGAATAAGGACCCGGTGCCCTTGCTCCGAACACTAGAACCATTGTTTTTTAGCATACATAAAGATTAGGAATGCTAGGGTAAAAGCTGAGAAGCAGCTTAACTAGCTCTGGCCTCGCGGAAGTAGAACACACTAAGGACTGTGAAGCATGCTGCAGTTCACATAATAAAAATATAAAAGCAAATAAAAGTTCAACGAAAATACAAATAAAAACAGCATCATCAACTCCTATGTAACGCATATTTATTGAAAGGAAAGATTTAAACACACAGTTACTCGACACAAGTTTAATAAATGAAACGCATCCATAGCTGCCGAAAGTAGCGCTCAACACCAAAAGTTGAAAACAAGGTAACGTGTGCCCACTCATAAAGAAAAAAACAGTGAAGCTTAAATAGCATAAATTATTTTCTAGCAGTGTCAAACAGTGTAAAGTAAACCCATATTTTGAGAAGTTACGAAACTAATTGATTAAGACAATATTTACAAATTTGAAAAGAAAGTAAGCATTTCTTTTTTTTACTCCTCCTTTGGATCATTGGTATGACACTTACATTAGTTTATTACCTGTATTAACCACTTGCGTCTCATCATTGGCTCCAAATATAACTGTACTCTTCTAGTTTCTTCTGCATTGTGAGCGGAAATAATTTTTTTGGAATCCGACTCCGGTCTATCCAAGTTAATCAAGCACGATTTTCATTGATTTTTTATGTCTGATGTGTAAGCCATAGAAATGAGAGGAGAATACAGATAAGGTCAAGCATCATGCGGGAAAGAAACGCGACGCTGATCGAGTGGTGATCAAAAGCTACGTTACACTGCACGTGTGTTTGCATTTGTTTGAAGTGCTTACCAGTCGTACCTTTGTAGATTCAGTAGCTCATCATGTGAGATAGCGGTATGGTATATCGGAATAAAAAATCGAGTTTTAAACAAAAAGTCTAACGTTCATGCCGAAAGTTCGTTTCTAAAAATAAGTTATCCTTATATTACTGGATAACTTCTCTGTGACACAACTGATATGTTTGTTTGGAGGCATTGTTGGCGAAAATTATACAAATATAATGAAGGAATAATGACAACAAAAGGGAACAACAAGCATCATCACAAAGTAAGGCACCACGATATCGGCGTTCGAGCTCCTCCATCTTCCTCGTCCTGTCGCTATCTCGAATCTTCCACCTGCCCGTTTGTTTCGCCCAATAAACCTCTTGACACAAGGCATATTCTAACTGTTTCATCTGCATCAGTCTTTGAACTATCATACATTGAAACTGAATCAGGGGTCACTTCCTTATTTCTAGGCCGGAAAACCACCCTATCTTCGCTTTTGTAGCAATATTATTTAATGTACAATAATAAGGTGAGCTTCTCTAGCTGCATGCCCTAATGTTCGATTTGCCTTATTGAACATGTCTTATGATAATAGGCCAGATAATATCAAAATCATGCCATCTGCGCAAGTGAGAATTTCGTGGATTTATACCTGCGTATAGGGTCCCCTAATGCCCCTTTTCTTCATCAAGTTGTCATATCAATCACCCCCTTACGGTGTAAGTAATGTTCAACTCAAACTACGATGGAGTGTTCAAGAAACTTCAGGACTGTATTAGATCATTTTGTCAAGATTACATGTGCAACGCGAACATTGCAGATTATTCTAGAGCTTACGTGGCCCGCTAGCGATAACGCCAGAATATTTGACGGCGTATATGTATATATGCCGACACTTCACTGCTCTTCACTTGACCGGTGGCCGATGCTCTGTTCACCGCTCTCAGTGCCAGTGCGCATCGCTGTGATCTTAGTTTTCAAGTACCAGCCACAAGTTCAGCCAAATAAACGCCTCCTCTATTTTACCAATGCCAGCCAGATGCGCCCGATTCAGCTGTTCATCACCCTCTTCTCTAGCCCTTTCACGCTCTCTCCCATAGCATAGCCTTTGGCTGTGCTTTGCGGTCATGGGGAGAGTAGCCACTGATGCAGTTCCTCATGACGGAAATTATAAGAAGTAATTTTTGTTCAGTTGTGTACAGATCCGTGGGGCGACGTCTTGCATTCCTCGTGTTCGCAATATTGGCAGTCACGCTGGCTCTGTGCAATATACGGTGTTTTGAAATAGCGTGTCGTCGTTGGTGGCGCTATGCGAGCAACCAATGGGGAAGCGCCGCTGCAACGTTTCTGCATGCACTGTGACGCGGCGGCGGCATTGTCTCGAGCCAGAAAGAAGCAGCTTGAAGGAGGGAATCTGACAGACATATGATATTGGTGTGGGAAACGCGTCTATCGCATTTTCGGGGGAAAGCGCACGGTCCCAAGTGTGACGCGAGATGCGCAACTCCTCATATAGCGCCGCATCACGACCACTCCCCGAATGAAGGCGGACCGACGGCTCCCGTCGAAAAGTGCGCTTTTGCACTGGCATTGAAATAAAGGAGGCATTGGCCAAATAAACAGCTTCATCATAGACATACAGTCTGCTGCCTTCGTTCACGTCTCGACTCCATGACACTATATACACAGGCTAAGGAAGGATGCGCTAAGTCTACCTGCGTGTAGAACACCAGATCAAATTAGCGTTACTTTGGAGGAGATGGCCATTTTAAAATATTTAATAACAGGTCCCCAGAGTTTATAGAACAGAGAAGGGCCTAGACTTCACCAAGAAGTCTCGGCTTCGGTGATTGAGGTTGTCGAGCATTTGGCAAAATCCACTTAAATGAACTGTGCGAAATGCCTTTTATGAACATCATTCAGTCTGAACTCCTTCTGTTCTAATAGCGCGAGCTGTGCTCAGTGTATTTATTCCTGCGAGCACATTGTGCGGTATATATGCAATATCTCATGCTTATCGCAAAAGTTGGGCAATCCTGTCAAGTCTTCCTCTTTCCAAGCCTTCATAAAATAAATGATAGTGACACTGGCCTGAAGCTATTGATGTTAATTATACTTCTTTTATTTTTACGGCATGCAATAACCCTTGTGACGTGCGAATTTCCAGAGACCTCCACTAGGGCGTGTATCATATTATTATGGCAGCTTTGGGGACGTTAGAGCCCACATATCAATCAAATCTTTGCGATGTGCATTTGTTTAGACAAACACGGCTAAGCAGAATTCGAAGACACGTGTTATGCAAGGTGCTCAAAGGTCTATTACGTATTTGACTAGTTTCGTGTTGTACCCCGCCGCGGTGGTCTAGTGGCTAAGGTACTCGGCTGCTGACCCGCAGGTCGCGGGTTCGATTCCCGGCTGCGGCGGCTGCATTTCCGATGGAGGCGGAAATGCTGTAGGCCCGTGTACTCAGATTTGGGTGCACGTTAAAGAACCCCACGTGGTCAAAATTTCCGGAGCCCTCCACTACGGCGTCTCTCATAATCAAATGGTGGTTTTGGGACGTTAAACCCCACAAATCAATCAATTAGTTTCGTGTTGTACAATCTTGTCTTTGCATAGGCTAGGCTGGCGGCCCAATAAGAAAAAAAAGCTCTTACGAATGAAGGCCTTTCTGAATCGGGCATCACTACTCTATGCGAATTTTATTGCATTGCACTCCCGTAGAATGCGACTGAGGGTCGAACCAGTGAACCTGCAATCGAATTTGCGTCGTAACCATTGAACAACCGTGATGATAATTGCCAGGATGAGTATTGCGAATGTGCTGCACGAATTTTATAAGCAGTCTCCACTTCTATAAAGTCAGAAAGATACCCTTAGGCTTGGTAAGTAAATTCTAGTGTTGCAGCGCGAAACTTATTGCAGGGGAGCAGCGCTGCTTCCCGAGGAATTTGTTCAAACAACCGAAAAAATTCACACCCTCTACAGAGGGTGTAAATTTCTATTGAGGGTGCGAAAAAGCACACGCACATACACACACACACGCATATATAAATAAATAATTAAATAAATAAATAAATAAATAAATAAATAAATATATATATATATATATATATATATATATATATATATATATATATATATATATATATATATATATATATATATATATATATATATATATGAAAAAGACGGTGTCCTTGGATCCAGTGGAAAAATACCAAGAAGTGGAGGACGGGCTAAACGAAAACTTTTTATTTTTCCTACGTTTTAACCGGGGACCAGCCTTCATCAGGGAAAAAACTGATGAAGGCCGGTCCCCGCCTGAAACGTAGGAAAAACAAAAAGTTTTCGTTTTGCCCGTCCTCCACTTCTTGATATATATATATATGCTTTTAGCCAGTTTCTTATAGCATCTGGGGCCGGAACGCAGCTTTTCCTTCGCAAATGCTTTTCGCCCTCACGTAAACCCTTCGTTCGTTCTATTTGTAAGTAATATACTCTGCAGCGTCAGAATTGGTAGAAATATCTGAAAAGCATTTCAAATGCACAAGGGTCCTGTTAATTCAGGAGCTGTTAGTTACTGTTCAGCTTGAAATAAACGTCAGCTGACTATGACGTTGTGGGAAGCTATCGCGTAGACCCATAAATGGCGCAATGATGTGTTTATCACCAAAGTATCGTTGCTGAGAGTGCGTAAACTTTCCACAGAGCAAACGGAATCCATGGGATGTGTGGCCATATCCGATTCTGAGCCAGAATTCACAAGACAAGTATTTCGTATAAATCAGTGCGTCTCCCCATCGGTCAGACAGTTTCGCTACGATATGTCACGCATTGCGATTGTCTGAAATATTCTCTTTCGGAATTATTTAGCGTCAGGCGTTTTTTTGAATAAGGACTCTGGGGTCCAATTAAGAAAGCTTTTGCTCTTGTAAAGGCTCTTCCCTTTGGCCACCACGCAGGCTTCGTTTAATATATACCGATAGCATTGACTGAATACTTTTCTTACGAAAATACTGTAAAACGTTTTTTTTTGCGCTACCAACCCTGCTCCATACACCGGATTATTAACGAGTGCCTATGGCTCATGGTAAAAGAGTGGCCTATATATAGGTATAGGTAGGGCAGGTTTGCTGTAAACGGCCGCTTTCCGTGTAGGTTGGCGCGAACATAGCGAGCCGAGCGGCGCGAAGCCTCAGGCGGCCATCGGTCGCGCTGTGTATAGTGGAGACGCGGGACAATGCAGCCGTCCTCGGCGATCCCGGTGAGCGTCCAGAGAACAAAGACGCCGGAGACGGGCGCAAGAGCAGCAGGCGAGCCGCGGGCGCGTTATGGATGACAGGATATATACGCCGACATCGGCGGCAACTTTTTGTGACAGGGCACCGCCGAGATGTCAGAGAGATATTCGGACCCTGTGTTTTGAGTGACGTCGAGCATTAGTCGACGCCGCCCGGCAGGCAGCAGCGGGAGAAGCGCTCCAGTCGAGACTCCGGAACGTCAAAAGAAGAAACGAGGCGCTCTTTTTTTTTTTTTGAAAAATCATATTGCATCCGGCGTACACTAGACGGTGGCGTCGTCGTCGAGAAGAGTCCTTTACGGCACTACCATCGATCATGACTCGGCTGGCTTAACGCTATGAACGCGGAGCAATGAGAAGAAGGAAAGCGCGCCAACAAACTCGACGGCGAAAAGAATCGCGCGCGGCAGCCTCGTTTTGCGGGGCTGCATTATACGAACCCGCATTTATCTCCCAGCTCGACGGTAGGAATATCATTTTTCATCGGCTGCGATAAAAAGCAACAAACGGCGGCGCGGCAGGAGCGCCAGTTTGAAAAACGAGTTCTCCTCTTTTGAACCTCGGCGAGGCAGCATCTTTATAGATGACCGCGCGCGGCGCGGAGGTTATGGATGCCGCCGCGTACCGCCGTAGCCTCGCGAGCAAGCACGAACGCACGGGCGCGCGAGTCGACAAAACTGCTAACAAGGTGCGACAATGGAGTGCACACGGCATGCGCGCCGCCTAGATCGAGCCGTTGTGCAACGAGGTTCCCGAAAGCGCTCCGCGGACGGAGTCCAGTGCGTACGCGAGACCATTTTTGAAAACAGTTATTTGCGTCTGCGGAGACATTGCTAGTGGCGATGCAGACAATGCAGGAAGCCTCTTATTGACGCGCCCATTCTGCGCTATGAAAGTAATACGAGTTTGTCGTTATGCAGCTTCCTATGGACTATTAGATGCGAACGTGCGTTAGCACTGACGTCAGTTTCGCTGCACGGGCTTTACAGGCGGGTGTTTGAATGCAGCGACCGGGGAACGCTTCTTTGCTAAAAAGAGAATTTGTTTTGCAACTGCGATTGATAACTACGCGGAACACTCACAAAAAAAGACGGCCGGTGGTGCAAGGTCAAGGAATAAAATCACGAACAGACTGAGAATGTCAAGCAAACTTTTCTAGATAATTAACATTGGCAGCAAGACAATGGTAGCCTGCTTGAGCCGGTAGCGGCGGGTTTCTTTGGTATAATATACCCATCTCACAGGTTCAATAGCTGTGGGATGGATATATTCATTTAAGACATGTTCATTTAACGCTGCCTTAGAGGAAGTTGTTGGGACTTGCAGCTATTAAGTCGCTCTTGCGTGAAAAAAATAAAAAACGAACTAAGTAATCCAGAGATATATAAAAAAGTTCTACTATGTGTATGACAGCTACGTAGTGGGTGGATTCCGCTTTTCGTCATACAATTAAAAAAAACGCTCTGGCTTACAGGACAGGGCGCAAGTACTCATGGACACATTACGATGGCTTATATTTACGTATAGGTGCCCTTGTCAGACAGCTGACTTACAGAATGACGGTACTATATGTAACCACAACTGACAGCAAAATTCGAGTTATTCAAAGAATGATTTGGCTGATTTTAATAGGGAAGAATGCAAGCTTGCTACCATACTCGGTCAATGCCTCTTGATGTCTTCGGGCTTAGATTCAAGAACAAGGAAGGTAAGTGGAATCCTTGAATTGAGGGCTTCCATATAGTGAGCATACGTAAAAGTCGATGGATGCTGTAAGTTGGCCCCTTCTGCTTTATAATGAATAAAATCTCGAGAGACCAGGGCGCGCTGAAAAAGTGGCAGGAAAGGCATGCATAAAGTTTTTCTTCTTTATAGCGAAAGTACAAAACTCGGCTCTATAGTTTTTATATACAATAATTATTCGACTCCTCGTGAGGCATACTGTGTATAACAGTGAAGCCAACTGCACGGACAATCAACTCTGATATCGGCCAACTGAGACACGTATGTCTTTGCTAATCGATTAACCCACTTAACAAAGAACTTCAAGGCACATTGCGCCAACACTGCGGTAATCTGCATAGTTTTAGTCGAATTCGATCAGGAAATAATTGAAGCGGAGGTATACTGTAGTGGGAAACAGAAGGCAATTACATTCATCTGTCGGACAAGGAGAGGTGCGTACAGAGATGCCAACGAGGCCGCTGCCTTCCTCCAAACTGCCAATAAAAGTCGGCTAAGCGACACAGTCATGTTTTTTTGCACGCACGTACAAACCATGGACCGGTCGTGGACAGTGCTCCGAGCGTCCATTTGTGCGCGCCTTACTTCGGAGAAACAGTAAACTCTCGACCGGCCATCGCGGCAGAGGAACTTTACGGCTTTCTTCGGCCGAGGCACGCGTTTGGTGAAACACTGGAGCCGGGTGGCTTCAAAGGAAGTGGTGCGAGGCCGCCCTCCCGCTCCAGCGTAGATAAATACGCGCATGCCTCATGAACAAGCGTCCTTCTCAAGCTGTGTTCAGCGGCAGTGGAACAAAGAGCCGAGGACGGGACATATGAGCGGCTAAACACGGGAGGCGGCATAAAGGGCCGCAAGTGACGGATCCGCCACCCTGCCCTTGTTCACACTGCGATGAGCGCGCGCGGCTGCAGATGGAGCCATACGAGAAACGGCGCGAGTTGTCTTTTGTACGCAATTCACCGTCGCCCGCGGGAGACCCCGTCCCGCCGATCTTTCTCGGCGTTATGCAGCCATCACTGCCTGGCCTTGTATATATATTTATACACCCCACATTTTATATTTACAGCCGATAAACCGGCCGGCGGTGGGGTGAGAAGCATGGCGCGCGCGAGCGTAAACTAGGCAAGCCACTGTGAAACGACCGTACAGAATGGCGGAACGGTCAAGAAAATCCAGCAGGCCGGCTTATTTATAAGGCCCGGACCTCGCTTCCTTGGCGCTGCTCGGCTACGAGGGGGGTAGGCGGTCCTCCTCACTTTTGTATGACGAATGAATATATACGAGCAGCTTAAGGCGGACGTGTGTTTCTCGCACTGCCGTTCCGTGCCTTGTATCTCTTCTCTTTTCCGCCCTGCAGGCCAGTCGTTGGGAGCATGCGCGAGCTTAACCGTCCCCCTCCTCCCCGTTCGTGGAGGCCTGTAAATTTTGTGGCACGATACGCGGGGGCCCGCAGGGCCACCGATGCTTCTCTTTTGCTTCTTTCGGGGGCGCCGAGTGCGTTTTGAGTTACAAATGAGCCCGCTCCTGTCGTGCTCCGGGAACCGGGCACCCGTAAAATGTGGCGTCTGCGCACTTCGGGGCCAACTTACGACGCGTTTCCCGGCCCCGCAGCGGCGACTTGCCGCGTCGTCGACTTCCGACGTCATCGTTGTCGCGCGCCCGTTACCAAGGGCAGCTTCTGGGAAGTTTATCCGCGCTCGGGAGGACGCCGCCACTCGCCCTATCGGACATCTCCCGGCTCGCACGCCCCATTCCAACTGTAATTCGCATGGCGTCGCGTCCGTACATCAAGCTGACGTTTGGTGCACCGTTCGCGGCGTTATCGCGAAAAAAAATCGCAGCCCCACGAAGGTACGCCTACGTGCCCGAGCCTTGATATATAAGCCGTGAAGCGCAATAACGAGAGCCTATGCTTGATCTAATAACCTCCTTTGGCCCTCCTTTGTCGTAATTTATATCTGTACTAATCAGCCAAGATACCTGCATCGAACACCGCTTACACAAAAGAAAGAAGAAAAAATCTCCCGCGATCATAAACATTACCGTTCGCCGCTTGTAGAGGCGTATGTAGCTCGCGATAAAAACGAATTACGTGAATAGCACAAGCAAAAATACAGGCATTACAGTTTTATTGTTTATAGTTTTTGAATATACTATTAGCGATACTGTCTCGGGGCTGTTTGTTATTGGTATTAGTCTGTAGAACAGATGTTACTGGAAGTAATAAGGAGCAGTGGTTTCCGTTGCCTACTACATGGGGAAGATTAACGAAATTGGATTCGTAGAACCACATGATATCATCCAAGACAGAACTCAGACGCATTTCCGTGGCTCTCGAGTTGAACACAAATTTGAGCCTTCCTGTTATTTTTTTAATGAGAAATGCGGGGTACTCAAAACCAATTGCAAATATTTTCGTTTCAGTGGAAGTCGAGTGACAGCTGTGCTTTTGAGAGCCACCACGAACAATATGAATGTTTATTGGAATTATTCAAGCATAGCCACCAACTTAGGGGCAAAGCGAAAGATCATAATTTCGATTGATTGATTCATTGATTGATTTGTGGTGTTTAACGTCCCAAAACCCCCCTACGATTGAGAGACGCCGTAGGGAGGGCTCCGGAAATTTTGACCACCTAGGGTTCTTGAACGTGCACCCAAATCTGAGTACACGGGCCTACAACATTTCCTCCTCCATCGGAAATGCAGCTGCCACAGCCAGGATTAGATCCCGCGACCTGCGGGTCAGCAGCCGAGTACTTTAGCCATTAGACCATCGTGGCGGGGCATCGTAAATTCGATATCTATGCCAAACAAAACTGAGAAAATGGATGGATATATGGGGTTTAACGTCCGAAAACCACTATATGATTATGAGAGACGCCGTAGTGGAGGGCTCCGGAAATTTAGACCATCTGGGGTTCTTTAACGTGCACCCAAATCTGAGCACACGGGCCTACAACATTTCCGCCTCCATCGGAAATGCAGCCGCCGCAGCCGTGATTCGAACCCGCGCCCTGCGGGTCAGCAGCCGAGTACCTTAGCCACTAGACCACCACGGCGGGGCAACTGAGAAAAGCCGTCACGAAGTTGTCGGATGCCAGTGAAGTGCGCATTTAAGAGTTCTGCAAGACGGAACAACAACAACAACAACAACATAATAATAATAATAATGATAATAATAATAATAATAATAACACATGATAGTAAAAAAGTTCAAAATGGTTTAGGTTTTTCTCCGGCTAACTGCTATCTTGTCAGCTTCATACACTGTCACAATACGGTATTAAATGCAAAGTATTTGCGTACTACAAGTACTTTTTGTGTCTAACCACGTATCTACCTATCCAGCCGCCTAGGTCTGGTAGTTCTCAAAATCACCCCAATACCTTGAGATCAAAAAAATTTGTATGGGAAAGCAACGATGGTTTGAAGAATACAACCCGCTCATTAGAAGATGAATAAAAATAGGCAGATCCCACGTACATTGGGAATCGATGATATGCGAAGAACGAATGAGAAAGGTTGAAATGTCACTTTCCAATCAGCTCAACCTTACGCGACGAACGTAAAATGTTCAATACATGACTTTCATGTCATGATTATTATGTTGGGACGTGTCATTTACCTTCTTCATCTATTCACGTCACATGACACTCAATTTGATACATGTGGAGCTAGCGAAATGGTCGTGAGCACGCTATGAGCGTAGCATAGTCATGTTTTACAAGACACGCATGTCATGATTACCAAGTCTGGACGTACTATTTACCTTCGTCGTCTATTCACATCAAGTGATACCAAATTTGGTGTACGGGAAGATATCGAAACGGCTGCCAGCGTACTATGAGTGTAGTATGTAGCCATGTTTTACATGACGCGCATCTTATGATTATTATGTTTTCACCACTCATGTACAATCGTTGATGGCGGCGATGGCGTAGTGGTTAGAGCATCCGCCTCGCATGCAAAAGGTCCGTGGTTCGAATCCCGGTGCCGCATAGTTCCCAACCGGATAAAAAAATACGCGTGGGGATGGAACTGCATTAAGAGGCTTAGCATGCGACCTCCCCGGTAACCACCACCGGTAACGCACGGCCTCACCAGAGAAGGATTGGCCACCCTGGTGCATCATCCGGTCACTCCCTCCCATATGCATACGTCAATTAACTCACGGCCCTCAATACCCAGCAGCTGCGAAGCAACTGACCACGGCGGTGGTCAGATCTGCAACGCAGCAGAGGGTGCTAAGAATCTCTGGATCCGGACAGGCCACCATTGGAAACTGAACTTGGCAACGCTAAACGCTAGAACCTTATCTAGTGAGGAAAGTCTCGCAGTACTATTCGAGGAGCTAGATGGTGTTAGATTGAATATAATAGGGCTCAGTGAGGTTAGGAGGACAGATGAGGCTTATACGGTGCTACAGAATGGGAACGTCCTTTGCAATCGGAGCTTGGCTGACCGAAGATAACGAGGAGGGGGGTTCCTAATTCACGAGACATAGCTGGCAACGCAGAGGAATACTATGGCATTTATGAAAGAGTGGTAGCTTTTGTACCTAAACTGAATAGAAGATACAAGATGAAGGTAGTACAGGCTTACGCGCCTACAACCAGCCATGATGACACTTCAGTTGAAAGCTTCTATGAAGATGTGGAATTGCCAGTGAGTAAGGTAAAAACACAGTATCCTATACTGATGGAAGACTTTATTGCAAAGGTAGGGAAGAAGCAGGCTGCAGACCAGGCAGTAGGAGATTATGGCATCGGTACTAGAAACGCCAGAGTAGAGCTACAAGTAGAATTCGCAGAACGCAATAATTTACGGATTTTAAATACCTTCTACCGAAAATGAGGAAACCGCAAGTGGACATGGAGGAGCCCTAATGGAGAAAATAAGAACGAAATAGACTTTATAATGAGTGAACATTCAGGCATCGTGCAGGATGTGGAAGTAGTTGGCAAGGTACGATGCAGTGACCACAGAATAATACGGTCTCGAATTCGCCTAGGCTTGTAGAAGGAACAACAGAAACTGATACGCAAGAAGACAATCAATGAGCTAGCACTGAGAGGGAAAGTACAGGAATTCAGAGTCTCGTTTCAGAACAGGTACTCGGCTCTTAGTGAGGAAACCAACCTTAGCATAGATACAATGAATGGTAGTCTGACGAGTATCAGTACGGAGTGTGCAGTGGAAGTTGAAGGCACGGTAGTTAGACAAAACACTTGCAAGCTTTCCCAGGAAACAAAAAATCTCATTAAGAAGCGTCAAATCATGTAAGTCTCAAGTACAACAGACAAAATAGACCTGGTATAGCTTTCGAAGTTGATTAATCGGCGTAAGGTACGCGATGTAAGAAGGTATAACATGGAGAGAATTAAACACGCTCTGAAAAACGCAGGAAGCGTCAAAGTAGTGAAGAGGAAACTTCAGATAGGCAAAAATCGGATGTATGCACTAAGGGACAAAGAAGGCAAAATAACTACCAATATGGATAGAATAGTTAAAATAGCGGAGCAGTTTTACGGAGGTCTGTACAGTAGCTGGGACAACCACGACCTTAATACTATTTGAAATAGCGATAACCCAGATGACACCCCACCAGTAATGATAGAAGTCAGAAAAGCTTTGGAGAGCAAAGAGGCAAAGCTGATGGTGAGGATCAGGTAACATCAGATCTGCTGAAAGATGGAGGACAGACTGTGTGAGAAAAACTAGTCACCCTGTTTACGAGGTGTATCCTGAAGGGAAGAGTACCAGAGACTTGGAAGAATGCTAACATCATCTTAATACATAAGAAAGGAGATGACAAGGACTTGAAGAATTACAGGCCGATCAGCTTGCTCTCTGTAGTATACAAGCTATTTACAAAGGTAATTGCTAACAGAGTAAAGAAAACATTAGAATTTAATGAAATAAAGGAACAAGCAGGATTCCGAACAAACTACTAAACAATCGACCACATTCATACTATCAATCAGGTAATAGAGAAATGTTCCAAATATAACCGACCACTATACATAGCCTTCATAGATTACTAGAAGGCGTTTGATTCAGTAGAAATATTAGCCGTCATGCAGACACTGCGTAATCAGGGCGTCGATGAAGTATATATAAACATCCCGGAAAAAATCTACAGGTGTCAACTGCTACCATAGTGCTTCATAAAGAAAGCAACAAAATACCATTCAAGAAGGGTGTAAGGCAGGTGGACACAGTCTCCCCAATGCTATTTACCGCGTGCTTACGGGACGTTTTCAGAAGCCTAGAATGGAAACAGTTAGGGATTAGAGTTAATGTAGAGTACCTTAGTAACCTGTGCTTCGCCGATGGCATTGAATTGCTGAGTAACTCAGGGGACAAATTGCCACTCATGATTACGGAGTTAGACAAGGAGAGCAGAAAGGTGGGTCTTAAAATTAATCTGCAGAAAACGAAAATAATGTACTACAAACTCGGAAGAGAGCAGTGCTTCGAGATAGGAAATAGTGTACTTCAAGTTGTAAAAGACTATGTCTACTTAGGGCAGGTAATAACCATGGAGCCGAACCACGAGATAGAAGTAACTAGAAGAATAAGAATGGGGTGGAGCACATTAGGCAAGCACTCTCCAATTATGACAGGCAGATTGCCACTATCCCTCAAGTAGGATTTATATAACAGCTGTATCTTGCCGGTACTTAGCTACGGAGCAGAAACCTGGAGACTTACAAAGAGGGTTCTGCTTAAATTGGGGACGACGCAGCGAGCAATTGAAAGAAAATTGGTAGATGTAACCTTAAGAGACAAGAAGAGAGCAGAGTGGATTAGGGAACAAACGGCGGTTAAGGATATCATAGTTGAAATCAAGAATAGGAAATGGACATGGGCCGAGCATGTACCGCGTAGACAGGATAACCGCTGGTCATTAAGGGTAACTAACTGGACTCCCAGAGAAGGCAAGCGGAATAGGTGGAGACAGAAGGTTAGGTGGGCAGATGAGATTGAGAATTTTGAGGGTATAAATTGGCAGCAGCAAGCACAGGACCGGGTTAACTGGCAGAACATGGGAGAGACCTTTGTCCTGCAGTGGACCTAGTCAGGCTGATGATGATGATGATACCCTTCGTCATCTATTCACGTTACGTAACACCAAATTTTGTATATGTGAAGCTAGCAAAACAGCTACGAGTGCACTATGAACTTAGCATATAGCCACGTTTTACATAACACGCATGTCATGATTATCACGTTTTGACGTGTCATTTACCTTCGTTGTCCGTTCACATCCCGTGATACCAAATTTAGTATATGTGAAGCTATCGAAATGACCGTGAGTGCATCATGAGCGGGGCATGTAACCATGTTCTTACATGACTCGCATCTCATGATTATAATGTTTCCCCCAGTCATATATACGGTAGTCGTACATTCACGTCCCGTAATACCAAATTTGATATATGAGAAGCTAGCGTAACGACCGCGAGCGCACTACGAGTGTAGCATGTAGTCATGATTTATGACTTACATGATATGCATGCCATAATTTCCACGTTAGAGTCTGTCACTTATGTTCACCATGCAGTCATGTTATACCATTCCAGTTTTGCAATGCGATGTGAACGAAACCATCGCAAGAGCAGCAAGACCATGAAATGTAAAAATGACATTCTTGACATACATTTCATTGTTTTTATGTTATGACTAGTCAATTATGCTCGCCATACAGTCATGTTCTGGCTTACAAATTTTGGTACCATTATCAAAACGGCCAGGAGAGCTAAACGTCGTAGGCGGATAGATAGATAGATAGATAGATAGATAGATAGATAGATAGATATGGGGTCAAGGTCACCGAAGTTATCTAGGTGGTGGTGGTGGTGGTGTTGAAGCAAGTGGGGTTAGCCTGGCCTGCATGGCCGGCAATTGTTCCGCCTGAGGATCTCCTGAATTTGGAAAATGTCACCGCGTGTCAGACAGCCCACTGTCTCGCAGGAAGACTAACAAAATTCGTTGCACGTTCCACCTGGTTCCCGCGGGTCCTTCAGGAAAAATGACGTCATCAACTGTCCGGTGCCTATGACAGCCTTTTTGCAAGGTGCGGATCATCGCTGCTCTTTGCACATCAAATTGTGGGCAAAGCCAAATTAAATGTCCCCGATGTCACCGCAGAAGGCACAGAACGGGGAAGCATATCTCCTAGTCTGGAATGACCAGACCGGGGTGTATAGGAGCCGGTTCTTATGCGGTACAACAGCGTCGCTTGTTCACGAGAAAGTCCATGAATTACACATGCTTGGTGTGGAAACTTCTAGATCGCCTTGAAATGATTGCGTATCACATCTTTGTTGTTCTGGTAAGTCTTGGGAGTTGTTACTTTTGGAACAGATGTCCGTGCTTCGCATGCGAGGGCATCAGCCATTTCATTGCCTTCAATGCCAACGTGCGATGGGTTTCACTGAAACTTTATAATAAACCTCTTGCCAATTAGGTGTTTAATTAGTGACAGAGGTTGCCTGGTGAACTTTTCTTGAGGTAGGCCACGATGAAGTCTTTGTAGCGCCGATTTGGAGTCCGTCAGCACTACAACACCTCGTGCAGAAAAGGATCGCAATTTTCGCAAAGCCGCCGTGATTGCAGCGCTTTCTACCGTTTTGGACGAAACCACGTGATCCAGGCGGCCCGACCATGACACACCAAGGCAGGGTATGCAGAAAGCCGCTGCGCAGCTATCCGTTCGTGCGTACACTGATTCGTCGGTGTACACTTGTAGGTGGCCACGGTACATGGTGCTCAAGAGGTCCAGCCCAAGAAATTTTGCTTCCGCGGCTAGAATGGTGCAGTTCGCTGATAGTTCGTGGTGCAGTTCGTCAATAAGGCCTGAGACGCCAAAAGGTGGAGCGGAAGAGACTCGGCTTCATTGGTCACTTTCGTGTTTGAAGCCGCCTGAGGAACTCCCATCGCCAAGCGAAGACCCTTTCTGTGCACTGCTTCTAGGCGTTCGTACTGGCTCGGTGATGGTGATATCAGGGGCAGCTGATAAAGAATGAGGTTTGTTATAAGCGCAGCATTCAATTTAAGCATGGACATAGGATTGTTGCCCCAACGTACCCCTGCCCTGCGATGAAGAGCGTTGATCCTTTGCACTCATGCAGTGACTATACCATCAACCGCACATCGCCATAATAGGTTGTTGTCGATGGTAATGCCCAGGAAACGGACAGTTGTTGCACAACGAATTGAGTGGCCTCGAATATTCAGCGACAGACATGTTGACTTCCGTCTCGCTCCCGGGAAGAGTATGAAGGCTGATTTTTCCGCTGATAAAGATAGGCCAAGTGTCAACAAGTGACGCTCAATGATTGAAATAGCGCTCTGTGCTATCCGGGCAAAACGTTTGTGCTGGTACCCTGAGATCCAAATGCAAATGTCGTCGGCGTAGATGGATATTTTAACTGCTTTCAGAGCTGAGTGCAGAGTGTCAGGAAGGCTGGCCATGGCAGCGTTAAAAAGCAAGGGAGATAGAACACTTCCTTGTGGGACGCCGAAGGAAACACGTCTCTCTTTGCTCGTTACATTTCCAAGCTTAACCCGGACACACTGGTCTCTGATAAATTCATGTACGAATCGAACAGCATTTCCCGACACACCCATGGCTTGGAACCCGCTCACAATGCCTGTCTGAAACACACAATCATACGCCTTGGCAACGTCCATGAAGACGGCGAGTGTCGAGAGTCCGTTGACTTGGTGGTGCTCGATGTGGCTTAATAGGTCCAAAACACTGTCCTGGCACTCAGTCGTGGGCGAAATCCTGTCATACACCATGGGCATCGTCTTCCTTGTTCTAGGTACTAAGTTAATCTTGCACATATTAATCTTTCCAGCAACGTAGATACTCATGATGTAAGAGATACCGGTCGATATGATACGAGGCTCACAGGATCCTTTCCGTACTTCGGGACTGGCACCACACATGCTGTCTTCCAAACAACTGGGATCTCTCCCGTGCTCCAGACATGAATAAATATGTCCAAAAGGGCCCTTTTTCGCTCATATGGCAGATTTTTCAGCATTTGATTGCTGATCAAATCGGGACCCACGACACAGCGTCTTCTTAATTTGCTAAGTGCCATATCCACCTCTCGAAAGGTGAATGGCGTATCCGTCATGTGAAAAAACTGGGGTGACAGAGGAATCGTTGCTCCTGCTGATCTACCAGATGTGTACACGTCTGCAAAACCCTCTGCAAGGGTTTGCAAATCTTTCCCTTGTTTCAAAGCGAGTGCTTCTAAAGGCCTGTGTGAGTGTATCTTCCCAGAAAGACTATTTATTGCTGCCAATATCCTTGTCAAGGGCGTAAAAACGTTGATAAACTCTCACAGAAAGTGGCCCATTCAATTCGTCTTAATTTTTTTGTATGGCGGCGGACTGCAGCGTTTATCTTGTTATATTCGGTTTTCGCAGACGGATTTCCTTTTGTTCTCATTAGTTTCCGCTCCGCTCGTCTACGTGCTGCGCAAAGGTCCTTCGATTTCAAGTCAGGAGCAGGAAAATGGTCGGGCAGTTTCAGCAACGAAGTTGCCGCTCGCTTGCTTTGCAACATACCTGCGAACAGCTCACCAGTGGATTTGTCCAACGCTTCTCTGTAGGTGTCCCAGCATGTTACATTGCAGAATTGTCGACCAGCAGTTTGAAATCCAAGGATATTAGTGAAGATGGGGAAATGGTCGCTGCCCATCCTGTCTGGAGCCGTGGTCGATGATACCAGAAGGTCCGTGGAGTGAAGTACAAGGTCTGTTGCACTTCATGAATCTGGTGGCCTGAAAAAATGTAGGTTTGCCATTGTTCGCCACACACAAGTCGGCACCATCCGCAGCTGCTAGAAGTTTCTTGCCTCAAAAATCTACACTCTTATCTCCCCAGAGTGGATCGTGCGCGTTAAAATCGCCACAGATTACTCGAGGAGCGGGACATCGAGTGCAACGGTTCTTTAGGAAAGCCTCCATGAAGACCTTCTTTCGTGGGCTTATGTACACCGATACCACACTCAGTTTTCGGTTTCCCAGGCACACTTGCACAGCAGCGACTTCCAGTGAGTTGGAACAGATGTCTTGCACTGGTAAGGCGACGTGAGGTATTTCCCGCTTTATGTATATCGCTGCGCTTCCATTTGCAAATGACGTTATGCTCGGGTTGCCGTGTCGGGTGTACCCTGGGAGCGTCCTTGCATTCGGGAGACCGGCTTCTGAGAGGGCTAGAATTGGTATTGGAATGTCGCGCAGGAAAAGGTTGAGTTCGCACAGACGTTTTGGAAGACCGGCGCAGTTCCATTGCATTATTAAGGGCACTTTTGAAGGACAGAATAGACCAGGTGGGTGAGACATTGCCATTCTTCTACTGTGTGTATAAGAAGCAGAGCAAAATAACACTGACTCTAGAGCCAAGACTGCTTCCAACATGTCCTTCGTTGAACTCGTAGACATCTTAGCGACGTGTGAACGTAGTGCGGTGAACAGAGCGCGAATAACATGCTCGAGGTTTTCTTGTGGTTTGCTTCGAGGTGGTACTTGACGGGGGCTCAGTGCATCAGCATAGGTGCGCTTGGCGGACTCTTTCGTGATACATTTCTCACCAGCGTTGAGCACTTGCGTTGACTCAGTACCAGCTCTTGTCGGGTTTAGGTGCGAAAAATTTCCTGCGTACACATTGTCCAAACCGCCACGTTGTGGCGCGCCGGACGTCTTCTTTGTGAGCGATGGTTCGTTCACAGTCTTCGGGCCGAGGACAAACGTCTTATTTCTTCGCTGCGCAGCTGTTCGTGCTGGACATCGGCCGTAGCTAGCTGGGTGGTCGCCTCCACTGTTTGCACACACAAGTTTTTTTTTTATGAGCCCCCCCCCCCCCCACAGCGCTTACATCTCTGTTCCCCACGACAGTGCTTAACAACAAGTCCAAAACGCTGACATTTAGTGGCGGCGTCTCCACGTAGTCTACAAGCTCGTGTCTGGTGAAGCCAAGGTTGATCTTCTCTGGGAGTTCCGAATTGGGAGCGAATGCGAGAACCACAGAGTGTTGCGACCGGGGTTTCCAGGCACCGGAGGTCCGGGATGAAGTTGTCGAGGCAGGAGGAAGAGAGACTTGAAGAGGGTTTATTTACAATATATACATTGCGAACTCCCTACACGGTGAGCTCTCAAACGTGGCAAGCCTCTACATGACTCCTAACATAGCGCTACATGGTGCTTGGTTCTACATGGTTCTGCTCGGTTCTACTCTGTTCTGCCTGGTTCTGCTCTCGAAAAAGCACACCGAATGAGCCGTGGGGGCTCATTATAAAGGGTCTGTCCTCCCCAGATCCCTAGATCGGGGACCGCGTACAGAGGGCACCGTCCAACCACGGATCACACATTACCCGCGAGGGTGACGAGCACGCACGGTCCACGTGAACGTTCAAAATTGAAGCGTGATCACTGCACTCAAAGGTGGTGCCAGCAGGGCTCTTCCTCGTCGTGTGTGTCGCTGGTCGAGAGGTCCCACGCTCAGGACGGCATCCATCAAAGGGTCCGCCGAACTGTTTGCTCAATGAGCGGGGTGATTTGCGGGGGCCGCCGCGACCTCTTGTTCCCAGGAAGATGTCGCATTTGCTGTCGTCCCCCGAACGGCCCACTCCGTCGTGGCGACAGGACGTCTCACCCTCCTGCTAGGACGGACAATACAGGGCCGGCGTAGGCAGCCGGTCGTTCGGTTATTTGTTTGAAGACCAAAGGAGCGCCGCTCCCCCGCCAGCCCTGGCGCCGGCCATGACTGCATCCATTGAAAAGGCCGCCGTAAACAAGCTTCAAATGGTCGCCGAACGACTCGTTTAATTAGCGGGACGATTCCCGGCCGCCGCCGCCGCCGTCATCTTCCAAAGAAGAAGCTGCACTTGTGGTCTCCCGAACTGCTCACGGTGCCGTGGCGGCAAGACGCCGCACCCCCCCGGCCAGGTGGGAACAATACATGGCGGACACAGGCCGCCAACCCGTTTGGCGACCAAAAGGAACATCAAAAGGAACGCCGCTCCCTCGTCAGCTCTGGCGCCGGGCACAACAGCTCGTCCGCCAGCGGGAGAAGCGACCTGAGGGTGACCAGCTGCACAGGTTGCCCGAAGTGTCGCTGTGTAGTGCTGTCTTCCAGGCCACTGCTGATGACGCTCAGCCAAGGACTCTTTCCCTCTCGTTCCCTGTGGCTCCCCTCTGGGAAAAGCATTCATACACACCACCACAGGCACGGGAGAGCACCCTGCCCGCACTGAGACACGTCGAGTCCGACAAATTATCCAAAAGCAACCTTACTTAAGCAGTATTACCAAACACAAAGCAGCAATCGGGACGTTTCTCTGAGGTTTCACCAAAACTCCTAATCCCGATCCGATAATAATCTTTCCATCAAACGGCTTTCAAGAAAACTAACTGTCAAGTGATGCGCTCACCGTGGCATACCCGAGTGCTTGCGTGAGTAATCCGCCGTAACCCACCAGGTATCATACTCATAAAATAAAGCATTTTACTTCACGCTATCTTTTAGTTCCCGAAATTTAGTGCCGCCAAAGCCAGTCGTCAATTCCTTTTGAGAGGACGAAAGCATAACTGCCGTGCTGCACCTGCATTAGGAACATCTTTATTATACATCCGCAAACGCACATCACAGTGCGCCTGCCTGGAGGAGATACCACCTAACCGTTCCCTTGCTGTTGCCACTTTCACAAAGCATACATATAAACTCACGAGCTAGCTTTTCTTACACACCGGACACATGCGAACAAAACATTAAATGAACAACAAAAAAAGTTTCGCATGAATCCTGAAAAATCTCGCAAGCAATAACTTTGCGTCTCTACGCTCAGTCATAATTAGTTCATAACGTTGCTCCTGCTCATTTACACGTATCTACCATGACGCAGGCTCCTATGCGTGTCGTTTATGCAATCGCACAACGCTTACCTTAGCTAAACGTACAACGCCCAAGAAATGAACAAAACCAAAAAATGTGTTACCTAAACACTATTTGGTAGACGAGATTCTTAAAAAACACATTAAAATCCAAAACAACTTAAACAGTCAAAAGCAAATTTCAAAACAAAATAAATCCACTAATGACCATCGTCAAAAGCTCACGGATGTCTACTCCTTTTTGGGACTAACGCGCGGTGTCGCGTCCTGTGGGTCTTTTTAGGCGAACGGGAAATGGAACAATGGCAAAACCCATTCGCTTCGCCTCCGACCCCCGCAAAGCTCTGCGCTGACAACCTGCGTTCTTACTATCGCTCAGTATCTCGCACTCCCGCAGTCCATCAAACATGCCGTCGATAGAGCGACGAAAGGGTCTGCCTTTCTACCCAACGTGCTTTTTTTTTTTCGTTTTGTCCGGCGGCTCGGACGCATACAAACCAACTCCGGTGCCGATGACAAACGCCTAATTCTGTACGCTCTAATGCGTGTCACTATCCTTCCAATAGATCTATACAACGCATATAGGCTACCAAAATGATAGAGTGCTAACGAAAACAAAGTTCAAACTCGTTATTTACAAAATCACTAAAGTAAACAACCAAAACATTCCTTTTTACAGTCCCGAGTCGACGTTTTCTGACAGGCTAACAGCTGTTCTCACTAACTTTTAGTCTAACTCGTGGTGGTCGCGCCCGGAACGATTTTCTCGAGAAGCGGGGTCTACAACACGCGTCAATCGTCCTGCTACCGAACCCCGCGACGTTCCTCGAAGCCGACTTGCTGTCGCTTCCTGCCCCTCGAAAACCACCGACTCTTTTGCCCCGCACCCCGTCCAATGCACCGCGAGAACAACGGAAGGGTCTCTTGCCCCTCGACCACTTACGCACACAATGCGCTTCTCTTTTCTTTGTTCTCTGGCCGCTTGGACGCTTGCGATACGGCAACTTTCTTGAAATTTCGCTCCGCCATTTGAATACATTCCTCAAACGCGTCGCGATTTTTGCCTGCCTGTTTTTACGGCGCTTTCTCCGTTTTGCACGTCTCTTGGTGCCGTCTACGGAGCCTTTCGCCCATCTCTGATGCTCACCAGCACCCACATGCTCATCTGATTTTTCGCGCGGACTGTCTGGATAATTGCCTAGCAATCTATCCTTCAAACACTGCCGCGTACGATGCGCTTTTCTTTTCCGGCGGTTCGGACGCATACGATACAGACCCGTCAGAGATGACAACGGCACTTTTCTCGCGATTTTACCACGCCGTTTGAAACCCTTACTCAAACGCGTTGTGCTCATCTCGAGCTTTGCCTTATTGTTGCCCTTCGGACGCTTTCTCCCCTGTGCACGCTTCTTTGTGCGGACCTGGGAGCCTTTCGTCCTACTCTGACGTTCTTCATCACCGATATGCTCCTCCGCCATCTCGCGCGCCCAGTCCTGATGATTGCCTATCAGTTCATCGTTAGACCGCGGCCGCGTAGATTGCGCACTTCTGTTCCTTACTCTCCGGCCGCTCAGACGCATGCGATTTAAGCCAGTCAGAGAAGACAACGGGCCTTTTCTCGCAAATCCGCCACGCCGTTTGAAGGTCCTCGTCAAACGCGCCGCGCTGATCGCGAGCCTTGCCGCGCTTCTGTTTTTCGGACGCTTTCTCCGTTTGGCACATTCCTTGGTGTCAAACCTGGAGCCTTTCGTCCGCCTCTGACGCTCATCAACATGGTCTACAGGGCTGCAAGGTTCGATGGAACACTCTGTTAATCTTAACTCCGTTTCCACCACCACGGAACCCTCACACCCTGCTGCGACCGCGAGCTCTTTTCTCTCAGAATGGGTTAAAACCTGTTCCATTCCCTTACAGGCACTAGCCTTTTCTTCGGCCTCAAACGGCACCGCCGCTATATCTACAGATATCAGACATGTAGCCTCCGCTTCAGTTGTAAACGGCACCGCCGTTACATCGCACCGTTCGTGCGCTACATCTACAACTTTCTGACCTGTAGCCTTCTCTTCAACCTTAAACGGCACCGCCGCTACCTTGCACCGCTCGTGCGCTACATCTACGGATTGACCACTCTGCTGCAATGCCAGAATCCTATCTATCTCTTCGTCTAATTCCTGCATCCTTTTCATATGTTCTTCATGCCTGCGCTCAGCTTCCAATTCCTCCTGGCGCCATCTTTCCTTTCTTTGCGCCCTTTGTACTTCCTCCTCCTGATCCAATAAGTACATATTCCCGAAGTGCTCGATTTCCTCATTGTCACTATTGCTTTCGAGAATCACTTCGCGGAGTTTAGAAGCAGGCATATCATCATTAAAATCTAGCTCCAGATCCCAACACAGGTTCAGCAGGTTCTCTCTCGTCAATCTCGTAAGATCCATGGCGACTACTTTGCTTTGGCTCAGCTGTGACAAAACACAAACCCACCAGCGTTTCAATTCTGGGTCTAGAGAAATTGAAGCCTGGCAAATCTCACAGCGGAGACCACAAGCTTAAGCACCCAAGTAGCACTACGTGGCCAACATCCCTCTCTACTTTTTCTTGTTAATTTTTCACTCCTGCTTTTTACAACATCCTAAAATTTAACCCGCAACGTACCCTTAGAAATTTTGAAACATTACCACTTGTTCCTATTGAATCATCTAAGCTTTCCTGCTTTAGCGTACTTGCTCAGATAATCATCCAGTGCTGCTTTGTGCTGAGATAACAACCACAGTGGCCAGGCAGTTGTTGGTTATATCTATCTTTTAACGAATCTAGGCTAAAAGACTCGATATATCTCAAGCACAAAGCCAGGCACTCACCCCATTACGTGCGGTGGTGGTACGCTGCTTCGATCCCGCCGAGTTCCAGGGCTTTCGGCTGGCCTCCGGTACATGTCGCTCTCCGTCGCAGACTCGTATCCCACCGCTGCCAACCAGTTGTTGCGACCGGGGTTTCCAGACACCGGAGGTCCGGGATGAAGTTGTCGAGGCAGGAGGAAGAGAGACTTGAAGAGGGTTTATTTACAATATATACATTGCGAACTCCCTACACGGTGAGCTCTCAAACGTGGCAAGCCTCTACATGACTCCTAACATAGCGCTACATGGTGCTTGGTTCTACATGGTTCTGCTCGGTTCTACTCTGTTCTGCCTGGTTCTGCTCTCGAAAAAGCACACCGAATGAGCCGTGGGGGCTCATTATAAAGGGTCTGTCCTCCCCAGATCCCTAGATCGGGGACCGCGTACAGAGGGCACCGTCCAACCACGGATCACACATTACCCGCGAGGGTGACGAGCACGCACGGTCCACGTGAACGTTCAAAATTGAAGCGTGATCACTGCACTCAAAGGTGGTGCCAGCAGGGCTCTTCCTCGTCGTGTGTGTCGCTGGTCGAGAGGTCCCACGCTCAGGACGGCATCCATCAAAGGGTCCGCCGAACTGTTTGCTCAATGAGCGGGGTGATTTGCGGGGGCCGCCGCGACCTCTTGTTCCCAGGAAGATGTCGCATTTGCTGTCGTCCCCCGAACGGCCCACTCCGTCGTGGCGACAGGACGTCTCACCCTCCTGCTAGGACGGACAATACAGGGCCGGCGTAGGCAGCCGGTCGTTCGGTTATTTGTTTGAAGACCAAAGGAGCGCCGCTCCCCCGCCAGCCCTGGCGCCGGCCATGACTGCATCCATTGAAAAGGCCGCCGTAAACAAGCTTCAAATGGTCGCCGAACGACTCGTTTAATTAGCGGGACGATTCCCGGCCGCCGCCGCCGCCGTCATCTTCCAAAGAAGAAGCTGCACTTGTGGTCTCCCGAACTGCTCACGGTGCCGTGGCGGCAAGACGCCGCACCCCCCCGGCCAGGTGGGAACAATACATGGCGGACACAGGCCGCCAACCCGTTTGGCGACCAAAAGGAACATCAAAAGGAACGCCGCTCCCTCGTCAGCTCTGGCGCCGGGCACAACAAGAGTCAGTGCACCTTGATTCACACTCGGAGGATGAGTTTTGGACTCATCGTATGATCCTTCTTGTGTGGTATACTCCCTGAGGTCTCAGCTAGGTTAACAGCTCTTCGTCCGAGTACCATCTTGGGACCCCTTTTATTATGCGTCTATTTTTTGTGTAGCTGTGAGGTACACGGGCAGATATGGCAAGGCCGCAGATAGTTTTGGTCTCTAGAAGCATATTAGCTTGGTTTCCGTCTCTATATCTAAGAGCAGGGCTCCTTGTGCTGTGAAATGGCTCTTAACTAGGGCTCTACCGAGAATCGTTTCAATTTCAGAGTATAGGTCAATAGGGTTCACTTGCCTCAAGTTAGCTCCTTCGGATGTTGGAGCAATTAACACAGGAATGCCCAATGTCCTGTCTTTGCGTTGACGCACAAGACGAAAACCACCCTCGTCCATGTCTATATCTATGAAGTTCGCCACGTGGTGGTCCCCGATGACAGTTGATTCGTCCACCGATTCAGTGCTGTGTTGTCGCTTGCAGTCAGGTATGCTTGCGCAAACCAGCTAGTGCTTCTGACCTGGTGTCACACCTTGGGAGGTCATGGCGGCGTTCTCACTGATGCTTGTTTCGGTTCTTCTAGCACCTTTCGACGCTGCGGGCTGCGCAGCACGCGTCGGTCGCCAATATGGCAGGTACCTTTTCGAGTCGTCCGACGTCTTGAGCAGTGCTGAGCCATAATATAAACAAAAATAACGATAAATGCAGACAGAGCTACTTAGACAAGCAGCAACAGCTTTGTCGTCGTCTTCCTAAGAGTTATCTAAGAAATCCTAAGTTATCTAAGAAACGCTTCCTAATTGAAAGGTACAATCCCGTCGCGTACACCGTGAAACACTTCCCGCCAGACAGTGGCACATACCCGTGGGCGGATATGTGCTTCTGGTATGTGGGTATGTGCCACAGGTGATTGACACCTATATCTACCCTGGAATGGCAGAAACACACATTGGTAATTCCCACGTGAGAGCGTTAAGAAAAAGCGGACATTGGCTACTTGACCCGACAACTGTAAGGAAATATTGTCAGGTTTCCAGAAGGAACCGAACCCCAGCATTCTGCGTGGCAATCAAGTATTCAATCACAGAACCACGCCAGGTCACGTAACTGCTTATCAAGTACACCATAATGTCATTGAAACGTCATTTGTGTTTGCAGTACTCATAATCTCATGAACAGTCCATACGTACTCATATCATACAGCCGTTATAAGGTCGGGTTAACGACAATTGTAATGAGTCTCCATCCACTGAAGCTCATTTATCTAGCAGTGTCCAGGGCCGTCATACTCTATGGCACACGTTCTACGTATAATCTAGCCGCTTCTGGTATCGCTAATACTGATGTTGCAATGGCATTGTTACGCAATAGTAACATGGAACTATTGAGCATATGTCCATTCGTAATACATCTGTACATATCTTTAACATCATTACGCAACGTTTCGCTCAAGAAAAAAATACGAAATAATCACCTCCCCTTCGCATGCTTCACATAACATCAATTGCCAAGGTACGTGGGATGTGCAGAATTTGTATCACAACTGAATTTGGAAACTGGCTAGAAATAATTTGCAACTTCATATCACTTCTCGTAGCATTTTACAACCACTGGGCCCCAGTTTGCTATATCTAAGAGATGGCACCATGTTGTATGTCCATGAGGTGAGCAGAATATAATAAATATTTTGGAGCTTCCTGGATGTATCAATAAGTAATGCCTGAACAGAAAAAAAGGTGCTTGCTTAAAGAAAAATGCAATCACAGCAATTGTTTGTCAAAGTTGTCTTCTCCTCAGTAATAGCCTATATAAAGAGAAGCTCCCTTCTTTGTCTCTGTTTTGCATCTTTATTGTTGGGTTCTATGTGTTATGCCATCCATTTTAGGTGTTTCTGTTTCCGTGTAGACACTGAGACTACCATGAGAAATGTCAGGACTGTCTTGCATTTTTTAGAATTAAACAAAGATGGTTCCCGCATAATACACTTAACCTATTTTTCAGTTATGAAACCCAGCGCTAAACAGGTTTCACATTCATGATTGCAAACGTTTGCATGAAAATATTTCGGAGCCCACCATTACAGCGTCTCTCATAATATTATGGTGGTTTTGGACGTTAAACCTCGCATATCATCAAACTCAAGAAGCCTATGATAGGAGGCTAGTTGGTCATACATTTAGGAAAATTATAACTGCGCTAAATACAAGACACAAGAACGAAGTGGATCTTCCTGTCCAACTCGTTCTTGTGTTTGGATTTTAGCACAATTATAACTTTCCTAAAGACCATCAAACATTTGCATGAACTAGAAGGGCCCAAATACCTTGCGGTAATGCTTGTTAATTACATGCATATCGCATACTTAATACTGATGTTGGTATCATTCAAAAGCATGGAACGCATACGGGTGTAACCGACTGTTCGCAAAAGCATCGCCGAAACGCGCGAAGGTCAATTATAGTTGAGCAACGAGTGTATAAATACCCGCTATCAAGTGAAGTGACAAACCTGGAAACGCCCCACGTAGATCTCGTAATTAAGAGAAGCGCAAGATCCCGTGTTTCACATATCCACCTTTTCTGTACACATAACAGCCAGCACCCATAGTGGTCCCGGGTCGAAGCTAGCGCATTTTCAATAAAACCAGTGAGTTTTTCTTGAATAATTATTTGTAGAGGGTGAATGTTGGAAAACTCAGACAGCAGAGCGCGTCAGGGAACCTGAACGGACGAGAAGGCTGCAATGATCATGTTTGGCTAAGCTTCTATTTTGTTCCCAGAGCAGTTCAAGATCGTACAATGGGAGTCTATGAAAACGGCAAAAGTGCCCTGTTTCTTTTTTTAGACAAAAACGTTTTCTGGAGCAAAACTAACAAGGTTATATTAATGGTCAATGCACCGTATGTAGGCCTGACACTCAGCTTTTGATTGAAGTCATTCTCAACGTGCCGTAGTTCGCATGACATTGCTCCCTAACGCGTTTTTCGCAACGAGGTCCTTCAAATGCTTGTAGTATATTGATAAATTCTTGCTTATCGCCGGTTGCTCGGCGTCATTCGTGGCCGAGTGCGTTAATCACACAGGTGAGAGGTGTAACATAGCGCGCCGTCATAAGTTCAATACCGCGCGTCGGAGCGCTTTTTTTTATCAGCCCGTGAATTAGTTCCACAGCATCCTACTTGATGTCACCAACAAAACAAACCAGTTTTTGTGTAAATTTTGTTTTCTCGCCGTGATCTTGAAGAGCCTTTTTTTACCTTCATTTTTATTACTTTTTAGTGCATTTCCAAATACTGCACGCATTTGACAGTCTTAAGATGTGCATTTGAAGTTCTTACTTTTTGTTTTTACTTTTTCATACGCGTATTGTGGGGTAAACATACTTCCCGTTTTCATGATTTCTTTACGTTCTTCTCAGGTCATACAATTCACCGATGTAGAGAACACGAACTAAGAGAAGCAAGGCATAGTATATGGCGAATTTACACGTATTACCGTTGCTTTTTAAATCCGAAGTGTTTCTTTGCGCTGTCTATCTATCTATCTATCTATCTATCTATCTATCTATCTATCTATCTATCTATCTATCTATCTATCTATCTATCTATCTATCTATCTATCTATCTATCTATCTCTCTATCTATCTATCTATCTATCTATCTATCTATCTATCTATCTATCTATCTATCTATCTATCTATCTATCTATCTATCTATCTATCTATCTATCTAGCCGTCCACATGTGTATATATTGCCGTCCCATACTAATTTTTGTGTACTAGGTAAGGAGGTGATATACATAGTATATATCACCGTATATCATGTACCGCGCTATGTACTACGTATATCGCTTCCTTTTCTCGGGGAAACCAGAAGTAGTATTTAGGGGTAAGAAAGCCTGTTCAATATGTTTCGCGGGTCATGACATGAATAACTTGCAAATCCCGTTGTGTTCAAACCTTTTCCTCCACACATATGTGGTATGTGGCACATACCCACATACCAAGTGTGGGGGTATGCGGGTACACGACATATGGGATTGACAGTTTGTTGACCCTGGAGTGGCGGTAACAGACATCGGTAATTTAAGTGCGAGATTGTCAAGAAAAAAAAACTTAAACCGGCAGGGTTGATCCGATGAATGCAAAAGTTAAATATATTATGGTCCCAGAAGGATTTGAAACCAAGCCTTCTGCGTGGCTATCTAGTACAGTACCACAGCACCGCATTAGGCCTCGAAACTCCTTTAGAAAAACAACCCATTGCTGGCGAAACGGAAATCGGGGTTGCGTTGCAGGCCATTCAAATTTATAAACATCACATATGTACTCCTGTAACACAGGATTCACGTCGGCTTAGCGTCCGTTATACAGTTCATCGGCATCCGGCGAAGTTGGTCCACGCACCACTAACCAGTGTTACCATCCTCACAAGCACAAGCGCTACATATCCGCTTACCTCTTCTGTAATAGTAATAACCATGTTGCTGTTCGAATCGTTGCACAACTGTAAACATCTGGTTAAATAAAACATACGCGGCTGTCAAACATATGTCTGCACGACGACATTTGTACATATTTTAGCATGATTTAATAATGTTTGCTTTAACTAAAATAGTAGAACATGGTCACACTACTTGCATATGTTTCGCATAGCATTGATTCCCGTGCTACGTGAGATCTGTCTATTAAAAGGATGAAAAGTTCCTCCTGTCAATGAGATCAGAACATATGTCAATCTGTAGTGCTTCCTCGGCGAGGCAAAAAAAATAAAACGCGAAATTATAGGTTTACTGGCATGCTATTTCATCAATCGTGTGCTATCAACTATATCAACTATATAGACAATCAACTATATAGACACTATTGATATGTTCTCGCCGTCGACGTTGCCATCGCCGTAATGTTCCGCAAAAAGTCCCCCTCGACGTCATTCGCCTATTTACGGTATTATCTATGCGCGCGTAAAAGCGCATGAACACGGCGGGGACGAACACGGCTGATCAAAAGTATCGGCCCATCTCCGTCGATCAGAGGGCGCATGCGATAAGATTAACCCGTGGGTGAAGCATGCCATCAAATGCTGCTGAAGCAAAGCGTAAACGCCCTTTTTGCTTTGAAGGTGCATCAAAAGTCGCGGAGATGAAGGTGGGAGTAGGGGAGGAGTGTTCGAGCAGTGACTGTGAACGTTGACTATAAGGACGCGGTAGTTAATGCTATATTGACAGACATCAGCGGACGTGTTGTATATCCTTCTACGTTCTTCGATCTCAACGAGAGGCGACTGTGCGGATTCCCGTTTTCTACCGCGAGCGGTTGTGTTCTGTTGCAGCAGCGTTTTGTAGAGTTACGCAACACTGGATGTAACAATTTAGCCTTACTTAATTTGTCGCTACCACACTCGTTACATCACTCTTGCAGTGAAACTGAGATATGTTTTCATAAGATGTCATATCTAAGGCCCTGCGTGAACAGAAAACGACCAGCATGCCATCTTTCTGGAGCATCATAAAGCTCTGTGCGCTGCGTCGGATAGTTCTGTGTGATAAGACGTATGTAGATCAAAGCTTTCAGAGAGCTCCAAAGAGTGGTGCCGCCACAGGAAACTACAAACCATCATCAATAGAACCTATTTTACGATCACGATTAAGTTTTTTTCGTTGCTCGAAACAGCAAGAGAACCTGCGGTCATGCGCTTTTATGACGTTTGAAAATTTTGTGAACCTGTATGATTCTTTCCACTTTTTTTGTATGTTTCATTTGCTCCGTTCTTTCTGTTTTTTCCCTTCTTTGGTGAAGAGTGCATATACGTTTATTTATGATCGAAAGTATAGCCGGTTGTCCTACGCTTTCCTCATTGAGGTGGCCGATACCGCAGCCTGTGACCACTGTGACAACAAAGAAATTACTCAAAATATCTTTTTTTGACTGCTGACAGTATAGTGGATAGTGACAGTGTTTTAGCAACGAGCTCAACAAATGATATAATCAACGTCTGTCGAAAAAAAACAATACAATATTACAACTGGGTGAAGGTTAAACTGATGAGAGCGCCTCCAACTCCGCGCTACCCGGCATTGAGGCACCCCACAATAAATTAACGGCTTTTCATAAACAAGAAAAGCTCTTATGAAAGCTACCAAAAATTGCTATTTGTGGTGCATCTTCTCTTTATATGTGTTCTGTAAGTTGCTCATTTATTATTTGTCATGCTGTTTTTCGGAGTTCATTATTACGTTTTCGGAGAAAATATGCACTTTATCGCAGTTTATATATTACTAATCCCCAATTCTGTGAAAAATTGGCGTCGGCTTTCTCAGTTTTCCCACAATGCTCCAAAATCACATTCAGTGGTATGTGATGACAAGTACATCAGAAAACACGGAGTATAATTGAACTGTAAGGAAGGCACGCACAAACACAAGCACAGTTTGGTTGAAATACTTGAATACAGCATTTTGTTTATATAACAATCTTAAAGCTTGTGGTAATACACACAATTGTATACTTGTAATTGATGTAAAAATATTTTACGAGGTTGTTCTCACTGATGAAAGCGCACTCCTTTCGAGTGGTGATTCCCGGCCTCTGAAAAAGGGGGTGTATCGACATACCAAGTGATATTTCGCTGTGCTGCTGAACCACTTGTTAGTATATCATGGTGGTCCTACGCCTATAGGAAGCTCCTCGGGGATCGTGTCTCTTTCGCTTACGCGATTCTTTATTGGGATTCTGTCGCTTTCTTGATGGAAAACTATGGTGCCTGTGGATCTGCTGTAGATTTCTTCCAGTATGTCAATGTAAAGTTCGTCGATGCCCTGACTCCGTGGTGCCTCCATCACTGCTGATATCTCGACTTGGACAAACTTCTCGTAATATATGAAGCTTTTGTATAGAGATTTGTTGTATTCTGCGCATTTCTCTATCCCCTGATTGATGGTCTGAATATGGCCTGTTGTGAAGCCTGTAGGAAATCTTGCCTGGTCCTTCGGTTGACTGAACTATAATGTAGCCTTAAATTTATTAGCTCTAAAACGGGCCTTTAGGCTCACTCAAGATGTATGTGGCATATTTTTTCCCACAGACCTCCGACTTGACGTTCTTGTAAATAAATATGACTTGACATAGCCACTGAAATCTCCTATATAGCGTGCATTGCATTCTAAAACAGCGTTAAGTACACACAGAGACACGGAGCAGAATGATGTGGCTGTATTGGAACCCCGGCATATATGGGTGGTGATGGTGGTATTGCGGCAGGAAGTTTATAGCCAGTAGACTGGCATACATAGCCAGCGAATGTCTCGCCTGAGCCTTCCACAATTTGATTGTAGGGGTGTGTCACCATGTGCCTATCAGCCCCTATATCGCAGGAAGACGGTCTCACTTTCTTGTTCATGGCTGCGGGTCCTCCAAGAAAAACGACGCTGTCAAATGTGCGGTCCATAACATCTCTGTTTTGCAGGGTGTTGGCACAGTCGATTGTAATGTACTATATTGACATCTATCACAGTTGACATCGTCGCATGATGTTATCACTTCGTCATGCGACTTAACGTTCCCACCTATACGCCTGACTATGTCAGAGAACGTGATCACTCGTTCATGTGCTGTAACCCGACAGTCATTCTTTTGGGAGCCACAAACATTCCGGTTGTGCGCCAAGTCCGTGGTTAAAGTGTGAGTCAGGTCACTTTTAGCTGACACTGCAGAAAAGCTTCATCACTTGGTCACGTGAGTTGCGGTGCCATCTGATGCTAATGCCAGATTCCAGGTTCTCCGCTTCATGGGACATGTAATGACCTGGCATTAATTGTGAGCACGTGAAGACGGATGTATATATAGGTACGTACAGGCGCACAGTCCTGTTCAAAAGTTCCCAGGAAACGCTCTCTTAGAAATACGTGAGATAGTGGCCTGAAAATTTTTACCTCCCCCCTTGTACAGTGTACATACATGTGTCTCGCAAATGCACATACCTTTATCGAGCCTAGTACGAGAATGATGATTTTTTTTTTGCTACACTTCCAGCATGTATTGTACGGAAGCTTTTGACGAGACGCTAGCATATTCGCGAATGACCGCCTACACAATAGCGTAAGCTACAACCCTATTCATTATTCTTTCAGTTCCTTTAATGCACACGGAACACGTGCGAAAGTACAGTGTCTTCAAATTTTTGATCTGGGCTGTACACAAAAAACATGTGATACTAAGTTACCTATGTGGCTTGTCCGTTGATGGTTATTTAGACGTTCTTGTGGCATTGTGTTATTGTTGCTTTTTGTCTGTCCATTGTATTGTATATGTCAACTCAGTAGAATGTTTTGAATTAACTCTATCTCAAAGCGCATTATCCTTCGCACTTTGTCCGTTGCAACTATACAATTCTTACCCATTTCAATCGGTATCTGTGTTGAAAACAGTGCGACAAGGTTTTGCTCACTTGCTGTGTGTGCGTGCGTGCGTGCGCGCGCGTGTGTGTGTGTGTTCTGAAGCGCCCTCTAGGCAACTCAAAATCGCAAAATTTCACGCGAATTATAATGTCTCAATAACTACTTACCACATTCATGTGTACCTGCACAATGTTTTTCAACGTGATCGGAGATGGTCGAAAATGGACCAAGTGCAGTTGATATGAAAAGGCCCATATATATATATATATATATATATATATATATATATATATATATATATATATATATATATATATATATATATATATTACAGAATAAACATGGCGTATGAGCCAGGCCACGTCACCCATTCATTATAGCGTCACACGAGTCGACAGGATGAAGACCTCGCAACCACTTCGTCATCCGGTCATCATCATTGAACACCTCAGCGAGACGCAGTGACCAAACGCGGACCACAGAAGTGCATCGCCACTGGACACCGTTGCAACCATCATGACGGAATCATCGAGTGACCTTCCCATCCCCAATAGTACACCGGAGCAGCGGACGATGGACCTGTACAGGACTGGTTCGACCTGTTCGAGCTTCACGCTACCGCTGCATCATGGTCGGAACGGGAGATGGACGCAAACTTTACCGACTACGTCTCCGGTGAGGCCTTCAAATTTTACCTCACCCACATATTTCGAAAGGACGAGTCATGAAAAAAGATCAAACAAGAAATGATCATTTGGTTTAAAGAATACATTGACGACTACGACAAAGACTTGCTTATAACCCACCATCCACAGACATCCGCACTCGGTCGTCACAGCCAAAAGCAGCCTTTACGCATTGACCAACCTCCTGCTTTTTCATCGCGTGGATCTTCGGTCGCTCACAACGCCCACCTCACGTCTCACACGTTCACTATAGTCGGCATAGAGCAGAGAAGCTCGCAGCGTACTCAGTTATGCCCAGGACCTACAGTTCAGTTTCATGCGCCCGAATAGCTCGCATCATTCGTTGCACACAAAGGCAGCCATTCTCTACTGGAATTTGACCCAACTACGCCTGTTGCGGCGTCGCCATTGAGAGCTCAGCCATCTGAAAGCTCAAACACAGGAGGCTCAGAAGCGACTCTGACAGGTTGCTATAGTGCCAGAAGCCTACGAAATGAATGCTGTCGAAGGCGCCTTTGATGTTCCTCCAGTGAAATCTGTCCTACCAACTTCACTGCCTGAAAAGCGTTGCAACAGCTGCTGAATGGACACTACATCAATTTGTGAAAACCAGCGTGATGTTCAAGAAGCGCTCCCACCTCAGCACGTTCCGATGCAACCGCAGCAACGCCAACAAAAGCGAGTCCAAGGATTCCAGACACCCCAACGGATACATCAACAAAGACGACGACGTAAAGCGAGCCTCTTAAAGCAAACTCAAAACGTGAAGTATATCCGCATAAGGTAACGGCGCCACAAACGCATTTGGCACAAAATATCAAGACTGCGCCTACGATTACAGCACAGAAAACGACGAAACAGACGAAAATGCATCATCTGTTGAACGCAGAGACCAAGACACCAGTCCGTCAGCTGCGATCATCGCACTCGAAAACTAGAAGCACACTGTAAAAAATATCCGTGTTTTAACGTCGGAGCAGACCGTAGAAACTACAGAGTAACATCTGTTTCCTGAAAAATAGCGAGACTGGACGTTTAAAGCACAAACTGTGCTGCGGTTTATGGGAAACAGCAGGAGTTGCCGTAAAGCAGCAGTCGATGTTTCCGTTCTTTCGCTCCTTCCGTAAAACACCAGAAAAACGTATGTCTTCTGTACTTCAAGAACACGCTTCCGTGATTTGTGTGCACGGCGACATACTGGCTGAACTTTGACCATTCCCCCCGTTCGACAATGATACAGTGAACTAGAACAGAAAGTTAAGCGACAGCCATGGGCAATGCCTTGAGAGAGCTGTCGGCGACATACTGGCTGAACTTTGACCATTCCCCCCGTTCGACAATGATACAGTGAACTAGAACAGAAAATTAAGCGATAGCCATGGACAATGCCTTGAGAGAGCTATCGTGGCGGGTGGCTAACGTATACATACAGCGGCAACGCTGCAGTCGCCGACTAAGATGAGGCGTCCCACAGTGTGTAAGGAATGCGCAGATTCGCATTGTACGCTCATGGAAAGTCAGAAAACGAAGACGGAAAGTGTGATAACTGGGCAGGCTTTGATGAGGAAATTAAGCTTAGAGCAACATTGGGTTCGAAGATAGACTAAGAAATACGAGAGAATGAGGAAGAGAAACTGTTCATTAACTCACAATGGAGAAAAAGAGCTGCATGCAGGATCACTGGAAAGTGCCAGTATGGATACATATATATATTCGGAGAGGCGGAGAAGGATAGCAGCGGTAAAAAAGAAAAAGAGAACGTTTCAGAGTTTTTACCGATTAAGGAAGAGGATAATTACAGCATTATGATACTTCACCGCAAGGGAAGCTAAATTTACTATTAGTAGCGAAGTCGGGTTGCCATAAAAAGTTATAAAGCGAGACGATATGGTGGGCCAGCCTTCGTTAGTGTGGTCACACTGACGAAGGCTGGCCCATCAGCCGAAACATTTGTAATTAGTAAAGGTGTTTCGGCGTACGTCGTGCTTTTTCGCTTCCGATATATATATATATATATATATATATATATATATATATATATATATATATATATATATATATATATATAATATATATATATATATATATATATATATATATATATATATATATATATATATATATATATATATATATATATATATATATATATATATATATATATATATATATATATATATATATATATATATATATATCGTCGAAAGGCGCTGCACTTCGTTTTCAATCTTGCAAGATTGAAAGCGAACAGGTACTTGTACTGCGTCTATGAGACTTTATTGACAAAAGATAGTGAAAAAAAAACATACCCGTCCAAGAATCCCTGCATATATGTGAATCTTGATGGTGTGCATAATAGTTTACGTTTTTTTTTTTTCGTCACATCGTGAGAATGCACGACACACAGAAGAAGAGACAGTGTACATGTTCTCCTATTTTCGTTCCTTTTTTTTTTCGTGCTTGCAAGCCTTGACTTGTTTAGTGAGAGCAATCCTATAATCGTAGCTGCGTTGTATAGTTGGCACACCAATTAACACGCAGTCAATGAAACACAGTAATGAAGTGTATTTTAAAAGGGTGCGGTTTGCTGTTTCTTTGTATGAACTCGTTGTTTTCACGCTGTTTCGCACCGTCAAGCCTACCATGCAAGCTCAAGCCCAATAATAAAATTTGGAAGGCTCGGGGAAACGTTTGTTCTTTTTATGAATTCATGAGTCTACTCGGTGAACACCGACGGCGACTTCACTTCGTCACCGAAGAATTCATCGGTTGTTGAATGGTTCTCACTACCTGCGACGAGAACATCGATTCTTCAGAACTATTTCCCTTTACACCACTTTTCCTGAATAACCGATAAATTTTTTGCACCACCATAGCTCTTCCCAACCACAACAGGCCAAAAGAAAAAAAAATGCGTTGATGGTCACACAAAATAACACGACTGCTGCGGTGTGTCCGGCCATCACTGCCCAATAGAATGGGTGCAAGATAGCATCGGTGCATCGTGGTGTCGGCTAGAATACAAAAACAAATTGTAGGCAGGCGCTAAAGTAGTCAGTTTGCCCCAAAGGGAGCGTCGCGAGTTCGATTAAAAGCCGCACCACCCGCCGGTGCCGTTTCAGCTGAGCGCCTCCCTTCGTAGCCTAAGAGGGTGCTACGAGCGTCGTGTACATCAGTCACGGCTGCATCTGCTCCCACAAAAACGCCGGATTGCCCCGGAACTTCTCTTCCTGCCTCCAAGATTCCTGTGCGCAAGGTCAGTAAAGCTGCTAAGACTCTTTTGCAACCAAAATCTTCGGGACTTAAAGCACAGAAGCGAAAAAAACCCCACAACGAGGACGCGCCCGGGGTACGTTCAAGGCTAGGCCTAACAAAGCACCCGCGCCGACCCAACACTGGCGCGGGCGCAACGCCGGCTACTAGTGACCCCAATGCCGAAGTGCCCATGATGCTGTCCGCGTTCGACATGGACACCACACCACCTTTGAGTGCAACAGACAAAGCACACGTGTTTTCCATGCCTGCACCGCTTGCAAGTCATACGTTCATTACTACAAAAATAGGTGTAGGAGACGACAGGGGCAGGAACTATCACTTGGCTGTGTGTAAACTTATTTTGCCATATTTGGCGGAATCTGAGTGACAGCCGTGAGGTACGATTGGTGCTCGCATTTTGCATGCAGGTTGTGTTGCATCTTGTTATTGATTTACGTGCTCAGGACCAAGTAGTGCTAGCAGTTCATTTGTTTGGTTCCTCACTTGTCAAGTTTTTTGGCGCACTCTTCACTTGTTCAGCTCAGTGGTCTCTGGCACCCTACGTGGTCAAGGCAGGCGGCTATTGTCAGAGCTCTCTCACCTTCCTGCGAAGTCCATCACCTGGCACACATCACAATCAGGTAGGCATTTATTTCACCGTTATCGATCATTACCTATCTTATAAACAGTTATAAGGTGCACTCGCATGCCACAGCTCATACGAGCTAGGCATGTAACATGTCTGTCGCTATTATAAGGTGAATAATGAAACACGTGTTTGCCATGCTTGCATCGCTCATACATACCTTATTACTAAATTAGGCACAGAAAACAGTAGGGGTAGCAACGGTAACATTACTGTGCGTAGGCATATTTCAGTGCATTTTGTGGATTTTTAGTGTCGGCTATGAGGTACGACCATAGTGCTCGCACGCTGTGTTGCACCTTTATTGAGTTGCGCATGCAGGAAGCAGTACAGTGAACAGTTTAATTCTTCGGAATTATATGAAGCATTGCTTGCACTCAGCAATAACGGCATTTTTCCTTTGTTAGTGTCACTTAATTGTATTATTGTGGTGAAGCCTGCTGTTGAGTTGCATCTTTGTAGTTTGAGGATGTCACAGGTCTGTTTGTGCACGCACTCATTAGTGATCTCCTCGGTGCCCATGCACATGGCTGTTATAAGGTGCACTTGTAAGCCGGATCAGCAGGAGTCTGCTGTCACGTACACACCAGGCGTGTACGTGTCTTTGTCGTCTTATCGAGCGCAGACAAAGCACTCGTGTTTTCCATGCCTGCATCGCTTGCAAGTCATACGTCCATTACTACAAAAATAGGTGTAGGAGACGACAGGGGCAGCAACTGTCACTTGGCTGTGTGTAAACTTATTTTGCCGTACTTGGCGGAATTTGAGTGACAGCCGTGAGGTACGATTGGTGCTCGCATTTTGCATGCAGGTTGTGTTGCATCTTGTTATTGATTTACGTGCTCAGGACCAAGTAGTGCTAGCAGTTCATTTGTTTGGTTCCTCACTTGTCAAGTTTTTTGGCGCACTCTTCACTTGTTCAGCTCAGTGGTCTCTGGCACCCTACGTGGTCAAGGCAGGCGGCTATTGTCAGAGCTCTCTCACCTTCCTGCGAAGTCCATCACCTGGCACACATCACAATCAGGTAGGCATTTATTTCACCGTTATCGATCATTACCTATCTTATAAACAGTTATAAGGTGCACTCGCATGCCACAGCTCATACGAGCTAGGCATGTAACATGTCTGTCGCTATTATAAGGTGAATAATGAAACACGTGTTTGCCATGCTTGCATCGCTCATACATACCTTATTACTAAATTAGGCACAGAAAACAGTAGGGGTAGCAACGGTAACATTACTGTGCGTAGGCATATTTCAGTGCATTTTGTGGATTTTTAGTGTCGGCTATGAGGTACGACCATAGTGCTCGCACGCTGTGTTGCACCTTTATTGAGTTGCGCATGCAGGAAGCAGTACAGTGAACAGTTTAATTCTTCGGAATTATATGAAGCATTGCTTGCACTCAGCAATAACGGCATTTTTCCTTTGTTAGTGTCACTTAATTGTATTATTGTGGTGAAGCCTGCTGTTGAGTTGCATCTTTGTAGTTTGAGGATGTCACAGGTCAGTTTGTGCACGCACTCATTAGTGATCTCCTCGGTGCCCATGCACATGGCTGTTATAAGGTGCACTTGTAAGCCGGATCAGCAGGAGTCTGCTGTCACGTACACACCAGGCGTGTACGTGTCTTTGTCGTCTTATCGAGCGCAGACAAAGCACTCGTGTTTTCCATGCCTGCATCGCTTGCAAGTCATACGTCCATTACTACAAAAATAGGTGTAGGAGACGACAGGGGCAGCAACTGTCACTTGGCTGTGTGTAAACTTATTTTGCCGTACTTGGCGGAATTTGAGTGACAGCCGTGAGGTACGATTGGCGCTCGCATTTCGCATGCATGTTCTGTTGTGTCTATTGATTTGCGTGCTCAGCAGTTCATTTCTTTGGAATTGCACGACACATTGCTTACACCCGACAACATTGCGAATTTGCACGTCACTTAGCCATACTACTGCTTAACTGCAGCTAATCCAGCATGGGAGTCCTTGTGTGTACCCAAGAAGTTGGTGTATGGCAACAGAATCAAGCGATCGCATATGCGAAGTTTTGGGTGCCCTATCTTGAAGCCACCCATTTCCATCTCTTGCGCGTACTACTGGCAGGCTACGGTGCAATTCATACTTGGTATCAACTGTTTGATTAGTCAATATATCACAAAAAGCTTTAAGTAATTGTTTAAAGTAATTATGTTTCAAGCTAAAATTTTAAAGTAATTGTATTCAATATTGGACCTGGCTGCACTTGAGAGGCTGAAGCTGCTTTCACATATGTGCAAGATATGAACATCTGTTGTCAACATTAGCGATATAATGGATAGCATTACTTAAGTTGTGAACATGTGTAATGTTGGAGCATATGCTAAGCTCACTTTTGACTGCACATTCAGGAATAGCCTTTTAAGAGACCCAAGTTGCGCAAGTATGGGTGCAGTTTTCTGTAGAATTTGTGCAGTTAATGTTACAGTCTCCGTCATTATTTCTTTTCCTTGCGCCGCCCTGCTTCAACTTAGTTTAAACATTTGTAGCAGGTCAAGAATATTTATATTCACTGTGCTCTTATATAGAGGACTGCTTAAAAAGCATTGGCTAATGTTCATATGAAATTGAACATAACCTGACATGCTAACCAGATATTGGAATGATTCTACTATTGTAGACTGTAAGGTATTATTACCATTGTAGCAGTGTTTTTATTATAAAATTGGGCGGTCTGAAAAAGTGCACAAGCCAGTGAATGTAATTTAGCAAAATAAGTGCTCTACCTTCATTGCAGCCATAACATCAATGAAGAATGCCCACTTGCCGGCATTGCGCACAGACATTTTCAACATTGACCGACTACTTCGAGCACTACCACTATCACAGCAGTGTGTTGGGCGGTGCCCTTTGCCCTTGTGAGCCTTGTGGAGCTTTGTTTAAAAACTATCAGAGCCTAAGAAGTCACGTCTTCAGACATCACAAGAAGCGATGCAGCAAACAGACTGATGATGCGTTTGTCTGCTCTGTGTTGTCATGCGGGGCGAGTGTGCCTACTCGCACGGAGCTTCTTGGTCACATAGCTGCCCATCTGGAGAGTGGAATTGATGCTGTTATGTGTCCTTTTGTGGGTTGTGGTAGTGTGCTGAGGTCAGCAGGTTCCTTCAGAACACATGTTTCAAGGTATCACCGGGGCAAAACTGCAACACAGTGCACGGAAGTACCTGAAATTGAATCCAGTTCAGATCAAGAGCACAGTAGCACACCCCCTGCTGATGTTGGAGATAACTGTGAAAGGGAGTCTGGTTGTGACAGCGATTTGCCGCTGAACCCCTTTTTTTTTTTATAGTGATGTCATAATCGTGGAGTGCACGCCATTTTCCTGCTCATATGCTTTGGTGTTTACAAAAACAAAAGGAGCCTTTTTATTTTGCAAACAAAATCTGTTGCAATCAATGCTCTATCTCGTCCACTTCTTTTTTTCTTGTCTATGTGGTTTACGTCCCTACCTTTCTTCAGCCTGAACCTACTAGCCAACAACATGTTCTAGTAAGCTGGTGCAGTAGTTTCAGGGTGGTATTCCCCACCAGTCTGTTTTTGTCTTCTTTTTTTGGCGTGTCACAGCTGTTGCACTCAATTGTAGGGTGGTAATATAGTTCTACATTTCAATCAGTTTTCACTTTAATATCTCTACAGATGAATTCATCTATTATCAAGTAACTGTTATTTACTTTGATTTTTGGAATAATTGCAGGAAATCTTCCAGGAGAGGATGGCGGCCTGTGCGCCTGCATTATTTCAGATGATGGAGGAGGCGCCGACGAAACATACTATGGAACTGGTGGTGCGCGTGAGAGACGAAGGACAAAGAGAAAAAGCAGTCCAGGTAGCTGTGCTACCATTCCTCTGCGCGCATTTTAAGGAAGACAAGAACTACCTTTACCAAGTATTTGAAGTAAGTTTCACTTTGTTGCATTATGTTAGTACAAAACTGGACAGTAACATCTTTTCAGAAAGTGATGTATTGGTTTTGTTGAGAACAGCTTTAGGTTCTAGATTTTATAGAATACAGTCGATCCCGGGTATATCAAACTATGATATATCGAATTATTGGCTATATCAAAAAGTTGAGAGATCCCCTTGAATTTCCCATGCAAAAATACGGGACTGCTGTACACATCTATCGAACTCACGCACAGCAGAACATCCGCTAAATTGAACTCTGAGCCACGCTAAAGCCCACAAATTGCATTTTTCCTAACAAATAATGATCATTTATAGCCACAATTCGACAAGTTCCGATCCCTTTTCGCGTGCAAGTGACTAAAAGGGGGTGCTGAAAAGTGAAACATTGAAACTCCATCTTGCCTGATCTAGCTCGTTGCACAGCACTTGTGAGTGCACCGGTATGCTGATGTGCGATCTGCAGGTTTTAACGTGGGGGCATGGTGATGACCGAGGGCACCAAAACGAAGTGGAATGACTTAAGGAAGTTTAGTGATCTCATTGCGATGTTCGCATTCAATCGTGTATGATGGCATGTGGGACTGAAAAGCGTGGCCTTCGAGATGTGCAACTTCATGAGGTATTTTGGTGCTTCGGTTTTAGAACGCTCATTTTCGGAGGCTACGCTTTTTTCTAGCTTTCCACACCAAAGCAACAGCTGTCGGTTTACAAAATGACAAAGCCACAAGTGACATCGCTATCACCAACATGCTGACGGTGGGAGCTTGCTCGTTTGTGGGCAGCATCGCCTTGTGTGGCTTGTGGACCTGTGTACTTCTCGCCTCGTTCCTACTGATAAATCATCATTTGAAGTCGGCGCTACACATTGATACGCTTGTAGCGATAAAAATCATGGCTGGTGCTAGGAGCGACCTCAAGTAAAGCACAGTCGTTGAACTGTTTCTTTTGCGGCTTTGTGCCAGGTGACGACTTTGAGTGCGTCATGACTGCTGTCAAGGGCGTACAATGCCTCAGTAAATTCTATGCCCTTGTTAGTGTTTCGGGCACCATCTCGGACAGCGAGCGGCTTCATTGGAGCAGAAGACGACGTCGCTGTTCTGACTGCATGGATGCCGAGATGATGCCCAATGTTGACGGTGGCCGTGGAATTATTGCTTTCGCCACCAACGCTCTACGGAGGCTTACATTGGCATTCAGGTGCCACTCAGCGCTGTTGTGGCCGAATGAGCTGAATTTGCTTACTTGGAAGGGTCCAGTGATATTGAGGACAACTGAAACTTGGTGGCACGCAAAAAGAGGAGAAAAGTTTACAGACTATTTTCAAGTGAAATGAAGTGCGATAACTTGCAAAGTAGATGTTCAGGCCTTGTTCTTTATCATATTGTGAGAGAATCATTCTTTTAAGTGCTTGTTAGGATTTCAAAAAAACTGTTTTAGGTCTGAGATGCTCTAATTTATGCCTTAAATACACATATTTTGTGTTTCGACTCATCGATATATTGAACTACATATATCGCGATCCCCTTCGAGTTCAATATATCTGGGATCGACTGAATGCTGTGCAGGTTTTTAGCACAAAAACAATAGCTTTTTCAGTTGAATTTTGTGAAAAAAGCTGCTTTTTGTATAAAGGAAAATTAAACTTTGACTGCTGAATCAGTTTTCTTTCTAATTTCACAATTTCTGAAACTTTGAGCAGACTTAACTTTTTACACTTTCTTAATCGATGTATTTTCTTCCCATTAAAGAACAAGTGCAATGCTACCGTATGAGAATTTAGTGACCCGCTGCAGCAAAATTTTTTGACAGAACAAATATGCTAAACATCCAAAAATACCTAATTCATGAATTGCTGGACACAAGTTAAAAGGAGGATAGTGTAGCTTTGCATATCTTTGCCTTTGTGCTTCATTTTAAGGTAATTTTGGTGTCTTTGTACAGCAGCATTATCATTAAAATTACACCGGAACACGCGCTTTGTCACAAGTATCAGCATTTGAAGATAGTGTAAAAAAAGGCAATTTTTCAATTTTTTTGTGGAACTTACTTTGGTTATCCGCATTGTGTCGTAGTCACAAAATGTTCTGAAAAAAAAAATACCACTGCCCTTGAGCCAACAGTTAGTGCGGGCAGGTGCCATTGTTTCATCAAGAGCCACTAGGATAGGGAGTGAATGTCCCCAAGCATCCGACTATAAAGTTCACAGAGTGAATTGAGAAGGAACGTAGCGCTGTGAAAAGTGAGACTTCATGCAACAAAAACTGTGTTGGGGCATGGTGCACGCATGGTGAACCACAGTGCACAAACTTGGTTTACTAGCCTTTTTCAGGCTCAATGGGAAAAAAAGTGTTTGTGTGCAATCAGAGTGCTCCACATGCACAAAGCATTAGTTTTTTGCAATGCACTGCAGAACAATGTTTCTCGTCACTGGGCTGTAGTGCCTCATTACGACGCAGTGAGGAGGGCACTAAGAATGGGAATAGGCCAGAGTTGTTGCAAGATGTTGCTCACTTTGTCCCTTGCTGTCGCACATGCAAAATAATTTTAAGCAATACTATCACCACTAACATTGATATATTGACCTGCAATCATTCAGAGTTGTCTATGATGTTGCTGTTAATCCAAAGAGAAAAATGAATCAAAATGTGAGCAGGTTTTTTTGCGTGCTCGCTATCCATTTCTACTTTGCTCTAAAATTGTTCCAAGTTCAAGGCTCCTAGGTAGGTAATTTGTACTTGGTGCACACAGCCTGCAATAGACCAGGAACCATGGTGGAAAACGGAATTGCAGGGATCGCATCTCTGATTTATATATTGGAATGGCCGCAACTGTACATATCTCTTTGTGCTTTGGTGTACATGGGATATTTTTGCTCATCCAGGAGGAAACAAGCATCACTGAAAAGCTTGCCGAGTTGCCATCAACGCCTACATCATTGCAACTGGGTGGAGTCCCTTGTCGATATCATTGTGTTGATTGTTGTGCGAGGAGGTCAAGTAAATTGATGACATTTTACAACATGAGTGTGAGCCTAACTCCAGCTACAAGGTGCAGTAGATACTTATACACTTAAATAACTGGTTGTCGGGGAGAAGAGTGGAAGATGAGGGCAGACCTGCAACTGGGTTTTATTCAGTACACTCATGCAGGGAACCTGCGTTCATTCTGATAGTCTGAGTGAAGTATCACAGACAACAATCATTGCTTTTGTTCATTAGGAAAAAAGCCTAGGGCAAGCTCAGTGCCATTGGGTCACAACTGCATCTCAATTCTTGTCTTTGCCAGTAAGTCTGCCATGGTTTACTAAAAGTAAACAATTCGTATGCATTTAAGTTGGGCAGGGAGAACCTTGTCTGGTCTTTATCAAGGCTGGTGTTCCCTACATCATTCATTTATACATTGACCTGTATGACCAATTTAACATTCCTCCATGTCTGAGTGACTTCGTTATCCTACTTGACGAGCGCCACGTCGAACTCAGTGGGGTGGCACTTAGTGCAATCTTGCACACCTCATAGAGGCA